>PRKT01000274.1:611566-641214 GCA_003671525.1 Saccostrea glomerata
CCCCCCCCCCCTGTTGTTTCGTGCTTATGTTGAATCTTTTTTTTGAAAGAATCCCTAGCTTTTTTTTATTGTACATATGTAATTTCTTGTATTTCCCATATACTTCATTCTATAGTACAAAATGCATAATGTTTCTTGTATGAAATGGTGGAATTTTATCTACATAAGCATTAGGGCTGGGCAATAATATCAATATTTCAATATATTGCAATACAATGACAAAAAATATCGTAACGCAATACGATTTTGTTATATCGATATATTGGCAATATGCTGAGATTAAGGAATTTTGTCATTAAAATGATTATCAAATATAAAAATGCACAGGTAGGTTAAGGTTACAACCAAATATTCTACTTGCCTATATGATATGACGTCATAGTAAGCTATATGACGTGAGGTTTAGAGAATAATAGAATCATTCATTACTACGAGTGTGGGATAGTGAAATTCTACCGAGGGGACAAGATTCACAGTCTAGGACGACGCTTTGCCGAGTCCTAGACCGTGAATCTTGGCCCCGAGGTGGAATTTCACTATTCCCACACGAGTATGTAATGAATGATTATTTTTCTCGCATTATTTAATCCAAAATAACGGCCTGTCAATGACGTCGCCATGATGGGGCTCAAAATATTTTAAAATTTTCCATCTAATTAAAAATCTGAATACACCACGTAGTGTAAACTGAAAAAATAATTTTCAGTCCGTGTAAATTAATCAGAAAGATAAAAACTGGGAATAAAAAACTTATCTATCCGACAGCGTAAAAGAAGAATCATTCTGCAATCTAAAAAAAGTGCCATTAAAAAAGGGAAAATACGAAAATATTTTGAATGAAAATAGGTTTATATTAATAAGTTAAATGACAAAAGTTTAATTATGTGTTATATTTTTTTACTTAGGAACAATTTCTTTATATAATGACGGAATGTTTTCGTTCTCGTTCGTGGCGTAGTAATACACAGTGTAAGACAGAAAAATCTCACACTGCTCTCTCACACCGGACAAGTCAATCTTACACTGGTGATTATGTGAGAAAATAATGTCTTAAAATCGATATCTAAGATTGATTTGAAGTCGTAAAAATGAATCAAAATATGCAGAGGCATAGTGTAAACGGAATTTTGTCTTTCCTGGGCCTCTGTAGTTATCACAGGGGTTACATACCAAACCCGTGACGTCATAACTGTTGATTATGCAGTAGCAGAGTGAAACTGAATCGTAACGAGAATTGATGTAAACAAACACAAGAAATTGAAGTTTAAAAGCATTTAGAATGAATATCATGTGTGATTCTTGTTGGAATAAAGCGTATGAATAAGGTATGGTAATTTTGCAATTTCCTCGTAGAATTATAGCAGGGAGGGTGTTTACTTGCCGATCAGCCTTTCCTCTCTCGTTTGTAGCAGAAAAGATGCAAAAGTTCAACACTACACCGCATACCTTGAAACTTAATTTTTGTTTCTATCTAAAGTTCTTATTCTTTTGTTTTTAGAAAGTGCTGCTAGAATCGAATGGTTTACGGGAATTAATGCTTTTTTCAAATATTATAAACAAAATGTAAAAATTTTGGGAAGATCTCGTCCCAAATTGTTGAATAATTATTTCTATAATAGGACAGTAGGATTCTAGCAGCACTTTTCATGGTACAGAGATGTTTTTACATAACTATTATTACAAATTGAAACTATTCACTTTTTCAAGGCATGTTTTCCAATTATAGACGTCACGTGGTGACGTCGTGGTGAAGTGCCTCCTGTAGTACAAGTGCCATTGAAGTCTACAGAATGCATTATTATAGCAAAAGTTTAACACTTGACTTTTCCGATTTATTAGTGTTACATAAATATAAAAAAAGTGAATTCGCCGAATTCTGATCCATGTGCTGCCTTAACATACCCGCGTGGACTTATGAAAGTTTGTTATTAAACGAAACAGTAAGACAGAAGTTGTTTTGTAGGAACATCTAAGAAATTTTTTTCCCGTGTTGGTTACTTATCATAGTTATTTACATTCTGCATGTAAATTAAAGTAAATATAGTAAGAAAATGCCATTTTTATTATGTTGAAAATTTTGCAATACATATCGCAATACAGTTACAAATTTCGCAATATATCGTAATACGAACTAGTGTTAATTGTAACGGGGACCGTTACAGATGTTCCCCAAACGCTCCCCAACTCCCTTTAGGTGCCATATTCCCAGTAAGCTTCATTAAATAGGACAAAATCTATGCATTTGAGACTTAAACAACGCCAAGTTCATTCAAATTTTAGCATTGCAAGCGGCGCATAAGAATGCATTTGCGTAATGATCATATTATCTTCTCTACACAATCTTTATATTTTTTATATACTAAATATTAAAGATTTTAATCCAAAAACGCTCATTCAGGTGTATTTTTGATTTATCTCATTCCATGTGCACGCACGTGCAAACATATGAACATGGTGACCATATCTTCTTGTAGAGGTCCTTTACATCTATCTATGTTCTAAATCCCACCCCGTTTGATCCGGTCGGCAGGGGATGCTCACTCCTCCATGGCACCTGATCCCACCTCTGATGTTTCGGAGGTCCATGTTTGCTCTGCTCTTATTTTGTATATTTGTTTAATGGACGTTGAGATTGAATACTGTTCGTTATTTCCTATCCTTCATTGAAAACAAAGGGAAATATAGCTGTTTAAAGTTTTAGCAAATCGGATTACATCGCACGTACACGCAAGGGTATGCCTGTGCATGTTGACCATACCGTCTTGTAGAAGGTTACTATATCTATCTATGTTCCAAATTCCATCCTGTTTGGTTGAAAACGAAGGGAGCTATAACTATTTAAAGTTTCAGCCAATCAGATTGCAGCGCACGTGCATGCACGTGTTTTCATGATAATTGCTATATATCATGCTGTAGGATATCTTAATGCATGGCTATGTTCAAAAGTTCATAGGATTTCGTCGGAAAACAAGAAAGATATAGAGACTTTAGTTTCAGCCAATCAGAGCGAAGCGCACGTGCATGCACGTGAGATCTTGTTTTTTTATCAAGTCATCTTGTCTACGCTACCTATATATCCTTACATTATAAATTTCAAAAGATTTCATCAAAAAATAGAAAACTTACGGATATATCCATTATATTGGTCATTCCACGTGTTGCACATGCGCGCTCTTGCAAGCACGTGCGCGCAAAATGGCATGTTGACAATGTCATCTTATCTACATTTATAATATGTCTAATTATTCTAAATATCAAAGCATCACATCGAAAAATGTAAAAGTTACGGCAATTTCAAGTATATTGGTCATTTCACGTGTTACACGTCCGCGCTCTTGCAAGCACGTGCGCTCACAATGACCTGCGTTCCGCAAATCTACATAACATGCCTACTTATCCTAAAAAGGTTTCCCCTTAATCGGATGTGTACTTAACAAGATCATTTGCGGACAAAATTTTCCCAAGAAGAAAAATAGTAATAGTAAGAAACAGTAAAAACAATATGTTCCCCAACTTCGTTTGGGGAACATAAATATTGGGCCAATACCCAGCTCTAATAAACATGTATTAATGTAATAGTCGCAATAAAAAGTATAAAATAAAAAAAAATACATATATGTAGATGCTTGTTTTTCTACATGAACTCCGTAATCACAAATAAACAATTGTATTGTCTATGCACTCGGATTTACGTGCCAAAACATTAACATATATCTGTGTATATTAAAGACGTACTGTTTACGGATATGACTAATTTTAAAGCACACTCAGATTTTTTTTTCACAAGGAAGAACGAAACAGCAAAGGTGTCCAAACACTTATTTCATTGCTGACAACTTTCAAAGACGATCTGTTTTCCTTATTAACAAAGAATCACGTGGGTTCTGTCTCATGACTCTCTACTGTTAATATATATATATATTTTTCATCCCACCAAAAATCCCACCAAAATCCCATGGGAGAAAAAGTACTCAAAGATTTTTTTCTCCCATGGGATTTTGGTGGGATTTTTGGTGGGATGAAAAATCCCGCCATTCTCCCATGGGATTTTAGGTTTTGACAGAGGTTTATGAGAAAACTACTACAATGTGGAAGTTGAGATTGACATGATGAGGTCAGAATAAAAAATCCCACCACAATATAGAAAAAAATCTAATGTAGGTCTTTTCGAAAGGGTACCTAAAAGTCCTGACTTTGTCATGTCCGGACTTAAATGTCGCAGTGTTGAGAAATGAATTGAAAACCAAGCGCTCTATTTTGTGCGCAATAAATATACAGTTTTTTCAATGGGTGGCACTGTATCTCTCTGGTCTATCAATATTTTTTTTTTTGGAGAGCTACAGATCTGCAGCTAGTATTTATTACCGGTATGTAGAATTTATTTTTTTAATGTACTTGAATCCATTTATACCCTTGCAAATAAGATCTCAATTCAATCAGATACACAAACTTAAATCAATAGGAAGTCTATATAATTATATATGTTATAAATAATTATTTGTATGTGTTTTTCCCATATTTTAAAAAAAATTGTGGGAAATTAAAAAAAATAATAATAATATTCAAGTGATCAATCATCAATGAATAAATCTTGTCTTCTTTGTACTTTTATAGAAATGGAGTTATATGAACAATCCACAGTTTTGTTGCTTCATCACCGCACACAAGAATCTAGATCTAATTCATTCATATGAAGACGCCAACACGTTCCGGTGAAGGGCTGCATATGTTAACCTGTACTCAGCACTAAAGCCTTTGAAAAGTGAGAGATCTTTTTCGTACCAACACCTACATGAACTGCAACACTGGAACTCGGTTTATATGGTTTCATTCAAAGGACCGGACAATCTACATACAGTGATGTTGGAGACTGATGATTCAAACAAAATTCTGCTTTTTAAAAAAGACAAGTGTTCTTCATTCCTACAAGTAGAGGACAGGGGCAGTAGAGGACATGAACAGTATGATGTAGTGGTGGATTTATAACTTACAATAAAAAAAATTCTAGAAAGTCAATTTGTTGAAACTACTGGTGATAAAGAATAAAAACTTCATAGGTTCATGCCAACACCATGATTCTATGTATTTATTTATTTGACTTTATTAATGACATAATATACATGTAATACGTCAAGTGAAAAAGAGTGAATATGGGACATGAATTGTGAAACTATTAATCTAATAATTCCATGATTACACTATTTCATAAAATTGTAAAAGATGTTATGGGACACTTTGTAATTTTATTTAATATATTATAATTTCATTGGTTAACTTGACACTGCATGACTATAAATAAATTGTAATTTTTAGACACTGGAAATTTTGTTTTTATTGTTTCCATGAAGTTAAAATTTTACATGTGTACTTTGTTGTTCTACAACAAACATAAAATAATTTTTATTTTGCCTCCTACTTGAAATATATTGTGCCCTAATGCAGCACTATTAGCTTCTAAAGAGTGGTAGAAGAAAAATTTAGTAAAGATGATATGAGATTTTGCTAAATTTTCAGAAAATGATCATTTTACCAAGGGCGGTTACTTAAGACAGAACAGAAAAACTGATAGAAACTATTATTGTAAATTTCATGTTAAGCATGTTAAGTTTTCATTTTTAAAATTGCAAAATTTGTTTTGTACAGTACTTAATTAACAGTTTTAATTTCACATGTATATCATCAAGATGAAAAGAATTATCTGGCTAGCAGCAAACTCTTAATCTATGGTACACTAAAGCATATATAAATATTGGCTGATTTAAACTAAGTACTGGCTTAAACAATTAGGAAAATGTATTTATTACACTGTCTAGTATCATGATATAAGGGAAGAAATACCTACACAGTAAAACATGGTTATAACGAACACCCTTTAACGCCGAAAGAAAATATACTCTTGTTTCCTGTCCCCTGACCAAAAAAATTAGGGTAGGTAGGTTAGGGAAACAAATTTATTTTGGGAAAAAATTTTATTTTCAAAACTCAATGAATGCAGAACTGCCAGAACATATAGTATGTAATAACACGAAAGTTTGTTAATAAAAATTTATAAAGTAAAGGTATCCTGTTATGATGTATTAGTTCTGTTAATGTTGTTGGTCAACTTTAGTACTTTAGGAAAATAGCAACCCAAAAACTGAAAATGTAATAAAAACTTTTTGGGTCGGAGGGTAAAATGTAGGGTAGGACAGGTGACAGGAAACAAGAGTATTTTTTATTTCGGCCTTATGAATTCATGCTGATGATGGAGTCATTTTCATTCCCTGTAATGGTTTTAAAATCCTATGGATAGTTAACATAATTTTAAAATGTCAAAAAGTGTGTTTCCCAGGCATTTAAAATACTACAAGACTATTTTTCTGTGTATTTAAATGATTTACTTCAGTCTAAAATACCCTACATAACAATGTGTTACCCCCACATTCAGTCTCTTATTGCAGATTTATAAAATTTAATATGGAATTTTCCAATTTAAGTTTTTAATGAGTTAAAGTTAATGAATCAGGACACACCGGTATTACTATTTTTGGCATTACAATTCATTAATCTTGGCACATCAGTGAAAATTTTACCAGTCATCAATAATAGTGTTTGATATTCTTTTTCAAGTGATCTAAAAAATCTATTTTTAGAGTATGCAATTAAGCATCATTCAGCTTCAATAAGAACACTACATGTAACAGAAATATTGCTATTTACATAGAATGTTGGTGTCCTTAAAAATAAAATATCAGGGACAGTATTATTTTTAAAAAATGTATGTACTAAAAATACAACTTGGACAGAATATCATATGCATATTAACATGTACTGTATACAGGGTTATTTTCGCCCCTTGTTATTATTGCCCTTTTGAACTTGTAAACAATTTTCCCCCGTTTTAAATTTGTCCAAGTCATACTTCTGTTTAAGAAATTATGAGGTGTAATTTAAATTTGCCCAGTTTTAAATTCGCCCAATCAAGGATAAGGCGAAAGGGACGAAAATAAAACGAGGGTGAGAATTCCCCTGTATACAGTATCTCTCAATTAGTACATTATACTTTAAACAAACATCACACTATTGTAAAATATGTTTTCATTTATTCTATAAAATCAATTTATATATTGACAATTATCATGAACAGTTGTAAGATTGTACATTTTAAGAGCAGGGATGCATTGCTATTTACATACATCTCATATCTAATTAATATGTACAATACACAAATCACTTGAAATCCACTTTAAACTTTTAATTCTGTCCATTTTATTTTAGATCTACGTGGGAGATAACTTTAAAATGTATATATGTATGTCATCAATGGATTTGGCGCACATCATCACATCGGTTTTAATGCCACTGTCTGATTAACAGATTTGTTTTGAACATATTTTATTGTACATGTATAATTCATACAAAGGGATTGGCTACAAGTTCTTGCAACTTAAAAAAACCCTCTCCCTGTAATATATACAATAATTAAATTAGTGATTGCCAAAATAACAATTTAAGGTGTAGAGTAATACATATACATGATAAATATAAAATATTTCAAGTTAATACAAAATATTTCAAGTTAAGACACTTACTAAAGATTCAGAGTTCTTAAAATGTGTAGATCTATAATGATACATGTAAATGGTTACAATTATAACAGTTATTTGGAAATATATATATATACGACAATAATGATAATAAATAATAAACATGTTCACAAGTAAAATTCTCGCAACATAAACAAACAAAGCTGTACAGATATGATTAAATGACAAAGAAACAGAAGAAAAACGGATCAAAATCTACCTGAATCACGAATGAACCTTTGGACACAGTGAAATATTTTGTTATTCATGTCAACTGACAACGAATCATTTCCAAATAATAAGAGATTGGAGTTGACTATTGCCAAGTGATTATATTGTAAAATATTGTTTAAGAGGCAATTTCTTGGCCGCTCATATTTTTTACATACAAAAAAGAAATGGTATACATCTTCAATTTGTCCACATAAACAGTTAGGAGAGTCAATTATATTTCTTCGATAAGATCATTATAAAGTATACTACTGTGCCTTAATTTTGTGTGAATTATATTTAAATAACGTTTCCCAATTGAAAAATACGAAGGTGGCTTTGAGGGATGTGAACATATTCTTGTTTTAAATTTACTAATAGAGGTTGTGACTCTCACGTCTTTAGAAAAGGAATTCCAGGTATAAATTGCAGAGGGTACAAAAGATTTTTTAAAAGTTTCAAGTCTACATTTAGGAATAGAGTAATCTTCTGTGTTTCTTGTATTATATGTAGATTCAATTCTGCGAGTTTTTGGAAATATTTGTTTGAGATAATCGGGTACAATATTGTTGTGTACTTTAAACATAGTGCTTAATTTAGCTGTTCTTCTTCAGAAGTTCCTGGCGTAAATTTTCACTATTTTAACAGATAGAATTTCATCAGCTGGATTAAGGTCCAAAGAGAAGACCAGCATACTTTAATCCTGGAGGAATTTCTGCTTTGCTTACTCTGTTATGGGCCTGAAAAAATATGAAACATTAATAAGGTTAATTTCAAAAAATGCCAAATATTTAAAAAACAATGCTATAAATACAGTTTTAACAACAGTTGTTAACTTTATACAGTGAGTAATGTATACATCACACAAATATACAAATTACAAGCTTAGGAGGAATTGAAATTATTTTAGAATTTTACACATTTAGAGCAATTTATTTAAATTTTTTTCCAGGTAAAAGAAAATAAATTGTCACTGACTACTAAAACTTTAAATACTTCTCCTATGAAATAGGGGCACAATGACAATAAGTAACTTTACAAATTTTAATAATTTGGCTATTAAATATCAAAGTAATGATCACAGTTTCAAACACTCATCTTTTCTCTTTTAACTCCAGTAAAATTTTAAAGGAGCCATTGAGGCTGCATTGATTAATCAATTATAATAATAAAGATTCTGTGTGAGGATTAAGTACACATACATGTATATCGATCAATATGTATGTAAAATAATCGATTATAATAATAAAGATTCTGTGTGAGGATTAAGTACACGTAAATCGATCAATATGTATGTAAAAATATTTAAATATCGCAAAAAGAATAAGGCATTTTTTTTTATAAGCTTTATATATACAATAAACTTATTTTAAAATCAAACTTTTTATATTAAAATACTAGTGGTAATAATTCCCACTTATATAAAATAATTTTGTATTACAGTGGATATACCATGTACACAGCTTATTCTTTTAAATGAAATGAAAATTATTCATAAATAATTGTGAAGAAATGGTTTGTTCTTAAAATTTTTATGCCCCCGGATGGATAGATCTGATGCGTATATTGTTTATGTCCTGTCTGTTTATCTGTTCAGCTGTTTATCTGTCTGTCTATTATTAATTTGAACATTCGCCGTAACTTTTTAACTCTGAGAGGTATAGACTTGATATTTGGCAGGCGTACTCAACTTAAAGAGACACCAACTGCAATGACCTTTTGACCTTGACTGTGACCTACATGCTTTAAATAGTTCTTTTGAACTCTTACTATAACTTTTGAATCATAGGAGATGGAGACTTCATATTCGGTATGCATTTTCCACTAATAAAGTTCTTTTAAATGACATTGAAATCAATGAACTTATGTCCTAGACTGTGACCTATATGCTAAAACAGTTTTTTTTAACTTTGTTACCAACGGCCGCACAGTGTTTCACTAAAACACATCTTGTTCAATGCAAAAAAAGACTTCCTGATCAACATGACCAATTCAAATATTTGATACATATTGACATTGTATTTTAGCTCAAATATAAGGATAGATACATATCTGCCTTCTGAAAAAATTATATATCTGTTTAAAGCCTTAAGTACAATCTAGATTCTACTCGTAAACCAGACGTACTTCATAGGTAACAGCCTAACTAAGACTGCAAGGATTAAATCCGTAACCATGCATACTACATGTATTGTTTAAGAGTTGACTTCTAGACTGGTTCAAAAGTTGAAATACATGTACACTGTACTACGTTTGAGTGGACTTGGTTATCAGTCGGTCAGGTTATATATGTACATTACCACATTGTTGTAAGCATGAAGCTCTCCTGCTCTTGGCCGCTTGATCAAAAAATTTCCTAATCTTAATCTTGATGCCTCAATCTTGATTGTGACGTCATATGACATTGTAAGTGAACATGGGTTTCTTTCCATCCCAATTGAAATGATCAATTTACATTCATTCAACAGTGTTTCTTACACTGCAACTGGGTATCATGTAAATAGAATGTTCATAGTTAAAATGATATTGCCTTACAGACCCAGTTTAACGATAGAATTCGTTCCGTGTATTCGTAATGTAGCAGAAAGGAACACGTGCCATAACTTGCATAGTGCATTTACTAGGAACAATCTAGAGAGTTCTGAATGTAAACATGGCAGGTAATAAATTTGAATCGAGAGAAAAACATTGAGAATATTAATATTGGATTTTTATATTTAATATATGGATTATTTTTGGGGGATAAACATGATAAAAGGCATAAGCAATCTCAAGAAGGTTTGTTTTGATTATTTTGGTAGTTACCGGTATTCCCATGCAATGCAAATCTTTTATATTCTTCAAAATCATTTTGGAGCGGATCCGCTCTGATTTGCTGACGTTGCAAGTATATGGGATATATTCTAACTGTGGTGAGGGCCTGTACCGAGGCCTGTACAGAATACTGCATCTGAAGATTCTAAATTAAAAAAAATCATTTTTTCTTATTCAATTGTAAAAATTGACCTTTAAAATCACATGAGTTTAACATGTTGAAATGCTTTAATCGCTCAGAATTTTGAGTTTTTAATTTTTTGTTACACTAAATCTGTTTCACATAATCTTTACTATTTTCATATAATCTTATTTATAAAAAACATTGTTTACATACCCTCTGAGTGGTTGCAGTGACTGTACTGATGATCTTTTGGTTCCTTGGATTACGACTTAAAATTCCATTTAGGCTAAAGCATAATATTTTCGCTAAAATATTCACAGGACACGCAATAAATTTTCATCTGGATTTGACATCAACTTCATCATGTTCATTGTCCATCACGTTTCCATGCTTACACGTTGCACACATTAGGTTTATTAATCCACCTACTGAAATTGCATCACAAAAAGGATAGATCATCGCATTTTAGCTGCAATCAATATCAAATAACTATGTAACCATAACTTCGCAAGATGAAGATTTTCTTCCAACTTCCACTATGTCGCCATTTTGTTTTTTTTACGATTGCAATACGACAAAACGAAATTCGTTCAAAATCGCTAATTTTTTCGGTAAAAACTGAAAACAGATAAAGGAAAGTCATTTTATACAAATTAAAAATAAAAATTACCCCCAAAATTATTTTTAATGGCTTAAAATAGCGATGCTGTGTTTTGAATTATCCACTTCCGGCAGGATAATCCTACTTCCGGTAGCATTACTAGCATTGACCTAGTTTAAACCAGCATCAGGATAAGGATCAAACCAGGATAAGGATAAGGATAACTAGCATCAAAATCAGCAAGCAAAGGAAGCATCAAAATCAGCAAGCATAGGAAGCACCAAAATCAGCATTGATGCTGGAACAAAATTATTTCCCTGCACTGTACTCTTCCAACAATAATCTTCTCACTCTGAGGAGGTATCCAACAGCTTTCATCGACCATTACAGAGCTGCAAGCTGGGTAACTGTTATCGCAGCTCAGGGTTCCAGATATTATTTCTTTTCCAATGCGAAGGTTACCTCCCAGGTAGCACAAAACATTTTCAAAACATTTCATTGGTGTTGTAAAAAGGTTTTTTCGAAACATTTCAGAATAAACATTTTAAAAATATTTTTAAAACATTTCCTCTTCTCATTATAACATTTTTAAAACATTTTAAAAATGTTTTCAAGAAGCTTATGATTTAATTCTTTTGGAACATTTTTCAAAAATATTTTTGAAACGTTTTAAAAATGTTTCAAAAGGTATGTTTAGGCTTCTAATATCAAAGATTTCTATATTACGTTTTTAAAACGTTCTAAAAACATGAAATGAAACATTCCTTTTCCATAAATCTGAAACATTGCATGAATACGTTTCTGAAACATTTGGAAGGAACGTTGTCAAAATGTTTTTGAAACATTCTTAATTCATTTAGGGGTATTTATAGCTTCCAAATATTAAAGATCTTAAAAAAACGTTTTAAAAACGTTCTTAAAACATGAAATAAAACATTCTTTTTCTGTAAATCGGAAACATTGCATATACGTTTCTGAAACATTTGTAAGGAACATTTTAAAAATATTTTTAAAAAATTCTTAATATCGCTGTTAGTTAAAAACATTCAATTCTGGATATTTTTCGGCCTAGGCAGTAAAAATGTTTATTTAAAACATTAACTAAAATAATTATTTTTCTACAATTGGAACATTTTAATTATAGTTTTTGTAACATTTTTTTGAAACATTTTCAAAATGTTGCTGAAACATTTATGTAATTGCGGCACAATTCAATTCATTTAGTAACTTTAAGAGTATGTTGTGAGAATGACTTTAGAACATTCAGTCTAAAGTATTTTCTTTTTTTAAAGACTTCATTTTTCATTGCTGCTGTTATTTTCAAAATGTTCTTAAAACATTCAAATAATGCATGATTGCGGTTTTCCTAAAATTTAGTTTATGAAGAAAACAAAGAATATATAGAAAGAATAGTGTTGAAATGAGGAATTGTAGTAATTTTTTTAATTGAAAGATTTTTTCCGGTATTTTATAATGATTTCCAGTTTTGGCTTATTGATTAAAGAGACATATATAAATTCCTTTAAATTGATTAAAACAAATCAAAAAATCAATAAATGAAAGGATAGGCAAACCAAAAAAAAATTAAAATATAAACATGATAAATAAATGTATAAAATTATAAGCATTTAATAAAACTCTTAATGTCTTTTTTTTTAATGTTCTTCATCAAATCTGTGATCCACTCCCAGAATTTTACTCTGAGGCATTACATAGGGATTGGCACACCGGTCGGTTTGAGTGTCATGATAACCTATTATGCAATTTTCCTGCTGGGCAGCGCTTTACAGAGTATAGTGGTTTGCTGCTTTTCTAGACCAAATTTTGAATTCTGGTAATCAAGATGTGCGTGCTTACTCCGTGCCGATTTGAATGAGAAGACTTTGCACCATATAAACTACAATAATAATCTCGGGATTTATTAACTTTGAATGGTAAGAATTATTCCTTTATCATAGACTTTATAAGATAATTTTAAAATTGACTTTTTTACTACCAGTGCATGATCAATAACTTTGTACAAATGTATTAAGCAATGACAAAGCGTTAAGGTAATATACATGTATTTGATTTGAATATTTCATTCTTAAGGCAACATAACTATATCCTAGATTCAAGTATTCGTTGTCTTTGTGAAATGTTAATCATTAAACAATATGTAGATTTAAAAATGAAATTTCTTTACAGCATGGTGTTGGTTGCATCATCCGTATTTTCAAATTCCAACATTCAAAAGACCCGCCTTTGGTGAAGGCAAAGGTGTACGTAAATACTTTTACTCTTCCATAATATTGTCATAGTAATTATTTTTCTGCTTTTTTCAATGCAAATGAGGAAAGAACTTAAATTTGATATAATTATTTAAAATATTTTTTGTATATTTTCCTTAATCATCTCAAGATACATTAGATGTAGAACGCTGATACAAACACAATTTTCCTTATCTTTACAGGTTGTGCTATCTTTCCGAGGGGCAGATTCTTAACAGCCTTTTCAGTGTATGTGATTCTAACTATGTCTTAAATAAATTTTCCTCTCTATACTGTTTTGTACAGTTTATGAGAATAAAGTCTTGTCTTGTCTTGCCGCTCTGTTCTGTTCTTTTAAAATTTAGTGAATAGATTAGACGCCGTTTTCACCCTTTAAAAACCCGGTGACTAGAAAGAAAATAAATTAAAACTTGTACCGAGAATGGAATTTTATGGTGGCATATTTCTGCCCCTTGTGTGCAAGTTATTTTTCTATTAAATATGTCGACATGCAAGATAAATATGTTGACATGCAATATAGTTATGTCAACATGCAACATAAATATGTTGACATGCAAGAAAATTGCAATCAAATAAGTATTATAAAAAAATCTTCAAAAATCTGAAATATCGCCCACATGTGACATCCAACATGCTAGATGCTAGTTATTTATGTTAACAAGCAAGATAAATATGTTGTCATGCAACTTATTGATGTTGGCATGCAATTTAGTTATATTGACATGCAAGATAAATATGTCGACAAGCAACTTATTTATGTAAACATGTGACATATTTATGTCGACATGCAACTTATTTATGTCAACATGCAACTTATTTATGTTGGCATGCAATTAGTTATGTTGACATGCGAGATAAATATGTTGACATGCAACTTATTTATGTAAACATGCGACATATTTATGTTGACATGCAACTTATAAGTTGCATGTCAACATATTTATCTCGCATGTCAACATAACCAAGTTGCATGTCGACATAAATAAGTTGCATGTTAACATAAATAAGTTGCATGTTAACATATATAAGTTGCATGTCGACATAAATAAGTTGCATGTCAACATAACTAAGTTGCATGTCGACATAAATAAGTTGCATGTCAACATATTTATCTTGCATGTTAACATAAATAACTAGCATTTAGCATGTTGGATGTCACATGTGGGCAATATTTGAGATTTATGAAGATTTTTTTATGATTTTTATTTTATTGCAATTTTCTTGCATGTCAACATATTCATGTTGCATGTTGACATAGCTTTGTTGCATGTTAACATATTTGATAGAAAAACAACTTGCACACAAGGGGCAGAAATATGCCACCATAGAATTTAAATGTGATTAACATATTGAATATAGGTTTGTATTAAAGATTCAAAAATTAAATATAATTTGTGTTTATTTCTTTTAAAATATAAATATATCATTATTTAATGAGAAAAAGTAAAATTTCAGGAAAAATACCTTTGTAACTTCGACTTGAATGTTTTGAAAACGTTTTAAAAACCAAACAAATTAAACGTGAACTAAACATTTTTGAAAATGTTTTTGTTACATTTTAAAACAATGTTATGATAACATTTGTCGAAATATTTTGTAAAATGTTTTAAAAACATTTAAAAAACCATACAAAATCACGTGATTAAAACATTGTTGAAAAATGTTTTGTAACATTTTAAGAAAATGTTCCGGAAACATTTGCTGAAATATTTCACTAAAATGTTTTAAAAACGTTAAAAAAAACCATACAAATTTACGTGATTAAAACATTATTGAAAATGTTTTTGCAACATTTTAAGAAAATGTTCTGACAACATTTTTCTGAAATATTTCACTAAAATGTTTTAAAAACGTTTAAAAAACTATACAAAATCACGTGATTAAAACATTTTTAAAAATGTTTTCGCAACATTTTGAAAATGTTTTAAAAACATTTTAAAAATGTTTTTGTCTTAGCTGGGCTTGACCTTTGAATATAACAGCTTCTAGGGAGTTGAGAATATCCATTCCAATCAAAACAGAATCCCGTATTGGTGCAACATACGAGGGTTGTCCCAAAAAGTCGTAGACAATGTGTATATTTTTTTGAATACGCAACCAATACTTACCAAATTTTGTGTAGACATAATATAGTCAATGTTCTTTAAAATTGTGAATTTTTATATACACATCTTTCATATTAATAATATTAGGACGATTTATATGAAGGCTAATAAGGCCTATCGGCGCACGGACAAAATTCGGAATAATTTAAGTATATAACTACAACATTTGCTTTTATTTCTTTAGTACTATGTAATACATTGAACTCAACTTTAAATCACTGAAACCAGAATAAAAATCTAAATATTGTATCAAAATTTCATATAAATATCATTAGAAACAGAAGCTTGGTGTCATGATTTTTAAAGTATCGTTGAAATTGAGTTTGATGAAAATGACGTCGTCAAACGCGTAGTCGGCGCACGGAGATGTAATAAGTTATATTAAATATTGTTAAAATACATCAAAGACGGGGGAAAAGAGTACAGAAGTAACATTACACACCAGATTTTAATAAAGAAATTATTTTTGAATTGCACGATATTCAATGAGAGTTTTTCTTCTGTACCGAAAATAGTTAATTATGGCATGTAATAAGTAGAGTACTGTTTGATAAACGCAGACAATTGGGAACAATCTGGACCTCAAACTACGCCATACAATGTGTATTCTCTGCTGCCTACAATGTAAGACGATCTTTCGACTAAATTTCGACTGAAATTTGAATCTGCTTTAAAAAAACAAGTATAAAAAACAAACGGACAAAAGTGAATTTAAACATGTCCCTTAATCAAAAATGGTCTATCACTTAAAAAAAATTATTGAATGTTAATACCCGCGAGAGAAACAGACAAATAGATAATGACGTTATAAGAGACGGAATTAACGCTTGCTTTAGTGCGCCGGTGTACACTTACATTTTTTCTTTATTTTTACATATTTCTCTTACTGATATCATTATGAAACTTGAAGTGCATGATCATAAAATGTTACTCTTTGCTATGACAAGGAAAGAAATTTAATAAAGCAAAGAGAAAGAAAACTGTTGTCCCTGTCTATGACTTTTTGGGACAACCCTCGTATACTGGCTATTGGGTTGGTTGGCTGCCAATTTGGATTGTCGCAGTGACACCTCCAAATGCAGTCATCTCTGCACCATCTTCTGCATTCATGAGTCAAACTTGCTTGCAGTTACTCGTAACAATCCCTGCCTCTTGGGCAATGGCTGAAGAGACAATAGTAGCATCCGCACCAGTATCCACAACACCTTTGGTCTGGACATTATTCACAAAGACAGGGACTACGATTCCTTTCCCAGCTCCATGAAGCCTTGTGCACTTGATTTGTTCTGCTGTCTTGGATGCCTCTTCCTTTACTGTTGGCATTTTCTGTTCCTGCAATTTGACTGTTTGGGGTCGAGATTTGCAATCACTTTTGAAGTGCCCAGTCTGTCCGCATTGAAAACATCTACTTTCTATATCCTTAAGTAGGTGGTCTCGTTTCATTCTCTCTTTCTCCTGGTTCCGTATAAGTTGCGTCTCTATTTGCTTAAGACGGTTGTCTAGCTGCTCCATGGTAATATATGTGGGTTTTTGAATCCGCTGCACTCCAAGAATTTCTGCCTCATCATCAGGAGGACCGTCATCATCAGAATCATCTGTCCAGGTTACCCTCCTAGTCCTTTCTCGCCTCTGATAGTCATTATCTCGTCCCACAGTGGCTCTGTAATTGTGCTCTTGATATGTGACAAGCTCTATCGCTTCATTTAGTGTCTTAGGGTTTCTGTTCAGCACATCATATGCAATCCGGGAATTACGGTATCCTCTTAAGAAAGATTCTGCAGCAAGTTGATCTTGCATTTCCAAGTCAGTACCAGGATAAGCTTGGGTAATTAAGCGACGCACTTCTTCACCAAACTCATCATTTGACTCTCCCTTTTGTCGGATTTCGGCCAGTTTCCTGCGAACAGTGGCTGGAGGGTCCTTCCGCCCGAAGCGTTTAGTTAGGCTATCACGTATTGAGATGTAGTTGGCTGTCATCGCTTTAGGCAAGGAGCAAACTACCACATTGCCTTACCCTTCAGAC
This sequence comes from Saccostrea glomerata, assembly GCA_003671525.1. Lineage (NCBI taxonomy): Eukaryota > Metazoa > Mollusca > Bivalvia > Ostreida > Ostreidae > Saccostrea > Saccostrea glomerata. Next base: position 629,279 of record PRKT01000274.1, read on the forward strand.
TTTCATAGAGGCGGTCTATTTTCTCGGTTTCCGTCCAGTTATACCGCTCGGCTAGTCTTTCAAATGGAACAAGGAAAACTTCAATTTCTTCCTTGCCTTCATAAGTCGAGAATTAGAGTTTAGTCTGTGGACCTCTTGGTGCAGCTTGGTTGTTCTCTGAGGATCTAGATCCACCTCGGGAGCTAGGTTGATAAGGAGAGGGTAGTTGTCCTTCCCTAGCTTCAATGACACGCAAGGTTTCATCAAATGGTCGGTCTGTTCCCCTTCGGTCTGAGGGGAAGTCGGGTGCATAACCAGCGAATGAGGGTGGCTGAGACGATGGGGTCCACCAAGAAGTTGCATGACCTTGTGAGCTTGGGGTTGGTGCAACATCTGAAATCTGTGAACTAACTGGCGGATACTGTCCACTATGCATCAATCCCGAAGCCGCGTGTGGCCTCGGGGTTGTAGCAAATGGTGGTATTCTCAGAGAATGACTTATTTCCTCCTTCGATTCATCAAGAAATTTTTGAAACATGGTTTGTTGAATAGCGATCTGTTTTGTGGAAGATTCTTTTATTTCTTGCATAGTCTGTGCAAATAATTCTTGATTATGTTGCTGCTGTCTGTCAAAAGAAGAACTAAAAGACTCAAGTGTCTTGTGCAGCCAAACATTGTCTTCCTCATTTTTATTGTCAGTCACTACTCCACTGTCACTTTGCGTAAAGTCAGTATTCTTCATTTTTACATCATCAGTGTTTTCGGCTTTGTTCGCCATGTTGGAATGAGAGGAACTCTTGTTCATCTACCTCAAGTGCATCACATGGGGTGTAACACTCCCTGATAATGTCAAGCTCGAGTCGCCGTAACCACTTCTGGGACAATAGATGGCCTGGGTGCAAACCGTCTGAGAGCAACTCAAAGAAGTATCTCTTTTTGCCCCGTCTGCAGTCCCGCAAATCAGCGTTGAACTTAAGAGTGTTTCGACCTAGGCCTTGATTTATCTGTTCAATATATGTATTGAGGAGATCTACCTGTATCTCAACTTCTTTGTCCGAGTCAAGGAACACTGTTGGATTCCGATGCCCTTTGATATCGTTATACAGGGAAACTAAATAAATAGGTATGCCAATAAACTTAATGCGGCAGTTATTACCAAGAATAAAATCTTTGGCCCTGTGTAGCTCTTTCACAACAGTTGATACTGTATCAGTCACCTGACCACGAATGTTTATATATTTTCCTTGTTTTTCTGTTATGTCACAAGTTCCACCCCAAAAGTAGACTGATACTGGCCTGTGTCCTTTAGTAAGATGAGGGAACTCTTGTATCAATAGGTCTACGAGCTCCTTGGTCGTTGCCCCCTTCTTATACAGAAAGACGAGTGGCAAGGATGTGTCCTGTTTTATCTGCTCCAATCGAATGCCTTTACTGTCGAAGACCAAGACTGCTATGCTTTGTGCCTCTTCCTGCGGAACTACCAATGGTCGTGACTCTAGGAAATGCACCAAATCCTTTTCTGACCGCTACAATAAACTTTGTTCGCAGTGAACAGTGAAAATTATTTGATGTCCAAACGGATCGCAGTGAGCACCAAGGGCATGCAAATTTTTTGACAGTAATTTTATTTAATTTAATTTGTTCCCCTTAATTTGATTACTTATAATTATCTTATTCTCCTCAAAATAAATGAATTTTATTTTATTTCACAAAATATTCATGAATTTACTTGTAATTTACTAGAAAACTTTAATTGTTAAACTTCGATTTTTTTTTCTAGAAATTTGATGCGAGTAAGTCGTTTAATTTGTAAACACCCTGTAGGTCTAGAACTTTAATTCTATAAATAGATTACACCGACAAATATTCAATTTGTGCGATGAATTCAATCAAAATTAACACTTGTTGAACATTGAATTACAGAAACAAGATTCTCCTGAACACGGCAGTGTTTACTGTTTAGTTACTGAGTACCTCGATATATTCCCAATCGGCACCCCATACATTGCCCAGAAACACGTGCGCTTCGCTGTGACAATCTGTAATCGTCAAAATAAACAAAAATCCGTCCTAATGTGGAACAATCCTGGACGAATCTAACTTATGTGACACCAGTTGTAATGCTTTTAGCTGTCGGCACCACAAATATCGCCAATTTATAGCGAACAAACAACAAACGCGAGCTGGCCACAAAATGTACTTGTATTCTGTGTACAGTATAGCCCGCGTAATGTCACGGGAGATAACCAAAAAAGAACACTGTAAAAATAGAAAATAAGAGAAGTCTATAAAACTAGTCCATTTTCACCACAATATATTAAACGATTTCCTGATAGAAAATCATAATAAGGGAAGTAATCAAATGTAGAACCCGCTTTTGATTGCTTAATTGGATCTTGAAACTCGAAACTCAATTTCGAATTTCGTATTTCGAACCTCGAATGAGCCTCCTGGGCTTCCATAGTTAGCTCCTTATTCTTCAGCTTTCAAGAATCGTATCCCAACAATTTTTTTTACTATCAAACAGGTACTTTTTATTTCTATATATATTCAAATATAGATAATGGGGGAAATTTATAATAAAAATATTAAATCTTACTCCTGGCCTCGGTTTTTATCTCTGTCATTTAGTTATGCTTCCCGCTTTATTCTTTTTTTTCCCTCTGTTCATCGACTCCTCTGGGCTATTTGGAATTCCTACTTCATACAGCCCATTTTGTTCTTCGATTTCATTGCAAACAAAGCAAATACTGGTATGGGACTATAATATATAAATCATATAATTCTTTTGAAAAAAAAAACACAATGATGTATAATACTAGTAGTGCATATTAATGTATAAAGCTAAGTACCCTTGTTAAAATTACAATCGTGTATGCAAAAGATAGTAGAGTGAAACAAGTTGAAAGATAGTTTATAACATGCTTTTTATTGAATTTTCAGTAAGCACTAGAATTTTACATAAATAAAGCTTAAAATACATACATGTGCAAACTCTAGACACAAAATTATATAATTAATTTATATTCACACTAATTTATAGTGTTTGTGAGCATTAACATGAACAAATGAAGCCCGAAATAATTTCAACATTTAAACCTCAATTAATAAGAAAAATTGTAAATAGATCGCTTCTAAAGTCCAAAGTGTCTAATGTTGTATCAATTGTATTATCCACAGGGTTTAAATACCCATTCTTTCTTTTTACTTGCTTTCCATTTTGAGTCTATCACCACCTGTGAGCAATTGAATCTGACAGCTCACTAAACAGCTTGGTGTTTCAATCGTCGCGCAACTATCGAACCTAAAGCGAATGCTTGACTTTTTCAATTTAATTTTGAGCTGTGTTTATGGTAATCTACCAACTAAACGCTATTACAAACTTGATGACGTCAACTTCCCAAAATCATGCAGCAAGATTAATACCTTTATCACCTACATACGGGGTTAACATCTCTCAGTTGATTCCTTTTGCAAGAGCATGCTCAACGTATGTGCAATTTTTAAGACGAACGAAATTACTGAAAAAGAAGTTGATGAATCAAGAATATCAGCAGTCTCGTTTTGAGTCATCATTTCGTACGTTCTACGGTCAATACAATAACCTAGTCAGTAATTACAATTCATCGAGTCAAATTGTTACTGACGTTGTTCAAACGTCCTGTTAGGCCATTAGTTACACACTGCATTGACAACAGATTTTTGCGTTATTTCCCAATCATGACAAGGAGCACACCGAGGCTGTGACCGTTGGCATATATTTTATATATTTCATGATCGAAAGTATTTACATAAAATAAGAAATCGACAGTATTCTTTGCACTCGGAGTCATTGAGTAATGAGGGTATTTTAAATTGCACTAACATCTACAGCGACACAGGTCCTAGGAATATATTGTCTCATCCGAATAATCAGTCTACAAGTCACTCAGTGGAACTAGAATCCATGACGTAAGGATCAACTCATTATTCCGCAACTATAGCCATGGTGCTAGCGCAGACGATTAAAGTAAGCGATGAAGAGTACAATTGTTGTTGGATCTAAAAAAAAAATGATAAAATAAAATCAAACATGTCTGAGAATAAGGACAATAAGGACACATTACTTAGAAATGGAAGTAATAAATAGTATAAGTAGGAATCATGTCTAAATAGACTAAGGATCAAACATTAATATGTCCGCTTCATTAAATAAATGGTAAAAGGTAGGATATTTAAGCATTCTTAACAAAACGTAGTAAAATTGCTAACTCGATCAGGGCATAATGGGGTTTTTAAATATCATTGTATCCGACATTTCCCACGGTAAAGCGAAATATGATACATAAAACAAGATGAAATCTTAATAAATATATAAAGTTTACACAAATATTTTTTTTTAAAGATCTCATCTATGTTTTAAATCTCGTTATCTCTTGCCATTAAATAACTGTGAAAAAAAACAAAACAAACCCGAAATGCTACAAATATGAAATATAACATAAATCTTGTTTTAAAAATATCAGATAGGCAAGCTTGTGTTCTAAATTTTCCGAATTAAAAATTATTTCTTATTTGCCTTTCAGAGATGTTTGTAGTAAAATTAATACACAATTTTTGTTATTTTTAGGAATATAAACCATTCTTATATTTGCACTTTTCCTTTCAATATCAATTTGCGAAAAAATCATTTTTTTTTAATTTAGGACGCTATTAAAAACTGTAGATCATTATATTTTCAGCAGATAGTCATTGACCCTCTATAAACGAGACACAATTTATTTTTATTTTTGGAGATTGAATACTGTTTTTATCTCCATATCCTTCCTTCAACAAATTGTGGTTATCGCTCAATATAATCTTTTGGGGAAGAGATGCCTCTGACTATTAAACGAATCCGAATCTTAAATGAATATGAAAGGAATATGAAGATGCCATGTGTGAAGTTTGAGATCCCTAGCCCAATCCATTCAAAAGTTATTGACAAGGAGGTTAAATTATTTAAAAGTAGGTCAAACTCATAGTTCAAGGTCAAAAAGTCAATGTGTTAGTATCGAAATGAAGGTCTTTTGAGAATGATTACATAAGTGAAGTATGAAAGCCCTGGCCTTAACCGTTAAAAATTATGGGATATTAAGTTGAAGGTTTTTTTTGAAAGTAGGTCTTACTCCAAGGTCAAAGTCAAACAGGCAAAGTTGTTGGTATCCACTGAAAGAACTTTTGCAATTGCATATTTGATGTATGAAACCCTAGCCCTAACCATTCAAAAGTTATGACCAAGAATAAAGTTTTTTAAAAGTAGTTCATACTCAGCCCAAGGTCAAAGGGTCAACGTTATTGGTTTCAAATGGAAGTTCTTGAAACAAGGATTACATGTGTGAAGTATGAAAGCTCTAGCAGCTTTATTTAAAATTTTATTTAAAATTTCAAAACTGGATCAAACTCCAAGGTCAAATGGTCAAATTTGATGGTACCTGTTGAAGAAAAATCTTGTCACAGGTAATACATTTGTGAAATATGAAATCCTTAGCCTCAGCTAATCTAAAGTTATGGGCAATGGTAAATAAAGTTTTTGCTGACAAAAAAAACAAACGAACAGACGGACAGGGAAAGCACTATATACCCCCTAATCTCCGATAAAGGGGGCATTAAAATAAACTTTAAACACTCTATTTGATATTATATGACAATATCATGCAATACCATGATATCATGCAAGCAGATATGATAGACATTATTTTTCTTATCGGGTTCAAGATTCAACGTTTTTTCATTAATGTATTTTTAGATGCAGGAAGGACAATTCAGAAGGTCCTTGGAAACGTACACAAATGGAAAGCAAAAAATAACTTGAATTGACTGGTTGGTCTGAAAATAAAAAGATGGCAAGCGGAGATGATTATAATTTTGAACTGGGGGGAAAAATAGAAGATAGATCCTATGGCAATGTATACTTGTGTTATGACAGAAATGATGGAGACAAAAAGGTAGGTGTACGAAAATACCTTGGGGAAATATTTGTTATCTATTTCATGTGTGGTTTTAAATGGTGTTTAAACTAAAACTTGTCTGCAATTTGTTCATTTTGTAATAATTGAAACAAACTTTAAATTGTGCCTAGATTTATTTCATTCAGTTAATTATATAGATGTTTTAATTCTACTTTCGTTTCGAAAAGGCGTGTTTCCACTTTAATATAATGATAATAATAATATCAATCATATAACTTAAACTCATGGGAATTGAAAATCAGTTTGCTGTAAGCATTACTTTATTATAAAAGTGTTCTTTATGGACGTGTTTTATTGTGTACTTTCAGTATGCTTTGAAAGTAATTGACCTGACAAAATCAACAGAGGATGAACGTGAACGAGCAGAACAAGAAGCAAGTTTGCTGAAAGGTTTACAGCATGAATTTATTCTACGTACAGTTACATCATATCATGAAAAAGGTGCATTATGTATAGTGACAGAATTCTGTGATCAGGGAAATTTGTCAGAATTTTTGGAAAGAAGAAATGGAAAGTTTTTAGATGAACTACGAATAGTAGAGTGGTTTCGACAGATATGCAGTGCTTTAAAGGTACATACCACTTAAAAAAACAATTGGGGTTTAAAAACAGGTATGAAACTTTTTTCATCGAATGCCCAATCTCACCAATGAAATATTTGCATAATCAATCAGACAATCTTACAAATGATCTAATTTACTTTCCATTCATATCAATTCATTCTAAACAGTATACATTACTACCATTGTTCATTTCAAATTCTGTATACTTCCTGAGGTATATATGCTTAATGAAAGATATGAAGAAAACAAACCCTATTCAAGATAAGAAAACTAAAACAATACAAAATAGGAGCAAAACAAACATGGACCTCCAAAATCAACCTACTTCTTTAAAAATTGGATTATTTATATGTGAATACATGTAAAAAATAAAATATTAGATCTTGATAGTATTTATGAAACATTCTTTATAATGACTTGGCAGAACTGTGAACGATAGCATTGTTCTCCCGCCTACCTCCAGGTCAATTTTCAAAAGTTAAAATATGATGATGCTTTATAGTCCGATTTCAGTGGAAAATATCGTCTTAGGTCTACCCCCCTTACATGTATTTCAAGAGCTCGATTTATGATAACAATAAAATGCTTTCTTTGTTTGTTATTTCTGGAATTAACGGAAGCAGCTGTTGCAAAAAAAAGAAAAAATACATATCCCGCGTAAGCGGGTTATGTAATTTTTTTCTGCAATAGCTGCGACCGTTAATTCCAGTAATAACAAAAAAAGAAAGACATTTTATTGTTTATATTATTATTATTGTTTATATTTGTTTGAATAATCATTTAAAGTAGAATTAAGAAGATTAATTATTGTATTAATGATGCTTAAGTCTTTATACGTTTCATTGATGGAACAGCCACTGATCATGAAATCTGTACAGGCGACATGCCGACTGTAGTTCATGCAGTGATAAACGCAATGTGTTTTCTTTAGAAATAAAGGAGAAAATATTCAGCGGATATTAATATTTTACTATTTAGCACGTTTAATATTTAACTGTTCTTTGTATTAAACAAAGATTTTATAGTCAAATTGTCAACATTCTTGAATTATATGGCTGGAAAATGTAGGCGGGAATTGAGAATAATCGTGTGTAGTTCTTTTACAAAAGAGCTGTGGCACGCATAGTCTCGGAATGTCTCCAAATTCCCTATGATAGTCTTTGATTCCCTAAACTGAATTCGAGGAAGATTGTTTGCTTTATGTAATGGCTACAATGAAAACCTGTCTTAAAGTTTGAATAATGGCATTTTTAAAACATGTTTAGAGCCCCATAGTTAGCTTTTGCGGTAAATCAAAAATTGAGAAAGACTCTTTCCAAAAGATGGAGGTTTTAAATTCATGATAAAAATATCATATATTCAAAAGTAAAACAAAATATTTTACATTTAATTTCATAAAGTAATACACGTAAAAATAAAACACAATAATATGAGTAAATATAACCAAATAATAAAGAAAAGAACCTTGAAACATATTTTAAGGGCAAAAAAAGATACTTCTTATAGATTGGCAATTGTTAATTTTATTTCATCACAGAGAACCTTCAAATTAATACTCCGTTTAACAAGGTCAAGTCTTATTTGAGTGTGCATGACTTTGTGCAGCTTTTTATTTTCATGCAGTCATTAGTTCGACAGAAAACCTTTCCAAAATATTGTGAATTATATATAAATTAATACAACATGTATCTGTAACGCCTACTGGACTGTAAATGTGATTTTTCGACAATTATTAGGAAAAAACGCTGAAATGGCTCTAACGACGTGATGGTTTTCCGATTTTGTAAATAATGCACGATGCTGAAGAATGACACATGACTTGGTTATATGTTCGTGGAAGTCCACGGATATTATACTAAAAACTGATGACAAAACATCAAAAGAAACAGAGCACATGTAGCAATCTAAATATTGGACTTATTTAATGATAATTACATGTATATGTCCAATAAGATCTTCTTTTATTAGCATAGTGCTAAGATAATGTGTGTTTTTAGCTCTACTGGTCAAAGACCGGAAGAGCTTATGCGATAGTAATGCGTCTGCCGTCCGTCCGTCTGTCTGTCTGTCCGTCTGTCTAGCTGTCTTTTTCAAAATGCTTTTCCTCCTCCAGTTTTGGTCCTATTTCAACATAACCTGGCACACAAGTAGACTATACTAAGATACATAATTCTGTGCATCGGTTTTTGATTTTGATGAATGGTGTTGCCAAGGTTACTAAAAATAAAAATTTCTGTTGAATGCTTTCAAAATGCTACTCTTCCTACAGTTTTTGTTCGATTTCAATATAACTTGGCATACAAGTAGACTATACGAAGATACACTATTCTGTCCATCGGTTTTTGATTTCGATGATCGATTTGTCGTGATAACTAAAAATAGAAATTTCTGTGAAATGCTTCCAAATTGCTACTCCTTCTACAGTTTTGGTTTGATTTCAATGTAACTATACAAGTAGACTATACTAAGATACATAATTTTAAACATAGGTGTTTGATTTCAATGAACGGAGTTACCGTGGTTACTGAAAATTGATTTTTTTTTTTAAAAAAACTTTCAAAATGCTAATCATTCTACAAATAAACACAGTATTATCGACTGCGTAATGGTGGCTTAACGGTAGCTTAAAGGAGTTTGGACATTAAGCACCTTTAAGTCTATCTTGATGGTGACTTAATGGTATATAAGAATCTGTGTTCGATTGATTCGTACGTTTAACATGTGGTTTTATGTCATTTAAAAAATTGTAGAGTTATAACAGTTACCAGTATCGTCACATAAAAATTAAGAATTTTATATTAAGGATAGAAAATTTACTAGTTTGATAAAGATGTAGAATGGTTGTTGACAGCTACACATTCATAGGTACATGTATGAGGCAATATATAAAGTGTAATTATTATTATTATTATTATATGCACACGGTTAAAAAATCCGGATATGCCGATATACCGATGAAATCACACATCCCCAGTAGCAGACATATACATGCATGGTAAGCACAGGAATATTACAGTTGTGTTTATTTCTTTACAGTACCTGCATGGTAGACATATGTTACATAGGGACGTGGCGACAAGCAGTGTCTACCTGACTGGTGAAGATATGAAGTTGAAACTTGGGGATTTTGAATTTGTCAAGTATGTTAATTAGCAAGTTTTCAAGTACACACAAAGCATCCCAATTAGATCAAATATTTAATCTGCTCACATAGACTTTGATTTGTGTTGATCTTTGGTATTTCAAATGTTTATTTATATCTTAAAATGGAATTTTTACTATATTTTTTTACTTACTTTAATCTCAATATCTCAAACCCTCAGATATTTTGTATTGGTTTATCATATCTATAGTATCAAAGCAAACACGTTGAGCAAACATGCTTATAATAAATTGACCCTTATAGCGAAGTGATTGTCATACTGCCAGGCTTCCAAATATTTTGTGAACATTATGAATATGACAAAATTCATTTATATAGAAGCAAAATTGACCCTCTGGAGCACTTGTTTTACTGTATGATGATTTTATTTATTACAGAGTCGTGGAGGGACCTATTACCGAAATCATACCCCATCTTCGGAACCTCCACTACAAGAGTCCTGAAATCTTATTAAATAAACCTTATGACTCTAAGGTATTTATAAAAACTTAAAAAAAACATTTCTCGTTTTCTCGTACATATTTATATTTTTAGAAAATTGCAGGAAAAAATTCCACTAGGAAGTTGAAGGCTTGTTAATACTCTTCCTCCTTTGAGAGGAAATACTCACCGTCAACTTCTCAACAGAGAATGATGCAGGATCTCAATAGAAAATAATTTAGAAATAGAATATTTCGAGACATATAGAGTAGCTGACAGAACATAGTTTAATCATGAGAGGTCTCTGCATCGTATATACATATTTTTAATTTGAAATTATGCGGTTTATGGCATATATACCTTAATTTCGGTATGTCTGTCCGTCCGTAAGTCCAGCTGTATTTCTGTAACAATTCTATTCTATCATGCAAATCATGCAAAGTTTTTGCCGTGAAATTGTACAAAACGGAAGGCGCCTTTTGATTTTGAGGCAAAGGGCCTAACGTCACATTCGTAAATTTATACATTTTATATTTGTGTATAAAAATTAAAAAAAAAAACTTGATAAATGACTGGTAAGTGGGCTTTGAATTGTACACCCAAACCCAGGTAGCACAAAATATTTTAAAACATTTTATTGGTGTTGTAAAAAGATTTTTTCGAAACATTTTAGACTAAACATTTTAAACATATTTACAAAACATTTCCTCTTCTAATTATAACATTATAAAAACATTTTTAAAATGTTTTCAAACAGCTTAGGATAAAATCCTTTCGGAACATTTTTTCTAAAATGTTTTTGAAACGTTTAGAAAATGAATCAAAATGTATCTTTAGCTTTCAAATATTTAAGATTTTTATATAACGTTTTAAAAACGTTATAAAAACATTCAATGAAACATATGATTCCTTTTCCATAAATTTGAAACATTGCATGAAAACGTTTCTGGAAGGAATATTGTCAAAATGTTTTTGAAACATATCTAATATTGTTTAAAAAACATATTTCTAAAATGTTTTTGAAACATCAGTCAAAAATTTTTCAAAGGGTATGTAAAGTTTTCAAATATTAAAGATTTTATATAACGTTTTAAAGCGTTCTAAAAACATGAAATGAAACATTCTGTAAATCGGAAATATTGCATATTACGTTTCTGAAACATTTGGAAGGGACATTTTAAAAATATTCTTAATATCGCTGTTATTTTAACACTCAATTCTGGGTATTATTCGGCCTAGGCAGTGAAAATGATTATTTAAAATATTACATAAAATAATTCTTTTTACAACAACTGAAACATTTTAATTATAGTTTTTGCAACATTTTTTGGAAACATTTTCAAAATGTTTCTGAAACAATTATGTACTAATGTAATTGCGGCGCAATTTAATTCATTTAGTAATTTTAAGAGTTTGTTGTGAAAATGTTTTTAGAACATTCAATTTAATGTGTTTTCATTTTTAAAGACTTCATTTTTCATTGCTGCAACATTTTTAGCTCACCTGAGCCGAAGGCTCAAGTGAGCTATTCTGATCACATTTTGTCTGTCGTCCGTCCGTCCGTCCGTCCGTCCGTCTGTCTGTCTGTCTGTCTGTCCGTCTGTCTGTCCGTCTGTAAACTTTTCACATTTTCGACTTCTTCTCAAGAACCACTGGGCCAATTTTGACCAAACTTGGTACAAAGCATCCTTGGGTGAAGGGAAATTTAAATTGAAAAAATGAAGGGACATATCCCCTCGCAAGGGGAGAAAATCAAGAAAAGACAAAAATAGGGTTGGGTTATTAAAAAATCTTCTTCTCAAGAACCACTGGGCCAGTAAA
>PRKT01000274.1:643031-661692 GCA_003671525.1 Saccostrea glomerata
TAGGAAAAATCTTTGAAAATCTTCTTCTCAGGAACCACTGGGCCAAAAAAGCTGAAACATATGTGCCCATGGAAGGATCATGGGGTAGTGTAGATTTCAAAATGTCTAAATTATGATCAGTGGGGTAGGGTTGGGATGCATTATGTATAACAAGGGGGAAATCTGGTAAAGAACAGAATGGTCAAAGCTTCTCAGGTGAGCGATGTGGCCCATGGGCCTCTTGTTTAATGTTACTTTTAAAATGTTCTTAAGACATTCAAATAATGTATGATTGCGATTTACCTAAAATTGAGTTTATGAAGAAGAAAAAAAAATATATAGAGGAGGAATATTGAGGAACTGTATTAATTTTTTAATTGAAAGATTTTTTTCTGGAATTTAATAATGATTTCTAATTTTGGCTTATTGATTAATCAGACATGTATAAAGTCCTTCGATGAAATGAAATGATTTTTGTTACATTTTTAAACAATGTTATGATAACATATGTTGAAATATTTTTAAAAATGTTTTAGAAACGTTTAAAAAACCATACAAAATCACGTGATTAAAACATTTTCAAAAATGTTTTTGCAACATTTTGAAATATTTTAAGAACATTAAGATAATGTTTTCTGTGTTATCTTATCTTTAGCTAGATATAACTCAAAAAAGATATAAAATATTAAGGGTATTGGAGACGTATAGATAATTAAGATATCAAAGTTCCTATTTAATGAACAACGTGTATATCTGTAAACCTGTGGTGACTGGAAAGACATGAACTTATAATAAAAAAGAAAATGTATATATTTTACAGAGTGACATCTGGGCTATGGGTGTGTGTGTTTATGTAATGGCTACTTTAGAACAACCATTTCATGGAGGAAACATACAGCTAGCGTTTAAAGAGGTAGAGCCACTTTGGGCCTTATATGGCCCTGAGAATTTCTGAAAATTCAAAACCGCTCAGTTTAGGTTGCAAATGCAGTATTTATCACTTGGACTGTTGGTGACCACTTATCTATTAATTGTGACGTAATTTCACATCTAGTCAATGCATTATGACGTCATAAAATGCGTCATTTTCCTCATATCCTGTAAATTCCTTTGAAAATGGCCTAAAGTTGAAGCGTTTTTTCAATATTTCATATAGAGCACAACCTCTGATCCAAAATATGCCAATACATAATGAAAGGCTTATTTCTGAAGATCAAAAAACGTGTTTTATTTTTTGGATCGTGGGCTGTGCTCATATTTTAATACTTTGCTGAAGGTAGTCAAATTCGCATATTCTCTGCAAATTTCAAGAACATTGCAATTTCTCAAAGCCAGTTTTCAAATATTTGGATTCTCAAAACGAAATTTCATTATAGAACATGAAAGCACCAAGTGTCTAGTTTATTTTGATATATGAAAATGGAAAGTTGGTGATAGTTAATTAATTGATATAAGTACAGGGCCATTTTATGCATAAGATGGCTCTTGCTCTTTGTACACGGTCAGGTATGTATAGCCAGTTTACATATCAGAACACATATTATCCCAGATAGACGATTTTGTTATTAGAAATTTCATGTATACATTTAATAGATTTAACGGACAAGATAGGCTTAAACATAGTTTTAGTTATTTCAGATTTCATATAAATCAAACAAACAATATGGATGTTATTTTTGCTTGTTTAATATGGCGCTTCTGGCCGCGACGATCAATTTGCTGGGGTTACCAAAGGGCTGTTTTTATCAATCAATTATTAATCAATCAATCCATCAATCAAATCAAAAATCAATCGAGTCAATTATTTGTCAATCAATCAATCATTAATCAATCAATCAATTCAAATATCAATCAAGTCAATAAACATTGGAATGAGCGTAAGAATATGTGTTGCACTCGTCCAATTTCGTTGAGGTGCGACGGAATGTGCCACTTGCAAGGGCCATGAATACTTGTGTCTACTATGAGTAAAAATGGAACTGCAACCGCCACCAGTGGGGTGCCAAGAACCATGGTGACGCCGACAGCACCTCAACGCAAATGGTCACCGTCAACCAGGGCCTGCTCATTCACCAATATAAATTAACAGAATAAGTGATTACAGACGTTTTACAAATGGAGTCAAGGACTTGTCCGTATAAAGCAACATCTATTTACTCTTACATTGTTGATAATTACAGTGACTGTATTTTTCCAGAAATGAAATAAAATATCTGTCTCGTTTAAGGTCATCATTTCGTAAGTTCTATGATCGATACAATGACCTTGTCAGCAAATATAACTTATCATTGAGTCAATTGCCGACTGACGTTTTTATACAAATTGTTAGTCCATTATTTATACACTGATTTGACGACGGATTTTTCTGTTATTTCCTGATCATGACAAGGAGCACAGCGCAGGGCATGCTCACTCCTCCATGGCACCTGATCCCACCTCTGATGTTTCGGAGGTCCGTGTTTGCTCTGCTATTATCTGGTATTGTTTTATGGACTTTGAGATTGAATACGGTTCCTTATCTCCATAAGCTTCCTTTTATTTCATTATTATTTTCTTATTTGCAATACATCTGTGGTTATTGAACACAGAAGGAGTTAATAAGTAAGTGGCTAATCATAAGTCGCAGGTTCAAATTCCAATGAGGAACGTTAAAAAATGGTTCTTCAAAAGGTACCATAGAACATATGTCCAGTGTCGCAAAAGATACTGACCCCAAAAAGAGTACCCACTGCAAAATGGCAAAAGGTACTGAGTACGTCTAATTTGGCAGCAATGAGATCATGTTCAAATGTTTTCCCAACAAATCTTGAAGGGATAAACAGCATAAAAACAACCAATCTTCATGGGCCAAATTGAAGAAAAATCAAATGGACGTCTCAGGAAACGAAATCATGATTTCAAAACTTTTTGGAAAGAGTATTCAAACAATATTTAATTGAACCAAACCGAATCTACAAATAAAAATGATATATACAATGTCATAGTCACGAAGTGAAACCAATAAACAAGAGTCCCACGGGCCTTATACACGTAAGTCACCTGAGTATCATGAAATAATTTTCTAAACAATGAATTTGCTTCGTGTTTTCAACCAGAGGGCATGAAATTCACAATTTTGAAAGAGAACATTGTTTATCATAATAATACACTTAGCATGCTTACTCTAATTACCTTATACCCAGAGGTGGATCAGAGTATCAAAGAAAAATGCACTTCTACTTAATATCCAATTGTGCACCCTACAGGAATCACTGACCTTAGTGCCACATACATGTATTTCAAAATTATGAAAATTTTATCATAAATTTTATTTTATCATAAATCACTATATAAACTACGAGGGCCGTTCAAAAATTACACGGATTTGTGGAACAGAAATAAATATTTGAATGCATAATAGGGCAAAATGTCACAAATAATATAAAAGAATCTTTACTTATATGGTCTTCAAAATTTAATAACAAAATATTGTAAATTGGTATCAATTTTGAGGGATTTTTCAGGACATACAATTTAGTCACGGAGCAGAAAAAACTCCGACCTCACTGGCATTATAAAAAAAATGTGATTGAGCTTTAATTTTCTCAACATTTTCCCAAGAGTATATCTGTACCGTTTGAGTTACCTTATCTACTCAACATCCAAACGCCATTTTTTGTCATGCTTAAAATCTTTTAAATAAGTAAAGAATATTCTTTTTTTGTTTTAAAACCAAAATTGCTGACTCTAAATCACGTTCTTTACAATCCGGATAAAGTTTTCCTCGATAATCTTCTTCCTGTCCTTCCGTATAGCCTTTTTACAGAGGTCTAACGTTCTAAAATTTAAATTTGCTATTTGTGGACGAATGTCACGAATACCCTAGTTTACTACATGTTTTAATGCATATTTTGGATCTTTGTTTGCGATATCTCGAGTATTACACATAATTTAACACAAGTGTGGTGCGCCGTTAATTAAGGAGACGTCATTTTCACAGTCGTTTTCACGGGAATCGCATCAGAGGAAAATCACTATATTTCTGTTAGTACTTCAAATATCATGTCAAATATTTAAAACATAATAAAAGAACAATTTAAAGATACTTTTGAGAAAATTGTCGAAATATATCGCGAATCATAGAAAATTAATGAGTTAAATTTTGGATTCCGCATGCTTTTGCTTGAAATATATTTGTCGTGCTCCGTACCACTCTATCAGCGATATCAACATACCGATAATTTGAGTAGATTTTTTTTTAAATACAAAAAAATTTGCCTTACATTTATTGGAATCTTTAAGATAGGTACATATTTCTGTGAAATTTCATAACAATACGACGTCTGTAAAAGTAAATAATAACACATTCTTGTAATTTTTGAACGGCCCTCGTATAATTATAGCCTTGTCCTAGGACTAGAACCCCTGAACATTGGGCCTTGAATTTCACAATTTTGGTAGAGGACTTAATGCTCATTACATTCATGCCAACATCTTTGACAGCTTGAAATCCAAGAGTAAAGAAGAAGATTTTTAAAGATTGCATTAATTTTAATGCTATTTAACTAAACTAGTGGCTTCAGAGAGGAAGTTGAAAATGTTTAAATGTTAACGAACATCGCACGACGACGGACGAATACAGATAGCAACAGGTCACTTAAGTTCACTCAGCTGAACTTATAAAGGCATGAAGAAAGGACATATAAATTATATTTATCAGGACGAATATGCAGACATATTTACAACAACTCCTATGGTTCCATAATGGCATATGGTAAATATAGGCACTTAAATGCTTTTTTTTATTAGATAAAAAAACTCAAATAAAATGCAGTGAAATTAAATGATGTGTACACTAGATGGTCCCCTCATCTGCATATGAGGCGGACCTTACCATGTATTTCAAGTCAACAGAGAGGTTTGTTTGTTGTTTAGCGCCCCTTTCAAAGATTTGTTCAATCACATGGAAACGTCAAGACACCCCTGAAACACTCTTAATTAGTCATGGTAAATTTCATTATAGAATTGTCTTATGAGTGAAGAATTCTAGTTAACTAAAGGCATAAGATTGAGTCGTCGCCGTTGATTTATAAAGTACTAATTCTCTGTAATCACATATGAACAACAAATGCTTGAAAATTACAGTACAACAACATCAGCCGTTCTTAAAAAAACTGATTTTGATGAAATTGTATTTTATATAAAACTTGATTAACAATTAAAAAATATTTGAATCATCTTTATTAAAGAGAAACTTTTCAGTCGGCGCGATTTAATTAGGTCGGTCACGTTAGGGGAAACAAAGATATTTTTTTTTATTTTGGCCGTAATAAAGAATTTTTCTCCAACAAAGTTTTGTCCAATTAAAGGTCCAATACAATCATGATTTGAACCAGATAAAAATACTTGGTACCAGGAGATTTTTAAAGACCCTGAAAGCTCATAGAATTCTCTGTTGATTAATCTAATGTATAACCTCTGTTACACAGTTACCTATGCCTAAGGATAGATATAGTCCCCAGTTGATAAACCTGATGGAGAGAATGTTGTGTCAGGAAACAGACAAGAGACCGTCAGCTGAAGCTCTTCTGAATGATGTCCTCTTCAAAACTCATGTAATACCAAAAGTAGGTTAAAAAAATATTATTCTAAGCATATTAATTTCATGTGTTTAATAGTTTGATTTTTTTAGCTATAATGTTACAATTCCAATCTTGGACAAAAACACGTTTAAGATAAAGTTAACACATCGATAAATTTTTCAATTATAACTACTTTCTTGACCAATCTTCCAAGCTATCGTATAAACAATGAAAGTAGTCATTTCTGGTCTGTTTCAGCTAAATTATAAATACAAGAAACTTCAAATTTAATTGAATAAAACAAAACTTGAGACAAACAGGACTGACCAACTGACAGACGATTTTAACGATAACCTTAAATAATGTTTTGGATGCTGCATTTGACCAACATGTAAATTATTTGTGAATGAGTGGTCTACAGGTAAATACATGTATAAGCTCTAATGTATTGTCTTCTATGTAACTCTTATTTAATTCATAAACCACGCATTACAGCAAGTTATCCAGTCACTTTATTGTCATAGGGCGCGGATCCTGTAGGAGGTGAAAGTGTGTCCCTGTTTACAAGAGGAGACGATGCATGAGTGAGATTGGTAATAAGCTTAAGAGCTTGTCTCAGAGAAAAACATGCAAAATGGTCCAGTAGCAAGGTTCTCCAACTGCCTTTAAATTTGCAAGCAAAATCTAGTATGCATGAATGGAAATTGGACAAATTTTTATTGTTCCAATCATACCGGTATACCTTTTATGACCTGTTACTAAAAATAGCTCTTGTGCAACAAAATCTCAGGTTATATTTTATACTTTTTAGTCATATTTGGAGGAGAATTAAAACTGCAACTCTCATTATTATCAAAATATTTAATTTTGAAATAAAGGAACACAGGTTAGTACTTCTTAAGTGCATAGTAAAAATGACTGACATCCATTTTGTTTAAGTGCAAAAAGGTCATAAAATTGGCAATGTTCCATATTTTTGAAAAAATGTCAATTTTCTAATAATTTGAGATAACACTTACTGCCAAAACGGAAATTTTATTCTAGTAAATTTTACTGCTTATTGTTAAGGATGATTATGTGAACAAAATATGAAAAAATTGCTGGGGGCAAATTTACACTTTAGTATTTATTGAATATCAAAGTAAGTTAATTTTTCACACTAAAGGTATCAAAAATACTTAAAGTGTTATACATAAAATGCTTCAAAACTTTTCAAAACATAAAAAAAAATGTTTCTGTGGTAACATTCATATCTGTATTTTAAAAATTCAACATATTAATTACAGTTCAATAGATAACACCTCTATTAATCATAATAAACCATTAGAAAGAGGGGGGGGTGTTACACACAGTATTCTGAATCCCCTTTCATCTCTTAAACTTAAAATCTAAGGAAAACAATATTGTAAATGTTTTAAGTAAACAAAACCAAACTTCTGTAAAAATTAATAAGTTTGATTATTTTTCAACATCTTTTGAATATGATAGCTCTCCTAAAATAGAATTCAGAAAACAAGTGCATGGAGAAACCCACAAATTTATGACAATCATGAAATATAAAAGAAGACGGTACGGTTTGAGATTTATTGTGCCCTAAAAACTTATTGTTTGTAACAAGTTATGAAATTGGCTTTAACAATAGTTGAGTAGAAGAATATGATAAATCATGAAAGAATATGGCATGATGAAGAGCCTATCTTGAAATATGACGTCATTAATTAGGTACATTTTTAAGTTTAATGCAGAAATGCTTCAAAACGACTCGTTTTTCTGCTAATTTTCTTTTAGAATATAGTCTCTGCCACCGTCGCCCGCTTTCATTTTTAGATATATTGTGCAAACAGCTATGAAAAATCACATATTTCAAAATCTTTCCGGGCGACGGTGGCTGAGTATGTTTTCTGAAAGAAAATTCCACTGAAAATTGATGTCTTATGCAACGTTTTAAGAAAATACGGGGGAATGCACAACTTAATGACGTCACAATTAGCATTTAGGAGGTCATATGAGAAAAACCATTCGTGTATTCTTATTGCAGAGAATTCCTATGATTCAGAAAGAATGAATTTTAATTTCTCATATCACTTTAATATTTTAGGAAAATATTGGGCTTAATTTGTTTTGAAACTGTACCTTCTTCTTTTTATGCTTAATTACTACTCAACACTTCAACAACTGCAAAATAAAATCAAAATTTCCACATATCAATATTTTTTTTCTGAATCCTCGATTCCCCTCTTTCAAAATATGTGATTATACAGGTTATAAACTTACTGAATATTTACAGATGTAAACCATACAAGTCATTTGATCTTCATATTCATTCGAGTCTAAAGCAGAAACAATCTCTGCAAGTTTTTCATCCTCATCAATAAAAACATCTTCAAAACACCTATCAGACAACAATTGATTTTTTACAGAGGGAGGTACAGAGACACTCTTAGATTTTATTGACAAATATATGAGGCAATATCTCCTCTGACTTGTGAAATATTTAGCCATTTGTCTTTCTTAAAAAGTCTTTCACCATTTTTATCAGTTACTTTCTTCAGCTCATCTGCCAATGAGACACTATCGGTGCATGTTCCTGTTCTGTCACATTCTTCGCATATCATGCACAAGCAGTCCTTTTCTTTCTTGGAGAATTGTATTGCTTTCTTCTGCTCTCAATTGCCAAACCTAGCTTTCTCCTGTTGGCTCTCTCTGGACTCCATCATCAACTCTACCTGATTTGACTGTTTGTATCAATAAATTTTGAGACTCTCTAACGCTTTCCCATTTTGTAGCATATAAATTTGCTGCAGTGTTCCTACTTGATCTTCAATTTCTGTAAAACTGATTTCCAACTCCCAGAAGATTTTCGTGATTGCAACATTTTAAAAATACCTTCTGTTATGATGAGTCCGGACAGAGGTTATAGTTTTTACATGTATTGTTCAGTATTAATCTCTGTGCTTCCAGCAGAACTTTCATCTGTAAACTGCTTCATATTTCCCTTGATCAGTCAGCTCAAGGTGTTGGGTAAATGAAACAGTTCCACTCCTGTGATCCTCCTCTCTTAGAAAACCCTGTATTACCTATAATATGAATTAAAATGCACCATAAGCAAATAAGCAATTTACTTTAGATAAAGGTGTTGATTTATTTAAAGACTAATTATTAAGTGTACTTTTCATAATAGGACCGTTTACGGTAGCCTAGTGGTAGATCGTTACCTTCGTGATCAGGAGGTCCGGGTTCCATTCTCTTTCCCTAAGAAGTAATAAAAAATAGGTAGTGACTGTTCCTTCACCAAGCGCTCGGCATTAGAAGTGAAAGTCATGGGTCTTTCGGATATGATCTTAAAAACGTAGGTCCCGTGTCACGGTAGGCGCTGGCACGATAAAGAACCCTCAACGCTCAATGGCCCTGAGTGCCCAGTATATAGGTCTCAATTTGAAGCCCTTCACCGGCAAACGATGACGTCTCCCTATGAGTGAAACATTCTCGAGAAAGACGATAAACAATATATACATTCAATCAATCATAATGATAGGATGAATAAATATGTAGTTGGAAAACAAACCACTTTAAGTACTTCACTGATCTTGCACAGCATCATGAAAAAAGTGCCCCAGTGCTTTTAGAATAAATTTGATAACTGACCTTTCTTTAAAAAAAACCTTTACTTTGACTTAACCATGTTTACCTACCACAATCCCAATATATCATATGTCATGACATGTGATTTTTGTAAACGGTTAAATTACAAATTAGAAGATAATGTATGGTTTTTTTTTTAATTTTGATGAACAGTGTTGCCATGGTTAATGAAAAATAGAAATTTCTGTGAAATACTTTCAAAAGGCTATTCTAATTACAGTTTTAGTCTGATTATAATATAATGTGGCATGCAAATAGACTACACAGAGAAACATAATTGTTATTTTTGTATTTTTATCTTGATGAATGATTTTGTCACAGTAACTAAAATTGAAAATTTTGTAAACTTTTATAAAAGCAGCTCCTACAGTTGTGGTTTTATTTCAATCTTGCCAGAAAAAGAGGCTTTATCAAAAATCATTATTCTATTTATTGCACTTGTAAAGTTTCAAGACCCAACTGCTACTTTTTTCTTCCTTTGTCTGTTTATTATAAGTACAAACCAATAGACCAATAGAGCTACAGTCTCAACAGAGACTTTTGGTTTGTTTTGTTACATGTATGTTGCACTATTACAAAGTATCATAATATAAACAGGTATTACATGTACTATAAATTATAGTTATGTATGTTGGCCAAATCTTTTAAAATCAACTGGCCCAGTGGGATAATAAGAGTATTGAATTAGTAAAAAATCAATTGATAGCCTAAGTGACAAGTGAAAAATATAATTATTAATTTTCTAGCCCTACACTTTACCATATGAATTTGCTTCAGGGTTTTCTCCTCTGATTTAGTTGGATCCAATAAATACTGCAGCACATGGACAACTGTTGCTATAAGACAGAATTTTAATCAATTGTTAATAATGTACAATTCAAGAGAGGAATTATAAAATATATGGGAGATGTTTAAAACCTCTATAATACACCAGGTGTACTAGCAATCATATACTGTCTAGTGCATGTACATGCTAAAATTTTAGGTATAAACTTTATGAGTGGCAGTATATTTTAATGATTTTTATCAATGTTCTTGATTTTCATGATCAAAATATCATCAATTTGAAAAATTTATAGGCACTCAATTTAATTTTGTATAAATCTTTATGTAATTATGGTGATGAAATATTTGTGTGATCAGCCAAATTTTAAAAATTGTCCTTGCATGTATTAAAACAAGCTATTTCCTCTTTTAAAACCACTGTCATACTCCTTGGTCCAAACTCATACATTCATTATTTTAACTTCCAACTGAAAATTCTTTGTCCTTTCTGATCAAACTGGTGTATTGTCTCCCTTATTTTCAACCAGTATTCTTTACAAAAGGTAGGGGTAGCCCATTGGTCTGCTTTTGCTTTCATCCTTTTGATCGGAACGGCAGCACTTTGACTTAGTTCTTTGCCATTTTAATCCTTAATTGTCTTTGACATACTTATAATTTTAATGTGCTAGTAGTGTCAATAGAAAAAATAATAATATTTTATGCCAAATTTTGCTAAATATAGAAACAGGGCTGTTACTAAAAATAGAAACACGTGGCACATTTTCCAAATTTAAATTTTAGATCCTCAGACAACCTAGACCTTAAAAAAATATGATAAAATGAAAAGTTTTGTAGACCGTCCCGGAAGATTTTTCAGATTTTGCATGTTTTTTTCTGAGACACGCTCTTAAAAAAAATTGCAAATATACAAATACATAATTTCAACAAAATTGATGCAAAGACACAATGATTGAATGAACAAAATCAAAAGATATTGCTGACAAATTAGATTGCACAGTTTAAATCCTTTACAAAGTATTTAATGTCGCTTCATATTAGCCTTAAAACAACAGATAACTTATAAAACTTACATTGTGATCGGCTACAGTTTCTCTGAGTTTAATAAAGTCTGGACAGTAATACTTGCCGAATCTTTTACAAAAATGACACTTGTGCGTGAAAATACATCTATTGTATCGTAAAAGCTGCAAAGGAAACAGCATGTTTTCATAATCATAATAAATACGAAAGTGCAGGCTCTCCAAGTTAAATCAACAAAATACAGCTGATTTTAGCTTCAACATAATCAGCAGAAGGGAGCCTTATGGTTAGTCAGTGAAATGCAAGCGTGAGAATATAATTATAAAAAAAAATAATTAGAACAATGAATAATGTATTTCATTTAAAATTTGACATATTTGCTAATGTACCTAAAATGCACAATCTGCAATTCTAAATAATACTTCACAAAATGTAAGATATTACACTTAATGAAATTACATTTGCGTAGATAAGTGTGGCACATGTTTTGACTTTCATGTTAGTAATGCATTATTATTTTTTTAGTTCTATACTAAGTGGGGGCCAGACTCATGATTGTGTCGGCTACAAAGCAGAACGGTACCTAGGGATCATTTTACCCGGCGTCTGTATGCCTTTCTGTCTAGCTGTCTGTCTGTCTTTCCTTTTGTTTTTCACACCCTATACCATAGCAGCTGTAAGAGGTATGGATTTCATATTTTGCATATATATTGCTTTTCAACGTGGCTAATGCAATTTAGATAGTTACTGATCTGTTGACCCTTGCCCTTCATCTTTGACCTACTTTTGAAAATAATTCATATTGCCAATGTACAGCATATTTTTGGCATTTAAGAGGTAAGTCTATGGTATTTAGCATGTGCAATATGGCAACGCACTTTGAAAACATTACGCACATTGAAAAAAAAATTTCAAAGTGCATAAAAATTGGGACAAAATCAGCGCACTTTGAACATTTTTTTGAAAGTGCGTTTAATTTTGGACACATTCAACGCACATTGATTTTTTTTTCAAAGTGCGTTAAGAGTGTTCATCTACATTTTTGCCATGTGAACATTTAACATTGATCTTCCAATTATGAGGGATGATTCATTTCGTGTAGTTCTCCATTTTTTGTTGCATTTAGGGCTTAGGTTGTTTCCTCTTCTAATTCTGCAAGTTCTGTGGGGCATATCTCTGTGTTTGTGCTCGACTCAGTCACTCTTTTATGGTGTTGCACTGCAAATGTCTAGAAATGCCGCCTGAAAAAGTAAGCCTCTCTGTAGATGTCTCCTTGTGTTTAACTGCCAGTTCTAGGTTTCTGTACTGGCAGACACATTCTATTTAGTATCTTAAGTGCTCAATTTCTCTTTTAGTTTTTCTACCTCAAGGGTGAGGAATTTAACAGTCTCAGTCAGCTGTTTTATCGTAGCTGCACTATTGCAGTTTCTGCATTCACCGAGTTCATAGTTTTTACATTTTTTATCAATAGCTTTTGGTGTTGAAGCTAATTGTGGTTGTGGCTGGGTAGATATTTCAGCGATGATCATTTACAAGTTCTTGCAGGAATTTTTGTACCAGGTGAAAGCAGCATCTCCTTGGATTTGAAGAGAGTCTATAGATTTGTAAAGCGTCACAGTTACAGATTTACATTGAGTCTTATAAATCCATCCATTTCTGTTACTCTGATTGTAGAATATCATGTTCTTCTGCAGGAGTCTTGATATTTTAGAATACCCCTCATTCTTAAATGTGATTGTGACATTCTCATTATTTAGCTTCACTTTTAAATAATATGCTATATTCACATGTTCTGGAGTTGACTCATTATGACTGTTAACAAATGAATTTGAGAGTCCACTAAAAGAGTCCAGAATTGATGTAAAAAAAACTTGTATTTTCACTAAGATCTACTTTTATCCATTCTGCAGTTATTATCTCCAATAGAATCTTAATAGAGAGATAAGAGCATCAGAAAACACGTCTGCACACCTTGACTGTCTTATATCGATTTCCTCTGTCTGTAACTGGTTGAAGCGGGCCAACAATATCCACAGCAATACGTTGAAATGGTTCTGATATCATGGGCTTTTGTCCAAGAGGAACTGCAGGTACTCTTTCCTTAGTTATTGTTCTTTGTCATACGTCACACGAACGACAAAATCGCCTGACATCTGCTTGTACACCTGGCCAAAAGAATTCTGCTTGTATTCTATCTGTAGTCTTCTTAACACCCAAATGTCCTGAAATAACATTCATGAGCCATCTCATTAATCATTGTTCTATACTTCTTCGGAACCATAAGCTGTCGAAACGTCTTTCCATTTGAAACCTTTGAACTACTAAATTCTCTGTAGAGTTTGCTTCCGTATAAACGTCCTAGTTGAACCTCCGTTATTAAGCTCCTTTACTGTCCCTTGTTTAGCAATGTTCCAACTCTTGCTTGAAGAATCATCCTTTGTCTGTTCACTTAATATCTCATCAAGTACATCTTGTAGAGTTTCAGGAACCCTCAATGGTTTATAAGGCAACTGCGAGTCTCAACAGCAAATGAAGGTTAAGTAGTTTTCATCCAATGAATATCCGGGTTGTCTGGTTTCCGAACGTCATCAAAGATCCCAAGAATCAAATCAAACATCGGTGTTTCAAAGCACGATACTTCAATTGTTCCAGAAAAATATGGTGTGTCAAAATCAACTATCGCAACATCTGCATTTACTACACTTCCCTCAGCAAGAATGCATTTGTGAGTTTTGAATGCATTTTTTGCCTCATCAAACGCTGGTAATGTTGGTCCTCTTATAGGTTGTTGTGTTTCAGTGTGATGTAGCGCAGGTGACTCAAAAACGTTCTGTGATCTCTCGGCTACCATCTTTGAAATCTGTGATCTATTTCCATCTCTTCAATTTTCCTCTGGTGTTCAGCCTCAGTGTTCTGTTCATTCATGGACTCGTGTTCCAGCTGATATTCGCGCTCATGTTTAACCATACGTTCTGCACGATCTTTCTCACGTTCGTCTCTAAGTCTTGCTTGTTCATTGTTACAAACTGTTTAACTACTGCATCTATGAGTCCCTTTTGCGTCCCAACTTCCAAGAGTTCCTTCATATCCTTGATGGTTGTCATCGTGCCTATAAGTACTGAGTCTTCTTACCGATGACTTAATGATTTATATGACTTAACAATCTTATTTTTGCACAAATCACAAAACAGTTGATACATGCGATATAACTGGATATAACTGATACTGTAAACGGCCCAGTCCTGCCCATTATGGATAACTATATTACAATTTCTACCGGTATTCAGAAGCTTTCTTACATTTTTTTAATGGAAGAAATACATATTAACACGGTGCTAAGGTCACATTTTCAATTTCGATCCTTAACAGCCTAGGGATAACATCTTTCATTATTATAATAGATGTAAGTGTAAACATATAATGTAGGTATATACATATAACTGATAACATATCAATGAATCTATCTTATCTATACGTTTTAGTATCTCAAACTGATTGAAAACTAAACTTGGAATGGCGACAAATGATGTGATGAATCAGGCATACAGAGACATCGTAGAGTTAGTTAGAAATCCTTCCTTCTGTTTGTTATACAAAGGTCCAATCACTACCTATTAAATTACAGCTGTACCCAGAGCAAGAACGTCTCTTGCAAGGTGCCCAACATTCTGGGTATAAGAATTTTGATATTTCTCTATCATATAAAATAATCAGAAACGTTTGTTCAAAGATCCCTAAACCAACAAAATGTAGATGGGGGCAAAACAAGATGCCTGCACAAGCAGAGACAACAGTGGGTGATGACATAGAGAGAATCAGGTTAATCCGAAACAGTTTAACGGGACACGTGAGCTCAGCCTCCACTTCGATGACACTTGGTCCCTAATGGCCGGTATTTGCCAAAGATTAGAAGTATTCACGAAGAAGAAGTACATAAATAATTTAATGTACATTGAAAATCTCATCTTAAAAGAGAAGAATGAAGATGAAATCATAGAAAAGCTTAAAAAAGAACATGACCGTGAAACGTTGGAGACGATCAAATCAGATGTACAAGAAATAAGGACAATGCTGAAAGCAGAGATTCTGCAGATTACGATTATTATTCGTGAACATTTTGAATGAAGCCTGTACTCAGTTAATTATTTTTAAGCCTGATCTTTTCTATCGTCAACTTCCCTTACTTATGCAGCAATATACATTCATCAGCTGCATACGAAGTATATATATCTCAGTTGATTCGATACGCAAGAGCATGCTCTACGTTTATGAACAATTTCTTAAACGAGGTAAATTATTGACAAGCAAGTTGAGGAAACAAGAATATCAGCAGTCTCGTTTAAAGTCATCATTTCGTAAGTTCTATGGTCGATACAATGATCTTGTCAGCAAATACAATTTATCATTGAGTAAATGCTGACTGATATTTTTCATACCAATTGTTAGTCCATTATTTATACACTGAATTGACGACGGATTTTTTCTGTTATTTCCTGATCATGACACGGCGGGTCTCCTCCATGGCACCCGATCCCACTTCTGATGTTTTGGAGGTCCGTGTTCGCTCTGCTCTGATTTTGTATATTGTTTAATGGACTTTGAGATTGAATACTGTTCATTATCTCCATATCCTTCTCCTATAGATTCAATTGTCAAAGCTTGACATTTTTCATATTCATTAAAAGTGACCGGGATCAACAACATAAATGGCAATTTAATTAAATCGTATATTTGGAATCAAAGAAAGCGAGATGATATCATACTTAACTCTTGACAGTTGTGTTACAAAAATTTAATTCAGTAAAGAATTCCTTGCATATAAATTGGAAAGAAAAATTCGTTCACCATGTAATTATAAACATTTAATTTACATCTCAAAACGATTATGGTATTATTTTTTGAATACTTCACACGGCTCAACTAGGATCAACCGAAGCCAATGACATTAAAACCCACGTCATTAAAGAATTGGAATTTTAGTGTTTTATGACAATTTTGTGCGCTATGAATTCAGTTTCTATTGTTTATAATTATGTCAAAACAGCATAGATGTAAATACTTTAAACTTTTGATATGGCTATTTTGTTCTATTTCGCTTTTTCATTCTTATACATGAAATGCATATGAGATAGAAATATGGAAGATTTCATTTGTAACTGTGAAGAAAATTTTGATGTCCCATGAGCGTAAGATGACAAATATAATATATTGCTTTCTGTATGAATAATTTACTGAAGGTTTATTTATGCACACATAATAGAAATATATCTTTGAACTCATGTCGTCTGTCTAGACTGTCTTATATGTGAATAACTCATAATTTTATTTGTATTACATGTTTAAAATCTGCTGTGAAAGAAAAGTTGTTAATATAATTCATTTTTTACAAGACTAGCATATAAACATATCAAATTCTTCTGAATGTTTAAATTAAATGATTTTTTTATAAACAATTTTGGACGAGAAATCTATCTAAGTAAATTCCCGAAAAATTTAAGAATAAAATTATCAAAATATAGAACTTGTAACCAAAACGAACGTCCAATCGAAGTTGGTAGATGAAATACGGACAGATCTTTAAGTATTTTGTATAATATATAATTAAAATACTTTATGTGATGGATTTCAGTTTGTAATGGAGTGTATATATTAGTCCTCATTACAAAGAAAATTCATGATAAGAAGAATTGATGTCATATGAAAATGTTAAGCTTGGATTTCATGTGTGTAATTTTGTTATTGTACCTTATATATTATTGAATGGTCTGAGAGAACAAAAATCAAGCAAGTTATTTCTGTAACACTAGAGCTGACCATGGACTCTAGCAGCGTTTTGCACGGACCAGATATTTTGTAACATAACATTTTACTTACCTACAGATATGTTTTCATTGAAAATTAATTTGTGATACAATTACTAGATTTATTTCTTTAGAGTGCTTGTATAATACATGTAATTGCATTTTTAAATTTGATTTTAACCAGCTAGTTATTGTATTTTAGTGCATTTCATTTCATTTTGTTTCAATTGCTTTATATTAATAGTTCAATAAATGCATCTTATTTCAAAGAGGAAGATAGAAAAACAAATTTAAGGTACATCCCTGCTTTTGATTTATCTGAGCAATTCAGTTAAAACTGTTTTTAATCTAAAAAAAAAAACCTATCTCATTAAACAGAAAAACACAAGAAAACTTGATGTAATCAAATTATTTTTTCTGTTACAGTCCAACTTACCAGCATACCCCATACCTTCAATTTACGTCTCTTGCTGCTATAAGCATACATTTACATTAAAAAAATATATATTAATTTAAAAACATTGCCCAAACTTTGCAAAATTATGTCAATATATATCCTCATGATAAAAACTGTAATTGCATCTTTCTACAAACAGAAAACAAATTTAATCATATGTAGAGCCCGGGGATCTATATCTTGATATTTATATCCCTCCCCTGATTTTTGTTTTATAAACTTGTCTCAGTTTTTGAAAGAGTAATCTCTCTTAGGTTATTGGTGTGCTGCAAGCTGTATAAATACGGTAAAGCTATTTCTTAAGGAAACACCGTATTATAGAATAAGATTTACTAATTGGCTTTAATATTAAATGCTGGCATACAATATGGGATTATGTTTCATGTTTACATTTGTAAAAAGTGACTTTTGTAGATATCTCGAGAACACATTGTCAAACGTGTCGAGTCATTTGAAAGTCACCTACACTGAAACGCGATCTATATTTTAGTTTCTTTGCATTAAAAACTATACCATGTTGAAGCAGAGACAACTTAAGACGTCGCGCACGATGTTGGTGTCAAAAGGTTAAAAACTACTATTACCCTATTTGATAATTTAAAAAACAATTCACCATATAAATCTATATATCATTCGGTCGGTAATTGTATACTTTTACATTTTAACAAAAGTATTGATAAAAAAAATTCCATTTATCCAATATATTAATTCGTTTATTCAAGAAATTACGTCAAAAAACGCATGTAGAAGGGTAACAGGAGCGTCGCACATGCAATAACAAAATGTTGATAACTTCCATAAAACAAACAATGCAATCATAAAACTTGGCAGAAAAATTCAAAATATGATGTAAATGATGAAAATTCTAACAATTGTGATTTCATTCAATCCGTATGGTCTAAACGCGTTGCTCAAAAACCAAGACAGAGGTGTAGACACGCGTAAATCGACGAAATATGGGATACACATAAAAAGTCTTCGGTTACTTAGAAAAATAATTTCATGAGCTTAAACAATTTTGAAATTTCATCTCAATGATCCTTTTTGTGTGCAAGGAAGTATATTTTGAATTAGACTGATCTTTTTTGTGGATAAGTATGTTGGGTTTCTGCTATCAAGGCGATTTAGCGGAGTGGATAGTGGGGAAAATATTTCACTTGCGGATACAAGCACCAAATTTTGCATGAAGGTTCTTTGACTATTACTGAAATAAGAAATATCGTTGGCCACTCAAGTTTCGGCCATTTTCAAGATGGCCGCCACTTATTTCAAAATGGCGCCTTTTTTCATAATTTTTCCTAATATTTTCATCCTTCCTCGGTAATACTTTTATTTCTTCTAAAATAATAAAAGGGAACTTGGTACATGATATAATTTGAGCTCCATTTTATATATACATACACTGCGCATGCGCT
>PRKT01000274.1:667618-724667 GCA_003671525.1 Saccostrea glomerata
GGGGGTGGAGGGCACGCCCCTTCGCTACGTGCCTGTAAACAATGTCCTTCCTTTTTCATAATTTATTTAGTAATGTTTCATTTTTTCTTATTTTTTAAATGCTTCTAAACTCATTTAAACCGACCAAAATAGTACTACATGTAACTAACCATGCATGTAATCAAAATCTAGTTTTCTTCATATCCTTCATATACGGGAAAGGATAATGACTCTATTATACAATCTCCTTAATCTAATTAAAATCTGACCTCGACGGAACCAAAATTCCTCAACATCAACATTAATTATTTAAATCTGAATCTTGATGAAAGCATAGACAAAACGCTCTTTGAATCACTCTTTACTTCCATTTATACATGTAAGTATGAAAAAGGCATAAAATCACAAAAAGCAGGTGAACTGCATAGATATCCAAGGGAGTACGAAACCTACGATCGTTGATCTCTGTGACAGGCACGTACTTTGCAACGCATATAAAAAGGGGGGATGAAAGGGGGGGGGGGAGAACAGAAATATTTTTCGAATAATTACAACTGAAGCCTATAAACTGCACTTCATCGAAAAAAATTTTCATGGACAAGTTAATTAAAGTGAGGGAGGGGTCAATTCTCAGATTCGATTCCTCTCCTTTTTTTAAATTAAATTATTTGAAATATTTAGATCTACTGTTAGATACAGGTACTCAGTATGTAAGGGTCTGAGTGATGGTGGAGGTTAAAGATGCGATGGAAATAGGGACTTAGAAAAAAATGCTTCATAAAAAATGTTAGCAAAAAACTAACGTAAAATTAATTTTCTATAACTTTACGTAAAATAACGTCATTTTGACGTTACCAAAAATGACACCAAAACCGTGCGCAACGTCAATTAGTTTAAATCTATGCTTAATAGAACTATATCTGTATGAAAAATGCTTTACAGTAAGTGTAACGATAAATATTGTTAATTAAATTCTTATGAAAAATGCATATTTTCTCTTTTAATTCAATTATTCAATCTTTAAAAATGTTTACAATTACTCCTTCTAAAGTTTCTTTACTGAGGCATTTGCTTTATTGTACTTCTAATATAAAAAAAAATGTTCCCTGATATTCACAATTCAAAACAAGATGTGTTTGTAAAACACTATGCGCCCGGCGGCAACAAAGTTCTAAAAAGCATTTTTTAGCAAATAGGTCACAGTCAAGGTCACTAGGTCATTGACCTTCGTGTCAGTTGAAAGTGCTTAATTAGTGAAGTAAGCATGCCAAATATGAAGTCTCTATCTCTCATGTGTCAAAAGTTATGGCAAAAGTTCGAAAAAGCTATTTTTAGCGTGTAGGTCTTAGTCAAGGTCACAAGGTCATTGACCTTGGTGTCAATTGAAAGTGCGTTATTAGTGGAGTATGCATACCAAATACGAAGTCTCTATCTCTTACAGTTCAAAAGTTATGGCGAAGGTTAAAGTTGACCACAGACAGACAAACAGACAGACAAACAGACGAACAGACAAACAGACAGACAGGACAAAAACAATATACGCCCCGAATAAATTCGGGCGCATAAATATCTTATAAGTAGGAAGTATTTAGGAACATTCAGCATCAAAATTATGCATTTTAACCAGTTTTTACATATTTTTCATGATTCTGTTTACAAAAAATGTGCGAATTTTTATGTTGCCATAAACTTTTGTTTATTTATGTTTGACATTTTAAATAGCATGGTGACCTAGACATTTTTTGCAATAACTGTAAAGTTTAGAGTATATTAAATGAGAATAAATGTACTTTGAACCATTAAAATAGTGATCGAGGGTGGAAACACCTTAATTTAAAATTCTATTGAGGTGTAACAAATAAAAATAAATATTATTTTCCGATAAGAAATATAACTAGGAGACTTATTGTTCACAGAACAATAAGAGGTCTTTCCACCTTTCTAAATTTCTTATAGCTTTATATATAACTCTCTAATTTAGTTTTAAGGGAGATGGCTTACAAAAGGAAATGAAAATTTAAATTTTTTTTTTTGAAATGACCATGACCTTTGACCTTGATCAGATCTTCAAGGTCAAAGGTCATGGGTCACAATGCAAGTGACCCCATGCTTCTATGACTTTTAGTTCTATAGTTATAAGTTTAAATATTAAGTGCAAAGAAGTTAAAGGGCAATAACTCATATAAGGGGTCATTAAATCCTTTAGTACTTATACAATGAAGGTGTGCCTAAAGACCCTAAAGACATTAGTGAAGGTTTCATGCCTCTACGATCTACGGTTTTGAAGTAGTAGTGATAACAATGTTTTTCGCATAAGGGGCTAAAACTTTTGATAGGGTCAATCTTTGGGAACAAGAATGAAATCTTTGAAATAATTTTAAGAGTACATATTAATGATGTAAAGAATGATTGCATATGTTAAAAGACAAAAGAGATATAAAAAGAGCTTAATTTCTTAATTTTAAAATGACCTTAACCTTTGACCTTGACAAAATATTCAAAGATCAAGGGTCACAATGCAATTGACCAGATGCTTCTACCATTTATAGTTTTCAAGATATAAGGTTAAATAATAAGTATAAAGAAGTTAAAGGGCAATAACTCATATAAGGGGTCATCAGATTCTTTAGCACTTATACAGTGAAGTTAGGACTAAAGACCCTTAAGACATAAGTGAAGGTTTGGTGTCTCTAGGGTCTACGGTTTCGGAGGAGTAGCGATAACAAGTTTTTCGCACAAGGGGCAATAACTTTTAAAAGGTTTAATCTTAGGGGACAAGAATGAAATCTTTGAAACAGGTTTAAGAGTACATATTAATGATGCATAGACATTAAGTATATGTTGAAAGACAAAAGAGTTACAAAAAGAGCTAATTTTCTCATTTTTGGAATGTCTTTGACCTTTGGCCTTTATATGAATTGGTCCCATGTCTCTATGACTTCTCGTTTTGAAAATTTTTAATTATTTGTAAAATTCAAAATCTTCTAGGGGCAATAACTCATTGATGGGGTCAATGAATGCTTTCGCAATGAATCAATGAAGTGTCTACTAGATTAGTCAAAGACACTAGTGAAGGTTTCATTTCTCTACGGTTTATGGTTTTGGAGGAGTAGCGATAACAAGCTTTTTGCGAAAGGGGTAATAACTCCGAAAGGGGTCATAGTTCATACACGCAGGGTCAACTGCGAAAATCTTTTTATGGAGTACATTCTTATGAACTTTATTATCTTTTCGATAAATCTTGAAACTCAAAATCACACAGCGGAAAAATAATTAAAAAAAAACAGAAGAAAATCAATAGGTCTTTCCACAGAAAGGTGGAAAGACCTAATTATAAACGACTATTAGGTCTAATACAATTCTTAATCATTTACTATTTTTCCTAGAAACATGTAAAACAAGCGTTGACAGAGGTGTATATGGGAGCGGAGCGGGAACAACAACCCTGGATAGAAAATGCTTGTATTATTTCAAAAAATGATAGCAAGTTAATAGCATGACTAATGAACTAAAAAATAAAAGTTTTCACCATTAATCCATATCAGTTAATGCGATTACTTATATGAATGATTTAAATCTGATGTTGTTTTTCTGCGAATTCTTGGATCCACGCGTCGGCAGAGGAGCTTTACACACGCGATGACCTAGTTGGAAGATTATATCGAGTTCTGACCATCATTTACGTACGTGTAATAGCCAAGAAGACTATACATGAAAACATACAGTGCACATTTTATTTTGAAGAACCCACACGACCCATGCGATGTGTGTCCGACTCTCTATGATTTCTGTGCAGCTTAAATTAATTATGGTTTTCTTTCTCAATAATACGGCAGATGGCTCATAGTTTACATCTCGATCTACATGATCTACGAGGGTTGTCCCGTAAAATCGTAGACAAAGCGTTTTTCTCGAAAAGTAATGGACGCACTTAGCTGAAAAATTCAGTAAATGTTTATTTATCATATTTAAGTGCATGAGAATTTTTTTGACAAAATATAAGCTAAAATAAAGATTTTATTATGCTTGGATGTGCACGGGGTATTGTCCTTCGGCACACTGACAAAAAAAACAAGGTTTTATTAAAGAATATACAAGTTTGAATTCAAAATCAAAGTTTTAAACACATAATATTTGGATCAAAATTATTCTAATACAATTCCACAATCAATTTTGTAGTCTTTGTAAAAATTTGAAGGCATTTGATAAAATTTTGGCGGTTTCTCGAGCATTTGAAATGGGAAAGTGGTAAACAAAACACACGAAAAATGGCGACGTTTTATGACGTTACGGCGCACCGGAGAGCAGTTCTGTGTAAAGGATGTATTCGCTTTAACAAAAGAATTGACCTATAGCAGAGAACAATTTCCCGGAAAAAATGATTTTTATGATTTAAAAATCAATCTTTATTTGTTGTTTTCTATCGTATATATGTCTAAAATTTTCAAATTTGTATTTGATACCTCAAATTTATTATTTACAACTTTACAATAAACCTCCAAAGTTGACCGAAACACCATTTTGTCCATAAAAGCATTGACTTTTGCATGAATTTTGGCCTTGAAGTCCTTCAGGGCAGGCCTGCCCCTAAATAAAATTGCGATATTTTGATAGGTTAGGATGTAAGGAATAGATTAAAATAAGATTTTTTTAGGGGCACCCCTGCCCTGGGGTCGAAATTCACAAAAAAACTGCAAAAGTAAGGAAACATGATTTTCATCACCTGCTTTAAATTTATGCCGCTAATTCTAATAGTCAGACTAGCTTAGTTGATATAAGCGCGGACTTTAACATCTTAGTACATGTTTCACACCTCGAACAAAGGATCTTTGCGTGTACCAAATCACTTGGTACACCCCAAGCCCAAGCTTCATGGTTGGATGACTCTGCCATTGTGGGCATAATTATTGAACAAATCATTACCAATGATAGGTCATTACAATCACGGACAAAGGACAAGGTCACCAGACGATAGACCCTGATGTGCTACATAGTCGAAAAAATCTACATAGTTGCATAAATTTGAACACGATGAAAGATCCTTTTCTCTTCCCTTTTCTTCCTGAATTATGCAACATAAACCAAAATAAAAATATGAAGAAAAAATGATTTTAACAAAATCAAAATTTAAAGAGAAAATTAAGAAATGTCTAATAATTGATTGAATATTTAGGATTTACCGAATTGGTACTTTAATCAGAACTATCGCATTGAGAAGAGAGAGCAATGAAATTTTACTTACCATTTAATTAATTCTTTTATTCCAATCAAACAGATCTGGACTGATTGGGAAACAGCAAAAAGTCTAAATATTATTTTTTTACGAAGTTCAAATTCATTAAAACCGTCCTATATTGCTCAGGTAGTGCACATGTATATCCAATAAACCTATCTTTTTTTCTGCTTTTCAAAAAACGAGTGCACTTATGGGCCCCGGTAAAATGTGAAAAAATGAATAATCAAATTCAGCAAAAATTTTCATTTCAAATTATTAATTGATATTTAAATCATACGATTCAATATTTTTTACCGCTGAAATCCACGAATATACAAAGAACAAAACTATACAATGTGGTAGGGGTCAGCCGACATTGGCGATTTTCTATAGAAAATCGAGAACGGTCATTCATTTCAAAGCCTTTGTTAACTATGAGCCTAACGTTGTGCAAACTTGTGCGAATGACAAAAGACACATATTACATTTATAAAACTTGTGTGAAAGTATGAAATTTGAACACGATTAGGCTCGTACTTAAAATATTAAAAATGTATAAAAAGTACAATGTTTTTCCTATAGCAAGTGAGAGCTATTTACCTGTATGACCCAAGTTGAACCCAAGTGTGGAATAAATTATTTAGCATACTGATAGTCACGTGAGTTCTACCCAGGTAAACATTCCTCAAAGGTGCTCACTGTAAAACATAGGCATGTTTTGTTTCAGTACGTCAAAGCCCTGTCGCTTAGAGATGTTTATATAAAAATTATATGTATTTGTTTTTAAGAACACGGGAGGGTAAGAACATTTTTAACCTTCATGCAAGACAATGAAACAGGTATTGAAAGCCACCTATACCACTCTTTTTCAATTTAAAATTCAATGAAACTCTTAATGTTATTTTTCAAATGCAAGAGTACCAATTTCTTAGTTTAATCATTTAGATACAGGCAACTACACAATTTCATTCCATATTTTTAAAAACAAATTTAAGTCGGACTCATCCAACTTCATTTTCAGCAAAGATAAAACGTGTCGCTGTTTTGGACACTTTGACGTTAAAATCCATGCGCCGTAGGGTGATACAATACATTACATAAAATCACATAATTTGTTTATCCATCCATCCATATCTAAAATATGTAATAAATAATAGTGAAAATTTCAGAACGCAGTGATGTTTATTTTTTACACTAGACAACTTGTCCACGATTTTACGGGACAACCCTCGTATATTTAGAAAAAAGCATCATCATCAAACAGAACCAATCGGTGATCCTCGAGTGGCCTCGCACTTTTTGTGCGGAGTGCACTGGAGTCAGCCGAGAAATGTCCATCGATAAAACAATGGCAGCTAACTGAGACTTCACATCCGGAAATCAAACTTAATGTGTCATCTCTCGTGAGAGATGACAATAACTTGAAATAAATGTTTGATCTTAAGATACAAAGATGGCAAGTGGAGATGATTATAATTTTGAACTAGGGGAGACTTTAGAAGAAGGAGCCTTTGGTAACGTATACTTGTGTTATGACAAAAATGATGGCGACAAAAAGGTAGGTGGACGTGAATACCTTGGGGGCAATATTTGTTATCTATTTCAGTAGCAGTTTTAAATGGTGTTCTAATCAAAATTTGTCTCCTTTTGATCATTTTTTAATACACGAAACATACTTTGAATTATTCCTAAATTGTTTTCTTTCTTCGATCTTATAACTTAAACTCATGGGAAATAAAAACCACTTTGCTTTAAGCATTACTTTTATTATGTGTGCTCTATGGGCGTGTTTAATTGTATTTTCAGTATGCTTTGAAAGTAATTGACTTGACAAAATCAATAGAGGATGAACGTAAACAAGCAGAAAAAGAAGCATCTTTACTGACAGATTTACAGAATGAATTTATTTTACATGCAATAACATCATTTGAAGACAAAGGTGCATTATGTATAGTGACAGAATTCTGTGATCAGGGAAATTTGTCACAATTTTTGGAAAGAAGAAATGGAAAATCTTTGGATGAACAACGAATAGTAGAGTGGTTTCGACAGTTATGCAGTGCCTTGAAGGTACAGATCTAAAGCCGAATTCAAAAAAAATTTAAAGTGTTAAACTTTTGCTGAATTTAAGTACACTGATCAAAGTTATCTTATATATTCAGAAAATAAAATCAAAAGTGGGGGTCTATTATGTAATATCTTTGTTATCACTAACTAACTTAATTTTATGAGATAATTAACTCAATTTTTCCTCGAAATTCTTAAATATATCTACTATATTTGTCACAAAATTATGATAGAATTAGAAAAACTGGCTTATTAATTGCTTTTTTAGAACCAGCACTTAACATTTCAATACACAAATTATCTCTGTGTGCAACCAGCATGGTAAAATAGGAATGTAAACTTAAGAGCACTGTAAACATTTCAAAGGAAAAAAAACTGATTTTCTTCTCAAAAAAGAAAAACCTAAAAACTAGTTCTCAGCTTGACCCTATTTGAATGGAACTTAATCACATTGTATAGAATCCAGATTTAATGTTTGAACTTATTTAAAGATGATGCTGAATTTTAGAAATTAATGTCCAGATTAAAATCTACTCTGAAGCTCAGGATCAAACGCCATTAATGTCAGAAATTGTTTATTTTAAACTGTCAGGAACTCGGCTTTCTTCAGTGTCACAATACATGAGAGTGTGCGTTATACACCCTGTTCAATTTACATATTAAATCAAAAGAACAAATTTTAATTTTTTACAATTTATAATAATTCAGAGCTCCAGATAAGGTGCGTATTTGCAGAAATACGCATTAAATTTTGCAAAATACGCAATCAAAATTAAAATAGAGCATACAATTACGCATTAGCAATCATACATACGCATTACACTTCGATAGTACTGCGTAGACTACAAGTTGAAGAATACAGGTACGACTTACTTAATGATACGAATTGAGGTTGACTTAGTGTTTGATTTTTCTCAAAACGAAGTGCCGATTTAAAAGCCTTTTGTGACCAGGATTCGGTTGCACGAACGATAGCTAAATTTAACTAGCTGTTAACCTTGCGTTACCGTGACATTAAAATTAACAGCAGGTTAAATCAGTTGCACGAAGGTTAACTACCAGTTAAACCTTAGTTAATTTTGTGATTTAACTAACAGATTTAACTTAGGTTACAAAGGTACATTTAATTTTTGATTAAACATTTCAATCAAAATTGTGGAATTGATATCAATTATCATTTCAAAACTTATTTGCGATGAAGTACGAACTTATACAGAGAAAATATAAATGTCTGACATGAGCAAAACACACATTTGATCTTGATTTCAATTTAGACACGATTGCATAATTAAGGCTGTGTCAATATATTGATACGTATATATTTACATGTAAGTTGATAAAAACGTTTATACCATGAACCCCAGGGCAAAATATTAAGAAGGGGGGAGGGGGTCCTCTCCCCCTTTTTAGAAGGTTATTTATTTTTTTTTTAAATTATAATTTTCAGTGGCGTATATTCCATGTAGGCAAAAAGGCTTTAGCCTACACATCATTTTCTCGAGAATAAAAATTTATTGGAATAAAGGGGTGGGGATTTGATAATAAATCGTACCTATTAATTTATTTGTTGGAAATGAAAAAAAAAAACCATTCTTAGCAATCTGCAATTTTATATACCTATCTGATTATGTTTACAGTTTTGCTTTATATTTAAGGACAAAACTATTTGCCTTAGTTTAACATTTTTTAAGCCAAAGTTCAAGTGTTATTTATATCAAGTCTGTATCAGAAAATTTAATCAAAAAACAACAGGATCCCATAATATGTGCA
Organism: Saccostrea glomerata; assembly: GCA_003671525.1. Taxonomy (NCBI): domain Eukaryota; kingdom Metazoa; phylum Mollusca; class Bivalvia; order Ostreida; family Ostreidae; genus Saccostrea; species Saccostrea glomerata. The sequence continues at coordinate 676,650 of PRKT01000274.1, forward strand.
GGAAACAAAATTGATAACATGTACTTGCATCTATTTATATTTGTTAGTAGGAAATTCAACATTTTGATCGAATTTTGATTATTCAGTTAGGAAGTTTCCATATTTTCTAAGCAGATATCGAGTAAAAGGATAAGTTTTCAGTTTTGTTATGTGGTCTTCACATCACGATATAAACTATAATATATGTACAAATTATTTTCACTGGTCAAATTAAAATTGTAGATGTCTGAGTTTGAAAAAATGCCCCCATTGGACATCTCCCATACCTATCGAAAGGAAATTCCTTGTCTACCCATACTTTGCACCTCAGGTTAAATATGTGACTTAATTCACACAAGCCTACACATTATCAGAAAGTAATATACGCCACTGATTTTTAGTTTCAAATTCAACGCCTAGTGTTAGAATTAAATACAGAAAAAACTACATGTACAGGTATTCGTTGTAACTTTATTGTTTATAATGCGTGTAAATTGATATTTCAATGTTAAATTCATGATATAAGAAACTAATTTTAATAATATATAAAGCAATATCTGATAAAAGGATAACATTATACCAAGTAAATTTTCTTTAGCAAATTCACATTTAAAAATTGACGTCATTTTAATTATGACGTCAGTAATCTTTCACCATAGGTAAGGGAAGTGCACGCGTCGAACGATTTTAACAGAGAGTTAACTAAAAAATATCAATTAAATCTGAGTTAACTAATTAAACTTTAATTGACTTTCGAACAACAACAATTTAACTGACAGTTATGTAACTTATCGTTAAAAATTTAATAGCTAGTTACTGCATTAACTTGAAGTTAATTTAACTATCGTTCGTGCAACCGAATCCAGGAATATTATAGTAATGACGACGACGATCTCCATTTCGGGGGGAAGAATCGGAGATTAAGATTAAAATCAATTTCTATGTAGAAAGACTATGCACCTGGCATAACTTTTTTCATTATGGGTTCATAGCCAATTGTTCATCTCACTCAACTTGCCATATTAACGAAGATTCTTTCAGTTTACTCTAGATACGATATCTAAAATGAAGGAAAAGTTTTCTGTCTCTGATAGAACAGTGTGCCTTGACCTACTGTATAGTCTTCGTTGTCAAAAAAGATTGTTTACCAATCTTAGCATAAAGTCTGGTTAGTATTTACAAAATTTATTAAAAGTAATATACGCTATAACGTGCGCCATTTTGAAATACGGCTGGAAATTTATATATTTTGTTTACCAATAAACGTTACGAAAATGCTGTAAATTACACTATTTAAATAAAATTTGTTATAAAGTTATCAAATTATAATTATTTATTATCCTGCAAGGAGAATAATGTCTATTTTTAAGTAAATCCACCACGTGACGCCGTCGCTACTTTTAGATTGATAAACAAACACGGCGTCAAGAAAACGAGGTAAGTCCTTTGAGATACAACTAACTTTAGACATGGATGGCGTGTTACTATTTATATAACTTATCTTTAAATGTAATCAGTATCAACCATCTATACTCTGTTATGACGCATATTAACCTTTTATTAATAATCGTTGTCAAAATGCAACGTGCCTCGTTGTCTATAATTTCCCGTGGACATACGTGTCAATATTTAGACCTACTGTTTACGCACTTCCTTTATCAATATTCATGAAAAGACTGAATTCTTGATTGCAGATATTGCCTTATTGTTATGTTATTACAACGAGTTTTATAGTTAAATTTTGTGGAAATATAATTTTTTCATTACACTTTATGTGTTTCAAATCATTTAATCATTTTGTTTCACATACAAATCGGCATCCATACGGCGTATATTACTTTAAATAAATGCAGGAAATGACCTATTCCGTCTTCAAAAACTCATATTTCGATTACAAGCTCAAAATCAAAATAAAGGTCAAAACATTTATATTTAAACAAAATACCCTTCAATCATTTTGCTAAAAATCAAAATCTGCATTGATTTAAAAATCAGGGAGTAAATACACTTTGGGGTAAAAAAATTATCTGGAGCTCTGATAATAACAAAATTAAAGAAAAAAATAGACAGAATTTTTAACAATGAAAATTGATTTAAAAAAGATGTACAAAATAAAACACATTGAAAGGATGTCTTTGTTTAGTTCGGCCAGGTCCACGTCAGGAGGTGCGCGTGTCCCTTTTGTATATATTATAGTTCTGCTTGCCCTGGTCCTTGCGTAAATCCTTTAATAATGGATTTGTCCAGATTCTTTTTATTAGGCTACATGAAAGAATGTTTATAGTATAGTAATGGGCTGCGTGGCACACTGGGTTCCTCTTGGATTCCCAAATCAATGGTCTGACGCCAGGCTCAACACTTTGAAATGTTTTCAATGAATCTAAATATTTATAATTATTTTCCAAATTCACAAAATCAATAATTTTCAAACTTTCACAATGTTATTTTCGTAAATTGACTTCAAATCACATGATAAAATTGTTCCACGTGAGTCATTCTGTAGAGGGAATATTAATAACATAATTTCACATATTAGCTCACCTCAGCCAAAGGCTCAAGTGAGATTTTCTGACCACATTTTGTCAGTCGTCCGTCCGTCTGTAAACTTGTAACATTTTCGACTTCTTCTCAAGAACCAATAGGCCAATTTTAACCAAACTTGGTACAAAGCATCCTTGGGTAAGGGAAAGTTTAAATTGTAAAAATGAAGGGCAGAGTCCTCTTACAAGGGGAGATAATCAGGAAAAGACAAAATAGGGTGGGGTTATGAAAAAATCTTCTTTTCAAGAACCACTGGACCAGGAAAGCTGAAACTTATATGGAACCATCCTTGGGTAGTATTAATATTAAATTGTTAAGATCACGACCCCCATTGGTATGACGGGGCCACAATAGGGAATCCAAGTCTTACAAAGAAGAATATAAAACAAATCTTTAAAAATCTTCTTCTCAAGAACCACTGGGCCAGAAAAGCTGAAACTTATGTGGAAACATCCTCGGGTAGTGTAAATATTAAATTTTTAAAATCATGACCCCGAGGGGTAAGACGAGTCCACAATAGGGAATCCAAGATTTACATAGAAATATATAGAGCAAATCTTTAAAAATCGCCTCAAGAACCATTAGACCAGGAAAGCTGAAACTTATGTGGAATCATCCTTGGGTAGTGTAGATTCTTAATTGATCAAATCATGACCCCTGGGGGTAGGACAGGGCCATAATGGGGAATCCAAGTTTTACATAGAAATATTTAGGAAAAATCTTTGAAAATCTTTTCAAAAAACACTGGGCCAGAAAAGCTGAAACTTGTGTTGAAGTACCCTGGGGTAGTGTAGATTCTACATTGTTCAAAGCATGACCACCCGGGCGTAGGATGAGGTCACAATGGGGAGTGAAAGTTTTACATAGAAATATATAGGGAAAATCTTTGAAAATCTTCTTCAAGAACCACTGGACCAGGAAAGCTGAAACTTATATGGAACCATCCTTGGGTAGTATTAATATTAAATTGTTAAAATCATGACCCCCTTTGGTATGACGGGACAACGATAGGGAATCCAAGCCTTTCAAAGAAATATATAGAACAAATCTTTTAAAATCTTCTCAAGAACCACTAGACCAGGAAAGCTGAAACTTATGTGGAAGCATCCTTGGGTAGTGTAGATTCTTAATTGTTCAAATCATGACCCCTGGGGGTAAGATGGGGCCACAATAGGGAATCATAATTTTACATAGACATATATAGAACAAATATTTAAAATCTTCTCAAGAACCACTGAGCCAGGAAAGCTGAAACTTATGTGGAAGCATTTTTGTGTAATTTAGATATTGAATTGTTAAAATCATGACCCCTAGGGGTAGGGCAGTGCCACAATGGGGAATCCAAGTTTTACATAGAAATATATAGAATAAACCTTTAAACATCTTTTCTCAAAAACCACTAGACCAGGAAAGCTGAAACTTATGTGGAAGCACCCTTGGGTAGTGTAGATTCTTAATTGTTCAAATCATGACCCCTGGGGCTAGGGCAAGGCCACAATGGGGAATCAAAGTTTTACATATATAGGAAAATATATAGGAAAAATCTTTGAAAATCTTCTCAAAAAACACTGGGCCAGAAAAGCTGAAACATGTGTGGAAGTATCTTGGGGTAGTGTATATTCTAAATTGTTCAAAACATGACCCCCCGGCGTAGGATGAGGCCACAATGGGAAATGAAAGTTTAACATAGAAATATATATAAAAAATCTTTGAAAATCTTCATCAAGAACCACTGGACCAGGAAAGCTGAAACTTATATGGATCCGTCCTTGGGTAATATTAAATTGTTAAAATCACGACCCCCATTGGTATGACGGGACCACGATAGGGAATCCAAGTCTTACAAGGAAATATATAGCACAAATCTTTAAAAGTCTTCTTCTCAAGAACCACTGGGCCAGAAAAGCTGAAACTTATGTGGAAGCATCCTTGGGTAGTGAAAATATTAAATTTTTAAATCATGACCCCTGGGGGTAAGATGAGTCCACAATAGGGAATCCAAGATTTACATAGAAATATATAGAACAAATCTTTAAAAATCGTCTCAAGAACTATTAGACCAGGAAAGCTGAAACTTATGTGGAGGCATCTTTGGGTAGTGTAGATTCTTAATTGATCAAATCATGACCCCTGGGGGTAGGGCAGGGCCACAATGGGGAATCAAAGTTTTACATAGAAATATATAGGAAAGTTTTTTGAAAATCTTCTCAAAAAACACTGGGCCAGAAAAGCTGAAACTTGTGTTGAAGTATCCTGGGGTAGTGTATATTCTAAATTGTTCAAAGCATGACCCACCGGACGTAGGATGAGGCCACAATGGGAAATGAAAGTTTTACATAGAAATTTATAGGAAAAATCTTTGAAAATCTTCTTCAAGAATCAATGGGCCAGAAAATCTGAAACTTGATTTGAAGCATCATGACGTAGTGTAAATTCTAAATCATTCATATCCTGAACCCCGGGGGTAGGGGGGGGGCACAATGGGGAAATTTTTGTTGTATAGAAATATATAGGAAAATACTTTGAAAATCTTTTTCTCAAGAACCACTAGGTCAGAAAAACTGAATTTTATGTGGAAGCATCAAGGGGTACTGTAGATTTCAAACTGTCTAAATTATGATCATCGGGTAAGGTTGGGTCTTAATAGGTATTACAAAGGGGGAAATCTGGTCAGGAATGGTGGAATCTTTTCAGGTGAGCCATGTGGCCCATGGGCCTCTTGTTTTATCACTTTTTCTGCTTGATTCTTTGCTTTTTTAATTTCAGAATTGGACGGAAAACCTCTCCTTTCTAGTTATTATTATTATTATTATTATTATTATTATTATCATAAAGTACATGTATTTCACATATTGAAAATCATGATATATCGGTATATCAATGAAATCGGTAATCCCTAGTTATAATTAAAGACATACACATGCATGATTACAGACTAACATGAACACAGCGATATAATTACAGCTGATATCTGAAAGGTTTAGACATACACTGGTTTATTAAATGCTATATTACTTTCTTTACAGTACCTGCATGGTAAACATATCTTACATAGGAACGTATCTACAGTACATGTCTTCCTGACTAGTGAAGATATGAAGGTGAAACTAGGTGAATTTGGATTAGCCAGGTATGTTAATAAGCAAAGGGGGAGTATCGATAAGGTTGTTTTGCGGCCCCCCGAGAAATGTTATGAAATTGTGATATGTTGTAGATAAATGTCTTATCTTCCTAAAAATATGAAAAGAATTTATACTGCACATTTTCTGGTCACGTGATAAATAAAAGTTTAAGTATACCCCCTTCCCTTCATTTTAGGAGTAGGCATATTTTAAACGGAATACTTAAGTTTTTTCAACATCAAATCATAAATGAAATGTGATAAATGTAAATAAAGGCATCAAACAACCAATTTCAATATTAATTTTTACAAAAAAATTAATAAAATTTATTTTATGTGAATGTTTTTTAAGTTGCAAGATTTTTCTCGAGTTTTAATTGTAACTTTTCTTTAAAAGAGGGAGAATTTAACTTATAAAACATATATATATATATATATATATATATATATATATATATATATATATATATATATATATATATATATATATATATATATATATATATATATATATATATATATATATACAGTATAGACAGAAACGTTTACAAGAGGAATTTATATATATATGTTTACTGAAAGTTTATATTTAAACATAATAATCAATTTATAACAGTTTTCCCGTATATAGGGAAGCAAATAGAAAAAAGACATGAGATAGATCAACTATCTAGAGTATAGTTTAGAGTATAATTTACAGGTGTTTAGAACTGTTTGCAATACATTTTCATCAACTAAAGTTATAGCGCAAAATTTATTGTGAAATTATACAATAATATTATTTAATTTAATTTAATTTCAAACCATGATTTGCCAAAAAAAAATGGATTTATTTTAAAAGTATATATTCAAAAGAATTGCATTACAATGCTCATTGTATTTTAATATATCAATAATATAATTCAAAGTCAATATATTTTATCAAGTTAGGTGAAACCAGGGGGATTACAGGTATAGTTTCCGTATCGTCTGTCAGTCTGTCCCATTTGGTTTTCCACACTTTTCTCTAAAATCGCTTTCTTGCAAACTTTTATTTGATAAACTTTTTTTTAGCATTAAGTATATCTTGCTGAATTAGAGATCGAATTTCAATTTAGCTAAACTTGTATAGATTGAGTGTCTCCATTTTATTCTAAAATTAAAGTTAGGAGTATTTTTTTAAAACAACTTAAAGATGCACATAATGTTCTCAGCAACTGAAACTAGGTTCTTGCTTCACCAATTCTAGTTACATTTAGTAAGTGCTTGTCCAGATCGCAGTTCAAAATACATTTATAAATGCCAAAGAGGTGTGAACATATAAATCAACATTTAGTCTATAAAAAAATTACGTTCCCTACATAAATATCAACCACACGGAAAAACATAACGAACCTTCTCTAGAAGATTGGAGCAAGGGTTTCTTTTCGAAAAAAAGATTAATATATTATTTTTTTCTGATATATGTTTGATATAGAACGTTAAGGAATGGACTTGTTTTCACTTCTTTCCTTCAATCAGTCAGAAAATATAAGTACGATCTGGCATCTGGAGCATTCCTGGTAATGTGCAACCCTAAATGTATCATCGCCGCGTGTTTAGTCAACATTTTACTCTGAGCATTCATCAATGAAATGTAAGTCAGACCCAGCATCCGTACCACGTCTGGTACTGTGCATCCGAAGATGCATCATGAAGCATGTCTGGTCATCAAGTTCTCATAGTGGAATTGCTAAAAACTTTAACTTACTAAAAACTAACTAAAAAACATTGACCTCGACACATATTAGCTTAAAACACAGCATCTGAAACCCGACAGATGACAAAGAATTACTGGTCAAAGGACTAGATGATATACAAAATATCAGCTTGAAAAAAATTTAACTGGGAACGCCAATGCCGACGGTATTAAGAAAACTCCCCCCGTTCCGTGTAGTTGAACTAAAAATGTGACTTTAACGTTATGCTGGCGACGGAATAAGTATGGAAATAAAGACAGTATCCAAAATTGTATTCTATTGTTAATATTTTCGAGAATTATTTTTGATTTTTAAAAAATGGGCTACTTTTGGCTTAGTATTTTAACCTTTTGTATGATCAAGTAACCAGAAGGTTCTAATTTTAAGCATGCAAATTTAAGACAATTTTCAATTTTTGGATATGAAGTACACACGCGACACTCATCATATTGTAATCTGTTAGTGTGCAGGGTATACTTAATAACTGGGCAAAATAGGTGAGTGTCCCTCATGCACTTCATATTCTAAAAATCGATTTATAAATGCCACCCTCTTATATTTTCCAATAGGCTTAATATTAATGCACTTACGGGTACATCTAAGTTTGTGTCGGCTACGGTGTGAATTTATCTCATATTAACTTTTGAAATATAAATAACAAAAATTTAGATATTCATCTTTAATTCTAAACAAATTTTGAAAAAATAAATTGATAATTATTTTTGTGAAAATAAGTGGTCCGAGAAACGGCCTTATCGAAACTCCCCCTTTATAAGCACGCATACAGCATTCGAATTTGATCATATATTTGGTTTGCTCATACATGTACATGTATATACCTTTGATTTGTGTTGATTTTTGGTATTTCAAATTTTATATCAAGAATTGGAATGTTTTAGAACATTTTCTTTACTTTTTTATCACAACATTTAAAGCCTCAAATATTTGAAAGTATTTCTTTTTTGCTATGGAATTTTTTATAATACATGCATCTACAGTATTACAGTAAACAAGTTTATAGCGATCATACTTATAATAAATTGACGCTTACAGCCAATGAATTTCATTCCTCCAGCCTTCAATATATCTTGTGAACATAATGGATTTAACAAATTACATTTTATAAAAATATCCGTAGGCACTTCGTTATAAGCGTGTTTTATTGTACGCTGAAACGAAAAAGAAACGCAGGGTGAACTTTTGATTGAATTAATTTTTTTTCCTTTATTTTTTTCAGTATTCCTATCTAACTTTTAATATCATCTTTCAAAAATGATATAATAAAAATCAAATTTGATTTTGTTTAATAATTTATGAGTTATTGAAGGAAGGATATGAAAATAACGAACAGTATTCAATCTCAACGTCCATTAAACAAATATACAGTAAAACTCGGTTATAGCGAAGTCCTGGGGACCTGTGAATTTACTTCGCTATATCCGTAATTCGTTATATCCGTATAACGAATTCGTATAACCATTATAGCGAATTCGCAATATGCGTGGTTTTCTTCAGGTATTACTACCAAATATGTTAAGGAAGCAAATATTACAAAACATTTCTTCGAAAACTAAGGTTTTATTATGAATTGAATTGTATATACAAATTCTAAAAGTAAATTAAATCAATTCAATTTTTCATTTTTTTTTTATAATGTCGGAAAGTTCGTTATAAAAGATGTAAATTTCATTTATATTTAACCTCTACGGGACTCAAAATCAGTTCGCTATATCCGTAAATTCGTTATATCAGAGTTCGTTATAACCGTAAAATTTTATAATGATTTGTTAAGAATTTTGCCGGGGACCCTGAAAAACTTCGCTATATCTGTGAATTCGCTATATCCGTGTTCGTACTAAACGAGTTTTACTGTACAAAATAAGAGCAGAGCAAACACGGACCTCCGAAACATCAGAAGTGGGATCAGGTGCCATGGAGGAGTGAGCATCCCATGCCGACCGGTCACACCCGCCGTGTGCTCGTTGTCATAATCAGGAAATAACGGAAAAAATCCGTGGTCAATTCAGTGTATAAATAATGGACTAACAATTGGTATGAAATCATGGACTAATCATTGGTATGAAGCTCATATGACGATATCCCCCAAAAGTGAAAATTTAAAACTTTCATTATCTTAAAACGGTTACCGTTCACGGTAGGCTAGTGGTAGAGCGTTCGCTTCGTGATTGGAGGCCCTGGTTCGATTCTCGTTCGCGGCGTCGCGTCCAATCTAAAACGTAAAACTAGGTAATGACTGTTCCTTCGCCAAGCGATTGGCATAAGAAGTGAAAGTCACGGGTCATTCGAATATGACCTTAAAAACGTAGGTCCCGTGTAAAGGTAAGCACTCGCACGATAAAGAATCTTTACTGCTCAATGGCCCTGAGTGCCGAGTATAGGTCTAAATTTGAAGCCCTTCACCAGCATACGGTGACGTCTCGGCATGAGTGAACAAAATCTTCCAGAGGGACATTAAACAATATACAATCAATCAATCAATCATTATTTTAATTGTCTCGCCCGTGCATTTGTCATGAGCCTATTTCTCCTTTACATGGAATTTTTCATAGTGTTTATCTTTCAAACCCTGGCTCACATGTATTGGGCATGTGTAACCAAGCAAAAAAATTAGTAACACGACGCGTGCATGCACCAGTGAGAGGAACACAACGTTAAGTTGACCGGCTAAATAACCAAATTGCGGGATTGTTTTCTTTCATTAATCGTGTGGATGTAATGATTAGGCAATCCTTGAAAAAATGTATGTTTGGAATTGCCGTCTGGAGCTTTTCAGATCCAGGAGGGAGGGAGGAATTTAATTTTTTTTTTCAAATTGAAGCTAAATGATAAAAAAAACAAAATCTCAATGAGCAGTGGTAATTTCCATTTATTATCCTCTTTCTTTTATTTTATTAATATTATTTGGTCCGATTTTGAAATAAAAGATATACACAGAACGGTACTCAAATATTAATCTCATTTAGATGTTAAGTTCTGTTCATTTATTAATACCCGGTAGTTAAATTTCAGCATCAAACTTCTAGTTTATTTTAAGAATCTGTTATGGTTCAGAATAACCCTAAATGCCAGCAAAGATCAATAACACAATTTAAACTTAACAATAATTTATTTACAGTAATATATAATAAGTATATGATACATAAAGTACAGACTTAGCAAGAATCTAAGAATACATACATCAGAGTGCCCGTTGCTGCAAACACTGTCCCATTAAAATATATATATCCCAGTTATATCTCAATAGTGCTTATACGACAAAGTATAACAATGTATCGAATTGACAGGGTATTTATTAAGTAATATAAATCTAGAATATTCTAGAAATTATTAAAACATGATATTACTGGAACAATCTGGACATACACAAAATTTAAGAATGTTCTAGATCAAATGACCGAACATGTTGACCACTCTGGAATGTTCAAGAAACTTAATGTTACTAATTATATACATAACTAGATACGATCTCGTTGCGAGCAACGAGAGGTCTTCCGTCCGTTTTAGGAAAAGAAACCTACGTCAAATCGAGCTGAAAAGAGATTCAAAATTTTGGTCACAAGGAGGATTGAACCCATGTCGCCAACGTGAATGCGCTTTTTTTTTTTTTACTATTTTTATCCTCAACGCGCTAACCATTAAGCTATTGGGAGTACTGCTCTAAACATACTTGTGTATACTTTTGCAACAGTTCACCTGTCTAAGAATTATAAAAAGCATTCATAATTTCGCGCCAAACGCCACGAGTAAATATTCGCGCCTTTTCTTTGGACTGATCTATTAAATAGGTTACATAGCTTCAATTAAATTTTAAAAATAAAACATTCTTAGCGCCTTTATTTTCTTTCGACGTTAAGAAAGTATATGTAACACATTATACACATTACATATTGTATCTAGCCCAGTTACACTAAAGCAGTGAAACGGAAATTAAGTTTTAAGATTGACACTCAATTGCAACTTACTACTGTAACGTGTCGGACCTGAGCGGTCAGTAGGTCCGTGCTCGGATTACCGAGTTTTACTGGGGATATGATTGAATGCAATATTTACAGATAATAATATGACACCTGCCTGGTGTCTTTAAATCAAATGACCTAAGTGCTTTGAACACTTATATATCTTCAGTTAATACCGACACCTGCCTGGTGCCATATGACAATTGCCTCACCATACAACTGACCATATAAGTCAACAGCCACCTGCCTGGTGCCTTTTGATTTAGCCTTTAACACCTACCTGGTGTCTTACTGCTTTCCAAGTTGCCTATATAACTCTAGCCAAGTAGCTACAATATACTATACACAGTATTTAACTTTGTGAGAGCTTCTCTGTCCTAATGACAAACCAATAGCTAACGTCACACAACTATATTTTAACTAGTCACTGACTACGGCGACTTTGCACAATTCGATTTGATCGATACACTAACTGGTTTCTGTACCAAAGTGAAGACACAAGCCAATTCGCTGTACTGCCCCCTTGTACCTCAACCTAATCACTGATAATAAGTTATCAGATATCATATTGATAAAATACTACAGACTGCCTTTCTTTTGGCAACACTATTATTATTTTCTAACAGAACATCATTTATCAATATTATTTGTATAATTCTTTTGTCAATTGACCAATTAATTACAATATTTACATTGATTATGTATTATAATATAAACAAGTAACGGGAGATAAATCCTCCAACCATTTCACTACTACGTGAGAGTCGAAGTAGTTTTATACATTTCATGTATCCTTATGTCAGAATCGTTTAATCAAACGCTCAGCTGCCTCCATAAACCCCTACTCGCGAAATGGCGGAGTTGACAGAGAGAGCCGCCATCTTGGTCCCGCTTCAGATTTTCAAATGTTAATATCTAGAGTTCAGACAAATCAATATCCAAACAACTTATATAGTAAGCATCAATAGAAGGGTCTTTATTAGCATTCCAAAAATAAACAAAAAATATTCAAAAACAAAAAAGTTAGAAAATACGATTTTTTTAATTCGTTTCTCCTAACGACAGGAAGTACCAACGACGATCGAAAGGTCGCGTCCTGGATAGTATATATCACAATCTATAATCCCGAAAAGTTTCATGTTGATATCTTTTACCGTTTTTGAGTTTAATCGTGGACAAAATGTCATTTTAATTTCAGGAAATGTCCCGTAACTTGGCACCAGTTAGGAATTTTCAAAAAATCGCTCAGATAGATCAAGTTCATGTTACGACACATTTTTTCTGAAAATTTCATGTAATTCCATCCAGTAGTCTTCGAGAAATCGCGTGCACAAAATTAGAAAGTCAAAAAAATAATAAGAATAATAATAATAAGAAACAGTAGAATCACTATAAGGTCTTCCGTGAAGACGGAAGACCTTAATAAAACAATACACATCTCACAACACCTCCCCCCTTAAAAAGTTTGAATGTCAATGAAAAACTTAAATTGTTAAAATAAAATATATGTACATTAATACAAAATCTGATTTGTTCATGATACTCTGGACAAGGCATCTGCAATAACATTGTCTTTGCCTTTGATATGCTTAATTGTTATGTTGTATTCCTGTAACAACAAACCCCATCTAGTCAGTCTTTGATTCTTGTTTGACAATTCATGCAAAAATGTCAAGGGGTTTAGATCCGTATACACAAGAATTGGATGCAAAGTAACATTCAGATAAACATCAAAATGCTGTAAGGCTAACAACAAAGCAAGGCATTCCTTTTCAATAGTGGAATACTTTTGTTGACATTTTGTAAGTTTTTTTGAAAAATAAGAAACAACTCTATCTACCTTATCACTATGTTCTTGAAACAAAGCTGCCCCGATTCCAACATCACTAGCATCAACAGTAAGTTTAAATTGCTTAGAAAAATCTGGAGTTGACAGAACTGGTTTGCTCATAAGGACAGATTTGATTTTATGAAAGGATTTTTCACAGTCCTTTGTCCATTCATTTCTACACTCGTATCACTTTCAATACAATTTTGAACAGTCTTACCATTGGCTAAAGTGGAAACTGGTTTTACAGAATTTCGGTCACACCTTTCGAAATACTCTTTTAACATGTTAATGTGACAAACCCGTTTCTCTTTACGTCGACCTGGTGTCTTAACTACATAGTTAACATCACTGATCTTGCTTTCAATTTCATAAGGGCCATTAAATCTGGCCTGTTAAGGATGACCAGGAATAGGTAAAAATACAAGAACCTTATCACCTGGCTTAAACACCCTATTTCTGGCATCTTTGTCATACCACATTTTCATTTTCATCTGAGAACTCTTCAAATTTTCTTTTGCTAATTTACAAGCATTGTAAAGTTTTTCTTTGGTATCAGACACATAATCTAAAAGATTAAGATCACTAGTCTCAGTCAGCCACTTTTCCTTCAACAATTTCAAAGGACCTCTAACTGTATGACCGAACACCAATTCAAAAGGACTGAACCCAAGAGACTCCTGGACTGCTTTTCGTGCAGCAAATAGCACAAGATGAACCCCTTCATCACAGTCTTTCTCATACTGATAACAATAGGTCTTCAGCATCGTTTTTAAGGTCTGGTGAAAACGTTCTAGCGCCCACTGGGACTCAGGATGATAAGCAGTTGATCTATATTGCCTTATACCCAACTCATGCATGACTTGCTGGAACAACCCCGACATAAAATTTGAGCCTTGATCCGACTGAATTGCCTTGGGTGCTCCTACAAAACTGAAAAACCTGGTTAGGGCCTTAACTATGCTCTTTGCCTTTATATTCCTAAGAGGTATGGCTTCAGGAAATCGAGTGGATGTACACATAATGGTAAGTAAATACTGGTTTCCTGACCTAGTCCTAGGCAAAGGTCCTACACAATCCACCAATACTCGACTAAACGGTTCTTCAAAAGCTGGAATTGGTTGGAGAGGGGCGGATGGTATCTTCTGGTTCGGTTTACCTACCATCTGACAGACATGACACGACTTACAAAACTCAGAAACATCCTTCCTTAGCTTAGGCCAATAAAAATGACTCAAAATCCTATTATAAGTCTTATTGATACCTAAATGACCAGCCATAGGTGTATCGTGAGCTAAACTCATGACATCTCGACGATAAGCAGCTGGGACCACTATCTGGTGAACAACACGCCACACTTCATCTGGGGAAGCGTCAGGTGGTCGCCATTTTCGCATAAGGATGCCATCTTTCATATAGAAGCATTCTCCAACTTTAGTAGCCTCTTCTGGTGGAAGTGCCCTCTTACTAAGTTGAATGATATCTGGGTCTTTATGTTGTTCAGAGAGTAAACGTTCTCGGCTGAGGATGTCCTTGCCTTGGCTAACTAGTGGATGCAACTCATCATCCTCACCACCAAATTTTGGTAAAAGTTCTTCCTTCTCTTGCTTCTTGATATTGTGTGGTTCCTTGCTTGTTTGAGTGCCATGAAGGTCAGATAAGAAATTGTCATTCAAATCAATATCAACAGAGGAATTCGTCTCGTCAAAGGCTTGAATATGGTCTGCCTCCATTTCTCGTCTTCTGGCCATCGCTCTAGTAAAAGCACAGGCTGGATATATGTCATCATTTTCATCATTATGCATGACATCTGGAGTGACCTTAGTGACAAACTATAGGATCTGGTGCAACTTTTCCACCAGCTAGATCGTTGCCTAAGAACAAAGAAATGCCTAGAAGGGGAAGAGTAGGTCGAACACCTACGATAACAGGTCCAGTAACTAAATCTGACTTCAAACTAATTATATGCAGGGGAACATTAATGACGCCTAGCTCAACACACTGTAATAAAACTGACCCACCAGTAGAAGTCTGCTCAGATAAAGGAAGTACGCCCTCTAACAATATCGTCTGTGCAGCACCAGTATCTCTCAAAATCTGGACAGGTTTAATTTCGCTAGAGTCAACGAGTGAAACAAATCCCTGAGACATAAAGGGCTTATAATCCTCCATAGCATCAATAGAACTGGACTGTGAACCCTGGACATCATGAGTGTCAGAACAAATCGAAACTAAGGCTTCTCTATCACCTCTAACTGCCGCACAAGCGTGTGGTTGAGTTTTATCAAAATCATTTTTATAACCCACGCAACTAGTTGCGGGAGGTATAATGTTTTTGACCCGTCCGTCAGTCAGTCCGTCAGTCAGTCCTCTTTTTTTGTCTGCGCAACTCCTCATAAACCGCTGCACAGAATTTCGTCAAACTTTGCAGGTGTTGGGGACACAATGTGTAGATGTGCATATTACCAGGAAATTCCGATTCCATTATTTTTTCCTGGAATTTCCGCACTTTTTAACTTAGGCATTTGGCCATACCTTGAATATAGAGATGAACAGTTTGTCAGCGCAACTCCTCCTAAACCGTTGCACAGAATTTCGTCAAACTTTGCACAATATGTAGATGTGCATATTACCAGGAAATTCCAATTCCTTTATTTTTCCGGGAATTTCATCACTTTCCAACTTAGACTTTTTGGCCATATTTTGAATATAGGGATGAACAGTTTGTCGGCACCACTCCTCTTAAACTGTTGTACATAGTTTCGTCAACCTATGCAGATATTTAGGACACATTCCATCATTTTGTCCCAAAGAGTTTTGCCTATTATTCAAGAAAATTTCTCCCCTCTCCCCTCCCCCCCACTTCAAATTAATGTTTGGATCTGAATAATGCCAAGAAATTTTGATTCCACTATTTATCTAGAAACTTCATTCCACATTTAAATGTCCTCATATGCAAGACATTTTGATGTGAAGATTTTTTTTGCAATTATTGCCCTATTTGATCTATACTATGTATGTAAAGTGCACTGTGCCTTTCATTATGTATTTCATCGTCACGTTTTGGGGGAGCGTGGGGTATGTGAGCTAGCTCACTTTTCTTTCATTTCTTTTACGTTTAAAGCATTCACTGATCAGATGACCTTTTTTCTTACAATAACTACAAGTAGGAAGGGACCCAATTCAAGATGATCCTTCAAAACGTCCTGGACCGGACTTAAAACCCCCTTGTGATGGAGACTGGAGACTTGTGGAAGACTGAGACCCTGAACCACTCTTTTTATATGTGTCTGAATTGGTAGAATTACTGCTAGTCTGAGATCTTGATACAAAATTCTTTTTATGAGACAGAGCATAAGTATCAGATATGACTGCTGCCTCTTCAAGAGTTTTCACATTCTTATCTTCTAAATGTGTTTTCAAATCTTGAGGAACACATTCCTTAAACTCTTCTACCAGGATGACTTGGCGCAAATTAGCAAAAGTTTTATCAAGTTTCTTAGATCTAAACCAGTGATCGAATAAATCTTCTTTCTCTCTTGAAAATTCAACAAATGTTTGATTATCAAACTTCCTTTACTTTCTGAATATTTGTCTATATGCGTCAGGTACTAATTCATATGCTTTTAATATTGCTGCTTTGACCTTCTCTTACTCTGAACTTTATTTTCAGCTACCCCTAGTGCAGAGTATTCCTCAGCTGCTTTGCCAACCAGTACACTTTGTAACATTGTTGACCAAACATTTTTAGCTCATCTGAGCCGAAGGCTCAAATGAGCTTTTCTGATCACATTTTGTCCGTCGTCCGTCCGTCTGTCTGTCCGTCTGTCCGTCCGTCTGTAAACTTTTCACATTTTCGACTTCTTCTCAAGAACCAATCGGCCAATTTTAACCAAACTTGGTACAGAGCATCCTTGGGTGAAGTGGAGTTTAAATTGTAAAAATGAAGGGCCAAGTCCCCTTACAAGGGGAGATAATCAAGAAAAGACAAAAATAGGGTGGGGTCACTAAAAAATCTTCTTCTCAAGAACCACTGGGCCAGGAAAGCTGAAACTTATGTGGAAGCATCATTGGGTAGTGTAGAAATTAAATTGTTAAAATCATGACCCCCGGGGGTAGGGCGGGGCCACAATAGGGAATCCAAGTTTTACATAGAAATATATAGAACAAATCTTTAAAAATCTTCTTTTCCTGAACCACTGGACCAGGAAAGCTGAAACTTATGTGGAAGAATCCTTGGGTAGTGTATATATTAAATTGTTAAAATCATATCCCCCGGGGTTAGGGCGGGGCCACAATAGGGAATCCAAGTTTTACATAGAAATATATAGAACAAATCTTAAAAAAGTTTCTTCTCAAGAACCACTGGGCCAGGAAAGCTGAAACTTATGTGGGAGCATCCTTGGGTAGTGTAGATATGAAATTGTTAAAATCATGACCCCCGGGGGTAGGGCGGGGCCAAAATAAAGAATCCAATTTTTACATAGAAATATATAGAACAAATCCTTAAAAATCTTCTTCTCAAGAACCACTGGGCTAGGAAAACTGAAACTTATGTGGAAGCATCCTTGGGTAGTGTAGATATTAAATTGTTAAAATCATGACCCCCGGGGTTAGGGCGGGGCCAAAATAGGGAATCCAAGTTTTACATAGAAATATATAGAACAAATCTTTAAAAATCTTCTTCTCAAGAACCACTGGGCCAGGAAAGCTGAAACTTATATGGAAGCATCCATGGGTATTTTAGATATTAAATTGTTAAAATCATGACCCCCGGGGGTAGGACGGGGCCACAATAGGGAATCCAAGTTTTACATAGAAATATATAGAACAAATCTTTAAAAATCTTCTTCTCATGAACCACTGGGCCAGGAAAGCTGAAACTTATGTGGAAGCATCCTTGGGTAGTGTAGATATTAAATTGTTAAAATCATGACCCGTAGGGGATGGGCGGGGCCACAATAGGGAATCCAAGTTTTACCTAGAAATATAAAGAACAAATCTTTAAAAATCTTCTCAAGAACCACTGGGCCAGGAAAGCTGAAACTTATGTGGAAGCATCCTCCGGTAGTGTAGATTCTTAAATTTTAAAATAAAAAAGGGAAGAGGGTTATTGGGCATGATAGGTATAGCAAGAGGTGTAAACTGGTAAAGATCTGCATCACCCAAGTTACTCTGGTGAGCGATGTGGCCCATGGGCCTCTTGTTTGACCATTTAAGATTCTCTGCGAATTTTTCGAATTGGGAATATATTTGTCTACAGATTTTTCTTGAAATTTTGGAACTAATCTGATATTTTTTGCTGTGTCAAATTCAGTTTTGACAACTGACGGTTCTGGATGGTTTTGTAATTTTAATTTCTCTACTTCAAAGTTCATTTCACGCTCTCTTTCTCGCTCTTCTCTTTCTGCTGCTAATTTGTCTAATTCAAATTTTCGTTCACGCTATCGTTCTTCTCTTTCTCTTTCTTTTTCTCGATCTTCTCTTTCTAATTTTTCTCTTTCTAATCGCATTTTCTCTGACTCTTATTGAAACTGATATTCTGCCATTTTGTAAGAGCCTAACTCTGATTTAACTGTATATTCTGGAAGATCGTATTTTTCAAAGATGTTTTCTTCTACTAGTTTGTTTGCAACCTTAATTCTAATGTCTTGCTTTCTCTGAGAGGATTTAACATCTAACCCAAAATGCAAACCTAATGCGATCAAGTCATCCTTTTTTAACGTATCAAAAACCTGAACACTTGGTGAACTAAGAAAGTCTGTGACCGAAAACACCATGTTGATTTCTGCTGGCTTATAATCAAATTTAACGGTTCAATAAACAAAATTCTGACAATAAACTGCAGAAGTGCAAGAAATTCTTTATCCCGGACGAGCCCCCAATTCTGTTATGGGTCAGAATAACCCTAAATGCCAGCAAAGATCAATAACACAATTTAAACTTAAGAATAATTTATTTACAGTAATATATAATAAGTATCTGAAACATAAAGTACAGATTTAGCAAGAATTTAAGAATACATACATCAGAGTGTCCGTTGCTGCACACAATGTCCCAGTAAAAAATATATATCCCAGTTATATATCAATAGTGCTTATACGACAAAGTATATCTATGCATCGAATTGACAGGGTATTTATACAGTAATATAAATCTAGAATATTCTAGAAATTATTAAAACATGATATTACTGGAACAATCTGGATATACACAAAAGTTAAGAATGTTCTAGATCAAATGATCGAACATGTTGACCACTCTGGAATGATCAAGAAACTTAATGTTACTAATTATATACATAATAAAACAATACACCTCTCACAACAAATCTTTATTAAACAATACTTTTATCAGTATTTCGTAGTATTTCTCTTTGAAATTTACCCCTTTGTTAAGACAACGCTTGCAAACAGTTTGAACCACACAAAATTTCTTAGGAATAGTTGGGATGTTTTGTAGAAAACCGAGAGAGGGTGCTTGGTACTTTCTCGAGTTTTCACCATGCATCAGTTTTAACATAACGTTTCAAAGACTTGTCATACTGACAGATAAAATTTTTCCTTTAGTATTTGGGATAAAACGTTTTAAGTGGGAACTGAACAATCTTTTTTTCAACATGACGGACTTAACTTGCCATGTTCAATGTGCAATCTATTACAATAGCTCTTTCCAGGTATCGATGTATCATTCCATTTAATTTTTTATTTAGCTTTTTATTTTTATAGAGATGCATAATGGTCTGCTCTTCAACACAACGCTATCGCCCGCGTGGCGCAGTGGTTAGAGCGTCTGCTCTAGAGTCGCGAAGTAAGAAGTCAATCCTTACGTCGCGGGTTCGAATCCCACTGCAGGACGTGGAGACCTGTCCTTCGGATGAGACCGTATAAACCGATGCCCTGTGTCGCAGTAGGTGCTAGCACGAAAAGATCTCTCCTTGCTCAAAGGCCCTGAGTGCCGAGCATAGGACAAAATTTGTAGCCCTCCACCGGCAAGTGGTGGCGTCTCCATATGAGTGAAAAATTCTCAAGAGGGACGTTAAACAACATACAATCAATCAATCAATCAATCAATCAATCAACACAACGCTTGAATGTTTCCAACATGGTCTGACATTTTGGCGGCTTTTATTTTGTCAAATCGCCACCTATAATATCGTAATACTATAATAATATCGTTATATCGTAAATACTATGAAGAAAGCGTTTTATTGACCCGAGTTGTTATATTAATATGAGCTCAAACCCGACTTTAAAAAGCTATTTCGACAAACGAACAAGCCATTCTCACTTAAACTTCGTTGCCACGCATGGTCACCTATTTTGATAAAACTTCACCCATGCTTAGTTCTTAACACCAGAAACAAATATCAAACAAAATTTCGTTGCTATGTGTCTCGGTTGCAACAGCCAGAAAAGTATGAAAAATCGAGATTTTCAGCCACTTTAAATCTTGACCGTGGCTTAATAAAAACTAGAAAAAGCATAAAAACCATTCTCACAAAAACATGACACCTTGATGTCACTTATACTGTAAAGAAACTGTTTAGAATATATCTCTTAGTAAGTGGTAACCAAGGGTACATTTGGAAATGCTAAAATATGCTGCAAAACACTCCGTATTCACTAATGGTAGGTGTTACATGCTCAAACTCAATCAACGACTTAAGAAAAACAATGAAAATGTTTGACCTTAAGCATATAAGAATGAGCAATATTATTCTATAAATAACTTTTATGGTTGCCATGGTAAAACAGTGTAACCATGCAAAACTAGTAATTAAGATTGGGTTACTGCTACTGTCTTGAGGAAAAACATGAAAATTCAAGATTGGCAAATATGCATCCTTAGGACCTTGCAATACCAAAACCATTAGAAAAATTGGGTATAAATGCTACTTTGCGGTGTTACCATGGAAACAAAGTACCAGTGCTTAAAAGTGAATTATTTTTCGCTGCATTAAGAATTAAATTGCCATTTAATCAAGAAACAAATTAAAGGACTCAGCTTGAAAAGTACTTATCTGTTAGAAAAGAAGTTGAATATCAAATATTGATAAAATTTGATGAATAAAACAACACTGTTGCTATGGTTACCAAGAAGGGAAAATGTTCGATTTTGTTAACTTTATATCAATATTAAACCTTGTGTGCCAACTTCTTGCATCCACTTAGAGATTGGATGACAGTCAAAATTAAAAGTCAAGTTAGCTGTTTATAAATATCAATCATAAAAGTTTTGGGAATCTACATTTAAGGGTACGTATCCAAGAAAAGAAAATATTTTTCAGGATTTAAGCATTTTTTTTGCATATTTCCATAGCAACGCTCTATTTAAAGAATCTAATCTGAATTTTTTCAAAATTGGAAAACTTGGAGCACACCAATATCTTATAAAAATTCAAGTCATTACAGAGAATGGCTCCTAACTTGTACTAAACAATGTTAGACGATAACACGGTAAAAAAAAATATTTTCAATATTTTGCCAATAAAATTTTAAGAGCAGGGGGTATTCTAATGAGGTGGGCGGCAATTCCAAACAAACTTTAATTTTATTTTCGCCTTATAATAGTCTACTGTATAAAAGGCAGTTTTGTGGTAGTAATGTGGCGATTAAAGAGATGACAGGACGAATAACATACTCACAACATGACTCTGTTTCGCATTAACGTCATCGTCGTGGTTGATTGAAAACCATTCCAGGCCCTCTCTGACAACGGGTAACAAGTTTTATGGGGGAAAGTTTACAAGAAACTGCTTAGTAAACCCAATCGTTGCAAACCACGGCCAAAATGTACGCTCCTCTCCCATCTGGCCGTAGTTGAACGAGGAGAGAATTCTTCGTAGCTCATTAAAATATTGACCAATGCGATTAAAGCATAGTCGGATGATGAACTTTATCGCGACCTTTCAATATCCAATCGCAGTAAAGGAAATATTTCTTGTATACTGTTGACGTCAGTTGTTGATTTCGATTGCGATGGAAACAAAACTTGCCACTGACTGAATATGACGTCACAATAGAGAGGCGTGAATATTCAAGATTACGAAAATTTTTGTGCTCAAGCAGCCACGGGTAGGAGAGAGCTATATATGCGGACTCCGGACCGTGGCTTGAGACGATGAGTACACCCGTTGTTGCTTTTTTCATTAATTTGGCAATTCGAAAGCCAGACCCCCTGGAACTTCCGTAAACTGTACCAAGATTGCAAGACATTCATATCCCTAAATATTGAAAAACAATGTGTATACCTCAGGTGTATCAAATGGTGCAAATCGATTTGTTGGCAAACTCTTTGTCATCAAATTGCACGTGTTTTTGGATTTTTAGTGTTTTCCCTACATGACGTCATACATTATACGAGTGAGTAATTCTAAACACTGATTTTGGTGCATACTAACTAAATTCCTTATATGACCAATTTTCGTAATTTTAGGTCGTGCAGTTAAATTTTTTGGCGAATATTATGCTATCCTGCGTTTCTTTTTCCTTTCAGTATATATTAATTTTGTTAATTACAGAGTCCTGGAGAGACCAACAGCCAAAGCGGAGACCTTCTGTGGCAGTCCCTACTACATGAGTCCTGAAATATTGACCTGCAAACCCTATGACTCCAAGGTATTAATAAAAAGTTCAAAAAGCAAATTTAAAGAATTGTGGTACCCGCTTGAGGTGTCTTTGTGGGAGAGATGTCAAATATAAAAGCCATACTACATGTCATTTAGAAATTACCACCAAGATGTTTTAAAAATAAGGTCAATCGCGAAGGTCAAGGCATATAAAAACCTTATCTCTTCTCAATGAAAGATTAAAAGGAACAAAATGCGTTTGTGAAACACTGATGACCCCGTGTGGCAACAAAGCGATGATTAAACTTTTCTTGAAAGCAAATTGTAACCAATGTTTTTGGTATCCAATGCAAGATCTTCTCACAAGGATTACTTATGTAAAGTATAAAAGCCCTAGTTCTTACCTTTCAAAAGTTATGGCCACGATTGAATTTTTTTAAAAATTAGGTTAAACTCCAACGCCAAGGTCAAAGGGTGTGAATGCTTGATATCCAATGAAAGGACTTGTCACATGGATTTAATATTTGAAATATGAAAGTCTAACCCTTCTACGTTTTGGCCAGGGTTATTTATTTTTAAAATGGGCCAAACTCCAAAGTCATTAGGTCAAAGTTCTTGTTATCCCATGAAAGAACTACTCACAAAAATTACATATGTAAATGTCACGGGTCTCCCATCTCAGGGAATGATAATGTAACACAATAGTTCCTCAATAAAGGTTCAGATATTTTATTGGATGATAATTTCTGCAGGTACGGTGAAATAAGTAAAGTACAAACGAATGAAGGTGACCTGCAATGAAAATGACACACTCGTACAAATTCACACACAATAGTATTTATTTAATTAGAATAGTTTAAAATAAGAATAAGTATTAATTTACTCTTACTAGTAACAAAATTGCACTAGGAATCCGTAAATAATTTCTTAGTTAAACTGCAATAACATCAGTAGATTTCTCGAAGGAGAACATCTACTTGTAACTAAATGTATCGTCCAGATTAAAAAAGAATAGTCCATGCATAAGTATATATACCAGGACTCACACATGCGTACAAAATTACCACATCCCACTCAATACAAACGCGATTACAATGAATGACCAGGTAAGAATGAATGACACTTCTGCCTCATACTTGGATATTTTACTTGAAAAAGACACTAATGGTAATCTAACAACCAAGCTATATGATAAACGTGATGACTTTAACTTTTCTATCGTCAACTTCCCTTATTTATGCAGCAATATACCTTCATCACCTGCATACAGAGTATTTATATCTCAGTTGATTCGATACGAAAGAGCATGCTCTACGTATGAACAATTTTTTAAACGAGGTAAATTATTGACTAGCAAGTTGATGAAACAAGAATATCAACAGTCTTGTTTAAAGTCATCATTTCGTAAATTCTATGGTCGATGCAATGACCTTGTCAGCAAATACAATTTATCATTGAATGAAATGCTGACTGACGTTTTTCATACCAATTGTTAGTCCATTATTTATACACTGAATTGACCACGGATTTTTTCCGTTATTTCCTGATTATGACAACGAGCACACGGCGGGTGTGACCGGTCGGCAGGGGATGCTCACTCCTCCATGGCACCTGATCCCACCTCTGATGTTTCGGAGGTCCGTGTTTGCTCTGCTCTTATTTTGTATATTTGTTTAATGGACGTTGAAATTGAATACTGTTCGTTATTTCCATATCCTTCTCTGAATGAATGAATGAATGGAATTTACTACAGCTTTCTTATTTACTATGATAAATTACTAGACTAGCTGTACTTATCTTAAATGAACTAAATATTTAACATAAATTAAAAACAAGTAATTGTCACCCTGTGACATTCTCCCCCTCTTTATTAAAATGTTTCCTGACATTTCTTGAAGAGAATACTCATTCTACTAAAACGTACTTATCTACAACTAACTTAAGTTTTACCAATACTAAGTAATTATGAAATAATAAGACTTAATAACTAATCATAAAATAATGAACTACAATATACTCTACACATGACATGATAATTAACTAAGTCACTGTAAGTGAAATCTCAAATTAATTCATAGTAGTTCTAAGATGAGCATAAAAACATAACATAAAAACAACATAGTAAATCTACATACATAACAAAACTACAGATATATTCTGATTACCTGTGACGTTCTCCCCAATTATACATACCAAACTTGTGTCTCTATGGGAGATACCCATGAACCATACCTATCAGGAGCTTTCTTGGTTCTTTATGACCAGCGAGGCTCCGGTACCACATTAGTCGGTCTCGGACCTGATGGCTCCGTGCAGGTTAACACTGTATTTTCTCTAAATGATGCCTCTCTAATTGATAGCTCTGTGTGGGAAGATGTCGTATTTTCTCTAGTTGATGTTGAATCCAACTTGGATGACCTAGACCTGTCTGAAATACTTTAAAATAAGTTCCTGCTCTGGTACTGCCTCCTGTACTCTATCTAAATGTTTATCTAAATTAGAAGATTTGGTAGGACTTCCGGTAATGGCCGTGTGTGGTATGAACGCTTAGTGGGCTCCGTAGAATCCAAGTTTTTGATGTGTCTTCTTGTGTAATGTGGGCAACAACGTTATGATAAAAAAGATTGGGTATATGCAGTTGCCGTTTCGTGACAATTTTTAAACACTTTAGACACATAGTGTGCCGAAGTGTTGGATATTTAAGAGTTAGGCGTCGCGTGAACTGTGAGACAGAGTGAGTGATAAGTATATATCTAAAACTCTCCTCTCGTATCCACATCAAAGCTTCTACATGTATCAATTTGTATGGTTATTGTATAGCTGAGCCATGTCAATACAAAACATCAGTACCAGATCAACTAGTGGTAAGTCATCAAATGCCAATAGATCAAAATCGGTAAACACGGTTTGAGCAAACAAGAAAAACATAAGAAACAATCCAACCATGACGAAGCGTTAAGAAATATATTGGCGGATATTAAATCCCTCAACGAGCTGAGATTGTCGGAAAATAGTAAAGACGGAGGATATTAAGGATATTGTTTGGTCCAATTGTATGAGAAATTTTTTCTGATCACAAAAAAGAAATTGAAAAACTCATTGAGTGGAAAAACAAAGTCTTGATTGGTGTAATAGACTCACAGAAGTTCGAAATCGAGGAATTAAAAGACAAAATGCGGGTGATTTCTACAGAAAATGATTAACTGAAAAAGTTAGCCAGGGCAGCAATGAGCAAGGCAAATTGGAATGAACAATATTCAAAGAAAAACAATGTGAAAATTCACGGAGCCTGAGGAAAATGTTACACAACTTGCACAACATATCATCCGTGAAAATAAAGTTGTAGAAATAACGGATAACGATATTATGGCAATACATAGAATTCCTGGCAGAAAAGGATATCATAGACCGATAATTATGAAATTAAGGAACAATTCCTCCAAAGCAAAAATTATGAGACTCCATTCGATTCTGAAAAAAATACCGAAAACGAAATCAGGCTTAGTGACGATGTGACATTGCTCACCGGTAAGCTAAATAATGAACTGCTGGAAAACAAACAAGTCAAAGCAGCCTGGTATTTTAATGGCCATGTTTATGGACAAATCAGCCATGAAAGGATCATCTTCGATATTTTTCACGATATGGAGGAGAAAGTTGCAACTTCGTATTTCCGATCATATACATACTGTGTTGTTTTGGAATCTATAGCTCAATATACAACTTCCGGTTTACACTCGGACATGCTCGACAGATGGATCATTTGGACACTTGCCTATGGCTAGAAAAAGCAAGAACTCGTTGTCATTACACTATATTGTTTTATATGCTATGTTTCTTTCATTTTTCTCTCTGTACTATATTGTACTTCTTCGCTATCCCTTTTTTCTTTCTATATGCATGCATTCATGAACATACCTTTTCCAGTCACCTTCCAGCAGGTCTCAAAACGTCCGTCTGTCAATTTTATCTGTTTATTGTCAAGTTTAAGTCGATATCACTAATTGCAAAGATGTTTTAACTACTTAAGGAGTTTTGGATTATAATATTTATCGTCTTCAAGATACTCACTTCACAAATAATGTAGAAAATAAGGTTAGAAATATATGAGGATACCAATGTTATTTTAGCTCCTATACTTCAAACTTAAGAAGGGTAGCAATACTTTTAAATAATAATTTTGATTTTAAAGTATGTCTGGAAAAGAGTGATAAAGATGGAAATAATCACATTTTGAAATTATGCATAGAAGGTCATGAAGTTATTTTATGCACAGTATATGGTCCAAATACTGATACACCACATTTTTAAGAAAATATTCAAAAGTCAATTGAAGAAATGAACTGTAATAATGTCATATGGTGTGGAGACTTTAACTTAGTGTTAAATCCACAGATAGACTGCTATAATTACAAAACAATTAATAATCTGAAGGCTAGAGATAAAGTATTAGAAATCATGGAAGGAAGTGGTTACGTAGATCCTTTCAGACAGCTTCATGAAACACTTCGAAGGTACAAATGGAGGAAAAAAACCTTTCTAACAAAGTAGGTTAGATTTTTTATAATATTGGAGTCATTGCTACCTTGTCTTAATGCATGTATAGTTGAACCATGTTACAGGTCTGATCACTCTATGATATCTATGGTTTTAACTTTTAATGATTTTAAAAAGGGAATTGGTCTTGGGAAATTTAACAACTCCCTACTTAGTGATAAGCAATACTTAGAATGTATCAGAGATGTTATCTCACAGATGAAAAAGCAAGATGAACTTCCTGTGTATGATCATGATAATCTTGATACCATTCTAGATGAAAATGTCTATTTTACCTTTGATGACCAATTATTTCTAGAAACTCTACTTATGGAAATAAGAGGGAAAAGCATATCTTACTGTGCATATCTGAAAAAGAAACAAGTTAATGAAGAGAGAGCATTACTCATTAGAAGAAAATATTTCTGAACACAATGTGGAGGGAAAAAACGAAAAAAAGCAAAATTTAGAAAAGCTTAGATAACACAAATTTCAAGGAATATATTTAAGAAGTAGAGCAAAATGGGTGGAAGAGGGGTAAAACCATTTCATTATTTTTGTGGTCTAGAATCAAGAAATTTTACCAGTAAAATAATTCCCAAACTTGTTAAAGACAATTGGGAGATAAATCAAAACCAATTTAAAATTTTTGATAAAACAAAGCAATTTTATGAAAATCTATACACTACACCTAACAAAGAGTAAAAGATATATGACTTAAATTCTGAATTAAATTTCAAAAATATATCAAAGCTATCATTAGATGATTGTGCATCTTTGGAGGATAAATTACTTACAGGAGGCTTCTAATACACTTAGCAAAATGATAGCAAATAGATCACCTGGTTCAGATGGGTTTTCAGCGGAGTTTTTTAAGGTGTTTAGGCGATTTTTCGGAGATTTTGTTATTAGGTCAGTTAATTATGCTTATGAAAATGATAGTCTTTCAGTCACACAGACACATGGAATCATTACACGTTTGCTTAAAGGAGAATAACCAAGACAATATCTGAAAAACTGGCGCCCAATTACACTTTTAAATACTGTTTATAAAATAGCCTCTGGCTCTTTTGAAAATAGACTAAAGACGTATTAGGATAAACTTATCAATCCTGTTCAAACAGGTTTTATTTCTAACAGATATATAGGGAAAAACACTCGGCTTATCTATGATATAATGCAGTACACTGAAGAGGAAGAAATTCCTGGTCTTCTACTACTTATTGATTTCCAAAAAGCCTTTGATACTGTTTCATGGAAATTTATACAAAAAAATTTAACATATTTTCAATTTGGACTTGATATACACAAATGGGTAAAATTATTCTACCATAATATTACTTTTGCTATTAATCAAGGTGGCAATATCTCAGCATCCTTCAATTTCCATAGATCCATAGATCAAAAAAAAAATCCATACAAACCAATTCCATTGGTCTTGAAGTGAATGTAGAAACCAATCCTGTCCTTGGTACTTCTCTCGTCTTAAACCTCACACACCTGTCACAGTTCTCTACCTTTGCCACTACATCTTTATACATGTTTGGCCAGAAGAATCGTTGCTGTACCAACCAGTATGTTCGGTCTCGTCCTTCGTGACCCATATCCTCATGAAGTCCTATGAGAACACTGTCTTTATACTAACTGGCGTATATCCTCTCCAGCAATGGTTGCTTTTTCTAAACAAATACCTCTTTCCATCACCAATTGCTTCCACTCCCTTAAGAATAATTTGACCGAATTTGATTCCTCTTGTAGGTCGTTTCCAGTTGGTTTGCTTCCTTTTCGAAGTAGATCCTTGACCCTACTTATAACAAATTTGTTACCTTGTTCTACTTCCCAATTCACAGTGCTAAGTTTCTGTTATGTCTCCTCAGCTCTCCTAGCATTCTCAGGCTCTAGAGACTTACCAATAACACAACTCTCTGCTAGAGGATTTACCTTTATTAATGCTGCCTGAGAAATAGCTTTTACCACATCTGAAAACAGTTCTTGTTTAGGTGGATTTCTTGATAACCCATTGGCGTCTCTGTTAAGCTTACCTGATATGTATGTTATCTTAAAATCATATGCTGACAATGATGCCAACCAGCGAAGTGATGTTGCGTCCAGTTTCGCTGTTGTGGTGGCATACGTTAGAGGATTATTGTCTGTTCTTTCATCAAAATGATTGCCATACAGATAATCATGATACTCATCTACAACAGCCCATTTCAAACACAGAAATTCAAGCTTATGTGCTGGATAATATTTTTCAGATTGCCGTAAACCTCTACTCGCATATGCAATCACATGCTCCTTACCTAAACCATTAACACTTGCATCTATGTTCAATATAAATGGCTTAGAGAAATTGGCAAAAGCAAGAATAGAAAGATTTGTAAGCGTCTGAAAATATTGTTGTTCAGACTCACCCCATTTCCATTCAGCTTTCTATCTCTTTCTGTTTTTCTTTGCCACCTTGTTGGTAGGTTATCCTATCAGCAGATCATTCAAGGGCTTTTCAATCCTTGCGTAGTCTTTAATGAATCTGCGATAATACCCTGTAAAACATAAGAAAGATCTTAATGACTTCACATTACATGGAACAGGCCAATTTTCCAAAGCTGATGTTTTCTCTGGATCAGTCATAATCCCTTTCTCAGAAACCACATGACCTAATAGTGAACTTGACTTTTGAAGAATTTACATTTCTTTGGATTCAATTTCAATTTGTAGTCATGCAATCTCTAAAAAAACTGATTCCAATCTCACCAGATGTTCCTGTAATGTACTTGAGAAAATTAGAATTTCATTGCGAAAAAGTAAACATTCTTTTAGGTACATATCACCCATACACATCTCAATTAGTCTTTGGAATGTCGCAGGAGCGTTGGTGAGGCCAAACGGCATCCTGTTACACGCAAAGAAACCTAATGGTCCTACCGTAAAAGCTGTCTTTTTCTTGTCTATTTGTCTTCTTCTCACGAATCTCCACCTGCCAGTAGCCTGATTTTAAATCTAATTTACTGAAATACCTTGATCCGTCTAATCTATCTAAAGTGTCCTCTGTTCTGGGTAGAGTATATGCATCCTTGATAGTCTCGTTGTTACGCTTCCTCGGGTCTATACAGAATCTCAAGGATCCATCTGACTTTCTACATAGAACCACGTTAGGGTAGGGACTACTCGACTTCCTAATGGTTCCTGCCTCCAACTTCTCTTTCAACGTCTGCCTAACTTCCTCAATCATACCAGGAGGAATGCGTCTATATGGTTCCTTGAAAGGTATTTCTGTAGTAATGTTTATCTCATGTTTGACCACGTCTGTCCTAAGTCTGTAGGAGATATAGAGAATAAGTGTTGCCATTTTCTAATAGTATGCAAAGCTTCTCTTACCTCCTCCTTAGAGAGTTTGTCAGTGTTGACCTTCACACCTAATTCTGCAAATGATCTGGTAGTGGAACCCTTCTGCTTGGCTGGTTTGGTTTCTGTATGTTGCGGATTCCAAGTATCTACTACTCTTACATGACTCGCGCTGCAGATATTAGTCTTGGATGGTATCTTAAGGCACTAGCCGAGATATACTTTAGTTTTGACCCTTTTGTTTTTCCCTGTAATACTGGACGTTAACAGTCGAGGGCAAACTACCACTCCGACCTGACTGTTCTCCAGCTGCTCTGTTATTAAGGTCTTCATTGTCCTTTTCCATGTTTCTTACCAATCCTCTAATGTATTTCATTCATTGGGAGCTAAATGTATAGGATACTAATTAGTTGTCTTAACAGGTACACAGCAATTAACACACATAGTGTTAATAGCCGTTTACCATGCTTCTTCACACTCACCTGTAAACTCTACACAAAGTCTAATAACATTTGTCCAATAACAACTGGAACTCTACTATTGAAGCTGTTGTTGCATGAATGGAACTTCAATATCTGCTTCTATATATCCCAAATAGGGTAAACTGTCCCCATTAGCACCATAAACATTTAATTCAAACTTTGATATTTCATGTAGACTTGGTTTGTAAAATGACTCTGAAATGGTTGTTACCATCGAACCACTATCTATCAGACTTGAAACCTCCTTCCCACAAATATTTACCTTTGTTTCATTTGTTGGTCCTATCATCCTATCCTGTAAATCTTTAGGGCATAAATCAGTATTCTTTTCCGTTTGCCCTACAACAGAAGAGATTACTCTTTTGGGTAACCTTGCTTTGATTTATCTGCGTAACTACTATTAGACCAACCTCTACCTCTACTCTGTCCTCTATAAAATCTTCGTTACGACAGGCTTTCCTCTCCCCATAAACTGAAAATTGTTTACGTTACCTTGTTTCTTTTACAAGTTTTCTAACCTTCTCTCAATATCTTTAATTGCTTTGAGAAGTTCTTGATTTGTTGTATCTCTTTTATCATCTGATGATCTGCTATGGAGGGCTGCAGACTTGGCTTCCTTGTTCAAAGTCTCCATGCTGGTCTCTTCTTGCTCTACTTTCCTGATTCCTCTGAGCAAAACCTGAAATTCTGTTATGTTTGCATAGATATATCTAGTAGAATTTCTTAATGACTTACTTCTCAATCCAGTCCAAAATTTACTACATAGCATTGTATCTTTTGCAATGTCATCTATGTGGCCCTGTTTTATTGCTTTGCATAGTGTACATTCTAACCTAGATCCGTAAGTTACAATAATCTCATTTTCTTTCTGGCAATTGTTATAAAACTTGTGCATTAGAGCTTCACTACCACCATTCCATAAAATCCTTCTAATTTCTCCAAAATATGACTCGCTGTAGCTGATTCACCAAGTGAAATAAGCATTGACCTTGCTGTTCCCTTAAGGGAATTTCTAATTGTCTGAAGTAATACAGCATCATGTAACACTTGTGAATTTCTAAGGCACCTTACCTCGAAACTCCAGACTTCGTACGTCACTTCCCCCTTTTGAAGCTCCTCACTGCCACTGAATGTCGGTAGTTTGGGTGTCGTATTGAAATTACTCTGCAAAGTTGACATATTGAATGAGGGGTTTAATGCAGGTTGAAATTTACCTTGTATTGGAGAACTTGGAAATGGAAAACCTTTTTTGGACCTGTCAGAGGTGTACTGGCTTTCAAAGCCACTAAATACTCATACTCCCCCTTTGTGATGACTTTATAGTTCAGGTCAATCTTACCTACATCATGTATGAGCTTTTCTTAATCTTTTTCAGCCTTTTCAATCTTTTCGTCCCAGGACTCTTGATCTGATGCTGTCTTTCCACCTGTAGCCATTGTTATAATAAACACAGTTCTGACTACAAAAGTAAAGCAGATCTTCATAGATTATACAACAAAATTCAAATATAATGAACAAATTGAATAATGAATAAATGACAAATAAAACAAATAATACACACAAAACAACAATATAATAGACAAAGTGAAAGTAGAAATGTTTTAAAATAGAACATCTGAAACACAGTCAATTGCAGTCAAATAGCAAAGTGCACCACGATTTCCAGGTCGTCCAAGACTAGGGCGCGTCAATCCGTTAATAGGAAGCACATACGGTTCTTGACACGAATGTTATTTGAATAGATATTCAGTTAATCACCAAAACATCTCTCGTCTCGGCTATACGAGGTATCCATGAATGGTTGTGACGTCACACTGCGTCTCGAAGCGCTTGGGGTAAAAATAGTCCGTGAGTGGCGCGTAACTGCCGGCTCGGGAGTTCAGTGTTTCTCCGAATATTGAATGGATATTATGTAGAGCTCTGTTTCATATATGCACACTGAAGATAAATTTTCACAAATTTTCAAAACACAAAGCACTTCACTTGTTCTCTGAAAACCGCTTACTTGTAGTCCGTATAGACTCTTGAAGAAATGTTCCGGTCACCTTCAACAGTTCAAAGACGTCCTGCTAAACAGCTTAGAATTCAGGTTCGTAGGTTAAACCAGTGTTGGGCGCCATTGTCACGGGTCTCCCATCTCAGGGAATGATAATGTAACACAATAGTTCCTCAATAAAGGTTCATATATTTTATTGGATGATAATTTCTGCAGGTACGATGAAATAAGTAAAGTACAATCGAATGAAGGTGACCTGCAATGAAAATGACACACTCGTACAAATTCACACACACTAGTATTTATTTAATTAGAATAGTTTAAAATGAGAATAAGTATTAATTTACTCTTACCAGCTACAAAATTGCACTAGGAATCCGTAAGTAATTTCTTAGTTAAACTCGAATAACATCAGTAGATTTCTCGCAGGAGAACTTCTACTTGTAACTAAATATATCGTCCAGATTAAAAAGAAATAGTCCGTGCATACGTATATATAATAGGACTCACACATGCGTACAAAACTACCACACCCCATATATACTGGTTTTACAACTCACACCTAGGATAAAAATAGACCACAAGACAATCACATGACAACCAAACACTCACGTTACACGGAACACCGGACAAACAATACAAACACGATGACAATGAATGACCAGGTATGAATGAATGAATAAATGGATAAACATATACCTAAAAAGGTAGTCACAATTAGACCACGAGATAAACCATTTATGAATAATAGTATACGTCTACGGATAAGACAACGGAATCGTATACACAGAAAAGCAAAACACAGAGATTGCCCAAACTTATGGGGTCGTTTCAGAGAGCTGAGAAATGAAGTAATTTCTATGGTTAGACATGTTAAAGAAAAGTATAAGGAAAAACTTACATCTCAAATCTTTAATAGAGATATACCACCAGGAAAATGGTGGCGAATTATGAAATCAATTGCAAAACTTTCTAACAAACATAAACTTATGCCTCCTATAAAATCAAATGGTCAAATTTTACTTCATCCATTAGAAAAGGCAGAAGCATTAAATAATTATTACTCAAATGTTTCTAGTGTTGATGAAAGTAAAACAGTACCTGAGCATGGTCCTGGTCCCCCCTTAGTAACCATTGAAAACATAACTGTCACTGAACAAGATGTTGCTGATCAATTAAACAATTTAAATGCAAATATACCTCCTGGCCCAGATGGGATAACACCAAAAATTCTGAAACAATTATCCTCCTCTATTTGTAAACCACTAGCAAAACTTTTTAATAAGTCATTTGAATTAAAACGTTTACCTAATGTGTGGAAGCAAGCTAATATAACCCCAGTTTTTAAGGGTAAAGGTAGTCCTGACTTAGTAAATAACTACCGGCCAATTTCACTAACTAGTGTTGTTTGCAAAATTATGGAAAAAATCATTTTTAAATATTTGTAAGATTTTATATTAGGAAACAATATCTTAATAAAATACCAGTCGGGATTCCAACCTAATGACTCAACTGTCAACCAATTAGTGGAAATTTATAATACAATTATATCTAATTTAGATAAAGGCAAAGATGTCAGATTCATTTTTTGTGGTATTTCAAAGGCTTTTGAAAGGGTTTGGCATAAAGGTCGACTTTTTAAATTAAAATCTTATGGAATTCAAGGTACATTACTAAAATGGATAGAAAATTACTTAGATGATAGAGTTCAAAGAGTGGCTGTAAATGGGTTCTTTTCAAATTTTAAACCTATATCAGCTGGTGTTCCTCAAGGTTCTGTTCTAGGTCCTTTTTTATTCCTCCTGTATATTAATGACATAACTGATAATCTAGTTAATAATACCAGGCTATTTGCTGATGATACATCACTGTTTATAGTGGTAGATATTGATGTTAATGCAGCAGCAGTATCACTTACATCTGACTTAGATAAAATTAATGAATAGGCCTTATCATGGGGTGTGGATTTCAATCCAACCAAAACCTGTATCTAAAATTCAAATAACCATCCCCCCGTCCAATTTGGCTGTAATGGTAGCATTATTAGTGAATCTAGGTCACAATGCAATCTTGGACTTCAATTTCCAAAGTGATGCAAATTGGACATCTCATTTAAATAATTTATACGAAAAAGCTTGTTCTTGACTAAATCTTTTAAGAATGTTGAAACATCTGCTAGATAGAAGTGCATTGGTAAAAGTCTATTTTGCTTTTATTAGACCCTTCTTAGAATATGGTAGCATTGTTTGGGATAATTGCTCACAAGAACTCTCAAATCTTTAAGAAAATATTCAAGTAGAAGCTGCCCGAATAATAACAGGACTCAGGAAAAATTCATCTAGAAATGCTTTGTATTAAGAATTAGGTTGGGAACCATTAAATACGAGAAAGGAAAGAAAAAAACTCTTTTTGTTCTATAAAACTGTTTATGGTATATCCCCTCTTTATTTACAAGAAATGGTCCTTCCTTTTGTA
Organism: Saccostrea glomerata; assembly: GCA_003671525.1. Lineage (NCBI taxonomy): Eukaryota > Metazoa > Mollusca > Bivalvia > Ostreida > Ostreidae > Saccostrea > Saccostrea glomerata. The sequence goes on from PRKT01000274.1 coordinate 712,219, forward strand.
CCACCAAATCATGGTTACAATCTTAGAAATAGTAATAGTTTTAATTTTGTCATACTTCAAGCAAAGACAGTCTCATATTTCAACAGTTTTTTGCCTTCTACTATTAGATTATGGAACAATTTACCACTTGAACCAAATGTATTGAATCTTTTTCATGCTTTAAAAATGTCTTAAGGAAACCTGCTGCTGATAGAATAAAGGATGTCAAAATCTTTCATTATGGCAATCGCAAGGAAAACATTATACATTGTCAATTAAGAAATGAATCTAGTAATTTAAATGGTCACCTGCATAATCAATACTTAAGTGAAATAGCATCTTGTACTAAGTGTGGATATCTGATCATGTACATGCGAGTGACCGAGCAATACCAATTTTAGTATTCGATACTCGGACGTTCGATCGAGGCCCAGTTAACTGGATAATCGTTGACATCCCTAATGTATACTAATATTCAGGATTTACATATACAAATGTACTTCTTTTTAAAGTAACATTACACGAAAAATTGCGATTTTAAGCTACATGTAACTTTGAAATCTTAGACATTTTTGGTAATATTGAATACTGTTCGTTATCTCCATATCCTTCATTCTAAGAATATAATTGAATTAGGTGTGTATTGATTACATTGGTGTCGAAAGCAAATGGAAAATGTGGCAGGAGGGGGGGGGTATAAATGAAAAAGAGAAAAATCAAATCTGAAAAAAAAAATACAAGAAAAAAATGTGTCCATTGTTCAAACTAGCAGTCCAACATCGTCCGAAAATCCTATGGGGTTGTGGGGGTTGGGTGGGTGGTTAGGATCCCCCAGAAAAAACTGAAAAAATTCTTTTTTATATATATTTTCAAGCACTACCATTTACTCTTCTTTCTTTTACTACACTGCAGCGTACCTGTTCAAAGGGGGAGGATAAACCTATTTCACTCTGTTCAGTGCCTATATTTTGTTTATCTTTGCAAAAAAGTTGGGGGGAGACTTAGCATTTCTAGCCCGCCTCCTCGTTCCCTACGCCTGTGGATTAAAATACAGTTGTGATAACCATGTCATACATATGCGTTTTTATGCTGCTGAATTAAGATCAGGTTTCATGATCAAAAGTCTGCGACCCGGCTGAGTTTTCAACGGACTAGGCTATAAATTCAACACTTTGGTCTCAGTATTCAACGTTGAAAAATGCCCGCCCCTGGGTCAATCTTCAACCTGGGTCAAAATTGCCCTTGAAATGTACGGTCATACCTATCTTTAAATGATATGTCTGAAAAAAAAAATCATAGGAAATATCCGAACATTTGAGATGTTGAAGGTAATGGAAACGTAAATATAAGATATTCGTGATATCAAATTTCTACTGTATCTCCTATTTAATGCACAAGATATAGTAGAAATTTGATATCTTGCTGTACATTGAATAGGTCAACTTGTAAGCTGTGGTGAGTGGAAAGACATAAAGTTAAAAGGAAAATTATGTATTTTGCAGAGTGACATCTGGGCTATGGGTGTGTGTGTTTATGAAATGGCTACCTTAGAACGACCATTTGATGCTACACTTTTTCAGCTACTAGTGTTTAAAATTGTACACGCTCAGGTATGTACAGTCAGTTTTATCACCATATGAGAAGACAGAATATCCAAAATAGATGTTTTAGTCCTCCGAAAAGCATGTATGCATTTAATTGATTTAAAAATAAGACTTTTTTTTGCCCCCTAGTGTTAGGTTTCTTTCAGAATGATGCAACGATTTATCAATAGAAACCTGTTGTTTCCCCCGACCACAAAATTATTATTGGTTCTACATGTTAGTTCAGGGATACACAGAAGTCATAGGAAGGTCAGAAAATATGCAATTTACAAATTTCCTCATTTGTATGCTGAAGTTTTAATCAATTTTACAGTACAATTTTTTTTATCCAATATTGGGCCACATTTGACCTTTACCATACCTTGCTCTATATGAAATGTAATATTTTGTTGGAGAAATATTTATTTGCTCTTAAACATAGTAATAACTATCTCTGAAAGACAAGTACCAGAACCAAAATTAGAAAAAAACTGATACTTTTACAAAAGTAACAATTACAACGTGGAAATATTTTCTGAAAAAATAGATACTATTATATTATATTGTAACATTTTCTGTCAAGTTTCAGGCAGTACATTCATGATTTCATCCAGGTAAAAGTCATTGGTACCGCCAGATTTTTAAAGACCATGAATGCTCATATATATTTCTCTATTTTTAATCTAATGTATAATCGCTTTGATACAGTTACCCCCAATGCCAAAGGATAGATATAGTCCTCAGTTGATAAACCTGATGGAGAGAATGTTGTGTCGGGAAACAGACAAGAGACCGTCAGCTGACGATCTTCTGAATGATGTCCTCTTCAAAAACCATGTGATACCAAAAGTAAGTTAAAACAATATCATTCCTAGCATATTAATTTCATGTGTTTAATAGTTTGAATTTTGAAAGTTATGGTGTTATAATTTTAGTTCCGCCATCTAGATAGAACCGGGATGATAAGTATCTTAAATCCTTCATGTATATTGAGCGTCTTCTAGACGGAAAAAAATCTTCCCAAAATTAATACTGCGGCTGAACTCAGTGCAAGCTTTATCACTAGGACATAAATCTTCTATGTACAAATTGCTGGAAAACCGGTTGTACATTTGATACTTGCTGCAAGGTATGCAAACAACCTGGCTATTTCCCCGGAAATGCAACATGCCCCTTGATACCATTTGACCTGTTTCTGTGGTGCAGATGATGTTCTTTCTAATTTTTATTCTTGTGATATGGATATATTTGGTGTCAAACACAAGTCAGCTGAGCATGCCATACAGTACATTAAAGAAATCAGATGTTGTGACCTAGATTCTGCCCATTCTGCTCTATGCCTAGGCAAATATTAAATTTGACAACAGGGAGAGTCTACTTAGTTGTGTGTCACTGAGGATATAACTTACAAAACGAATGTGTCCAGGTTCCTGTTTTCAGAGATAAATTGTGAACCACGAAGCATTTGACAGCTTTTGTAGAATACGGATCTTGGCTTGACCTTTTATTAGTGGTAAATAAGAAACTCGCTACATTTAGATTTATTTACTTATTTAAAGCTGAACACGACTCGTAAATAAGCATACGCCATTTTTGATAGCATTATCTACAATACATCAATACTGGGGTATACTCGTCGCTTTCGTTACACCTGACTTCTTTATTGTCACAGGTATCGGCGTGGAATGGCGACCCGTGTTCGTGCTGGTTATTTTGCATTACCTTTGAGTATATATTTTATTGCAGTTACGTTTATCTATGTTGTTTGTATACTGCTCTGACTTATACAGCTATAATTGTAAATTTATTTGGTATCTTACTTTCCTGCATTAGACGAAGTATTACGATATCATTCTCGCTACCAAGTCCTGTAAAGCATACGTCCGTCTACACCGGTGTCGACTGATTAAACTAAACAGTCTCTCATTCTTGCCCTATTTATATGGGTCTGCAGGGTAGCGGGTCTCGGGAACTAAAATGGCGGATACATGTCTTTTACGAATCGTGTTCAGCTTTAATGAAGCTACAAAGCAGACGGCACGTACGTCCATTGGAACACTATAGCTTTGAAGAATGTCCATAACGTTTTAATTATTAGCATTCAATTGTTCACTTCTTCATGGATAATGCATTTTAGACTACTCCAAGTTATCTTTTTAATTGAGCGACCAGATGTATGTTTGTACACCTGAGTAAAATATTTCTATCTGTTTCGTTCGTCGTAATGCATCGTGTGTTAACATTTGAACATTTACATGTTCCAGCTTTTGTCCTTCTTCTGTACTAGAACTAATGGAGACGACCATGGACTATTGGATTTTTCTATAAGCCCGTTCGCAAGTAGATTTCCAATTTCTTCATCTAGAATTTCCCTCTTGAATATCGGAACTTTTCTCGGTGGTTCCTTAAATGGTGTGTCATCTTTCAATTTAATTGAATGCTCTCCTATTCTCGCCCTTTCCATTGGCTTTTTAGGATCAGTAAATGCAGTTTGGTGCTGTATTAAAAACTGTCGGAAAATTTGGGACTGCCCAGGTGACAAGAATTTGCACCCATCTTTATACATGTCGCACAAATGATCCGGTAATTCCTTGGAAACTCCTGTGGTATTTACATTATACACATTTTCCGGAACTGGAGCACTGGAACATAACACAGGTGAAAACAGCGCTAGATTGGTTTTCTTTTTCACCTTCACATCATCCCGTGGGGATCCGGGTTAGAATAGGTCCTCAGTACCCCCTTGCTTGTCGTAAAAGGCGACTAAATGGGGCGGTCCTTCGGATGAGACCGTATAAACCGAGGCCCCGTGTCACAGCATGTGTGGCACGATAAAGGTCCCTCCCTGCTCAAAGGCCCTGAGTGCTGAGCATAGGACAAAATTTTCAGCCCTTCACCGGCAATGGTGACGTCTCCATATCAGTGAAATATTCTGGAGAGGAACGTTAAACAGTATTCAATCAATCAATCTTCTTTGCAACCACATAACCAATTTCTACCAAATTTATACATGAAACCAATCAGGATAGCCTAGTGGTAGATCTTTCGCTTCGTGATTGGGAGGCCGGGGTTCGATTGTCGTTTGCAGCGCCGCGTAAAACATCAGACGTAAACATAGGCAGTGACTATTCCTTCGCCAAGCTCTCGGCACTAGAAGTGAAAGGCACGGATCTTTCGGATATGACATTTAAAACATAGGTCCCATGTCACGGTAGTCGTTAGCACGATAAAGAACCCTCACTGCTAAATGGCCCTGAGTGCCGAGTATAGGTCTAAATTTGAAGTCCTTCACCAGCAAACGGTGACCTCTCCATATGAGTGAAAAATTTCTCAAGTGGAAAGATAAACAATATACAATCAATCAATATATGGTTGATGGGAACGGAAATTGTGAAAGATGAAAACGAAAATAATAAAAAAAAAATCAGCATAAAGTTATGATGGGGAAGGATGCCTCATTAAAATTGTGAATTTTATTACCCAAGGGTCAGGGATTCGGGTGTTTGGGTTGGACTCTATTGACTATTGGTGAAAATACATTTTTTCTCTGCTCCTGGGTATTTTTTTCTGCTCCTAAGTCTTGAAAAAACTAAGTATATAGTTATGATGGAGAAGATTTTCTCTTCCAAAATAGTGAAGTTTAGGGCCTAAGGTTCATGGATTTTAGTATAAAAGCGGGGCTCTATTGGTAATATAGAGAAAATACATTAATTCTGTGACAATCTTCTCTGCTCCTGAGTATTAGATATCCTTACTAAGTACATAGTTATTACAAGGAAGAATGCCCCTTCCGAAATTTCTTCAAAATCAAAATAAATTTATTTGATAGTTTTAATGCAGTTCTTTTTTTTTCTATATTTCAGAAAGAACATGGAGGAAGTGAAAGGGTCTTTCCTGTACCAGGTATAAATTTAATAATTGTAGTCATCATTATGTTTGCTTAAGAGGAGTTGTTTTCAACCATTTTCAATATATTCATTTATATGTATAAAGTTCTGTTTACATTTATATCTTCGAGAGCCATGCATCTAGTGACTCTTAACACTACAGCTAGTTATAGTGATAATTTGTAATACTCTTGACACAATGAAGCAAATACTTTACAGCTTCAAAATGAAAGTATTGTTACAAGGAATACAGAAATATGGAAGCCGTAGTTCTTACTTATACGACCAATGTTATTTTTTTCTTAGGTCAAGGTCTAAAGGTAAAAAAAAATTACTCCAGCTAAAAGGACTTTGCACAATAAATACACGTGTGGGGGATGAAATCCCAAAGCTCCAACTATTCAAAAGTTATGGCCAAAGTTAAAGTTAACAACAGACAGACAGAGAGATAAACAGACCAACAAACAGACATATGGGACAAAACAATATACCCTGGGATATTTCGATCCAGAGGCTAAAGAAAAATGCCATTAACTTGGATGCGATATCTATTATACTATGCAGATTTATTGAAAAGGTAATAGACGGGCCATAATAAATTGATTTATTGCAAGGGCATACTCCAAATGTATCATGCCACATTTTTTATACCCCTCGCAAACGAAGTTTTGGGGGGTGTATATAGGAATCACCTTGTCCGTCTGTCTGTGTGTCCAGCAGTCTGTCCGTCCGTCCGTCTAGCTGTGCAATCGTGTCAGGTCCATATCTTTCTTACAGAGGGACATTAGAATCTACTACTCCACACTAAGATTGCTCATGACATAAGGGTGTGTCATGACCTTGACCCAAGGTCATTCGGAGAAGTTCAAGGTCACTAGAAGATAAAATTCATAATTCGTGTCCGGTCCATATCTTTCTTATGGATAAACTTGGTAGGTTCTCATTTCACACAAAGATTGCCTATGATCCAAGTGTGTGTCATGACCTTGACTTAAGGTCAAGATAAACTTGGTAGGTTCTCATTTCACACAAAGATTGCCCATGACCCAAGAATGTGTCATGACCTTAACTCAAGGTCATTTGGGAAAGTTCAAGGTCACTGGAAGTTTTTTTTATATTCCCTGTCCGGTCCATATCTTTCTTATTGATAAACTTGGTAGGTTCTCTTTTCACACAAAGATTGCCCATGACCCAAGAATACATTACCAAATTGTTCTCTTTTGGTAATAGTTAGATACTACTGGACATTTCTAATTAAAAATCACATTAAGCATCACCTAAATCAGCATGGATTTGATACAATTGAATAATTTAAAATGCCCATGGATGCCCTAAATCCGGAAAAGTCGTACCGTATCTTCTTTGAGTTTTGTTTATGTAAATATTTAAATCGACAATTTAACAATCTGATGGTGGATCAAAGTCGAAAATCTTTTGTTTCATATCTTCGTATCTATTCATAATTTGTCAAAACATATATAAGAGAAGTTGTGACAAAACCTTTCATATGAAATCAAGAAAAAAGGACTTACCCCTCAAATCAGGGACTAAGAAGGGCCAAAACTCTTTCGTTTATATCTTTATTGAACAATATTTTGTTATACATTACAGAAGCAAAGATATTTATCTGAACGATTTGCAACAAAATATATTATAAACTTTAGATCATATGTTACGTAATAAGGGTCACAAGGGACAAGAATGTCAAATCTTTGACGCTTTGTATCTTTAAAAGAAGGATTATTTTGATAAGCAATCTTGAATAAAAGATGATTGGAATAATGTTCTAAACAATATGCATACTTTGAATGTTTATAACACGGCCCTATCTAAGACTTGGAGCGATGGTCCCTAAATATTTCTATTTAGCATATCTCCACAATGAAAAGAAATCTTGCATTAAGTGTTGAAAAAAACATCTTTTAAATGACAAAACCTTTCATTTGATACAGCAAAACTCGGTTAGTACGAACACGGATATTGCGAATTTATGGATATAGCGAAGACATCTTGAATCCCCAGCTATATAAATTTAAATAATTTCTTATACGGTTATAACGATTTACGGATATAGCAAAGTAATTTCATGGGGCCCAGTGATTTCGTTATAACCGAGTTTTGCTGTATCAAGAAAAAGGGGCCGATCCCTCAAATAAGGGTCTCAGAGGGGCTAAAAGTCTTTCATTTATAAATCTATAATGATCAATATTTTGTTTTTGTTTACATTACTAAAGCAAAGATATTCATCTTAACAATTTGCAAAAATATATTATAAAATTTAGATAATATGTTACGTAATTAGGGGTCACAAGGGGAAAGAACGTCAATTCTTTGACGCTATATATCTAAAAAAGGGGTAATATTTCGATAAGCAATATTGAACAAAACCTGGTCAGAATAATGTTTAAAACGTTATGCATTCTTTGAATTTTTGTAAAACGGCTCCATTAAGGACTTGGATCAATGGCCCCTAAAAATTTCTATTCAGCATATCTCCACAACGAAAAGAAATCTCTGAATAAGTGTTGAATAAAAAATCTTTCAAATGTCAAGAACTTTCATATCATATATCAAGAAAAGGGGCTGACCCCTAAAATAAGGGGCTCAGAGGGGCCAACATTTCCTTATCTATAACTCTTAATGATCAATATTTTGTTATACATTATATTACTGAAGCAAAAGCATTGAACTTAAGAATTTGCAACAAAATATGATAAAATTTGGATCATATTGAGCAGTACCTTCAGCAGGAGACAATTGTCCGCTCGCCAGACTGGAACCCGATTAAGCATGTATGGAACATGCTGCATATTATCTTTCACGCCGTCGAGCTCAACCCACGAATTTGGAAGAGCTGGAAAACGCCCTCGTTGAAGAGTGGAACAACCTTCCCAGTGGAAACGGTAGCTTATTGACAGCATGGCTGGACGTTGCCAAGCCGTCATTGATACTAGAGGAGGCCATAGCTGGTATTGACACTTCATCGACTGAGTGTAATGATGGACTTTTCAAAAAAATGTGTAATTTTTTTTCTCTGGTTTGCTGTAAACTTTTTCTAATGTAATGTCTTGTGTTGTTGTTATCAAATTTCTAGCATTCCTTATTGATAAAAGTTCATGTTGTTCATACATACCCAAACATAACTTGAGTTAACACATTTCTGAGTTAAATTTCTGTCTGTTGTTTTGTTAATGGTAAATTACACATATATAACCTAGTGATCCTTTTCAAATGTTGAGTAGTATAGTATTAATTCAGTGAAATACATGTAGTTAATAGCATTGTAAAAAGAAGTTAAAGAATAGAAAACAACTACGGAATTCATTTTAAAACACACATTCCGAGAGTATTGCATTATCAATACTAGTTTCCTGCCGGTAAGTGTAATTTAGTTCCCATTAAAAACTCAAAATAACCATTATCCGTCAAAAAATCATTGAAGCGAAACATCATGCAAACTTCATCTGTAACTCAACTACATCATCATTTAATTTAAAAATACCCAAACTCAGCTGAATGTCTGCAAGAATTTAGAAAAAAAATGCGGAAAACCCTTAAAAACGAAAATCGATGTAATTACCTTTGAAATCAAGGAAGCAGAACGAAATTCAAACTTGACCTGTAAATTCTCAATCTATATTAATTTACATTTACTTTCTTTGACCCGAATAAAAAGAATTATAAAGTGAAAAACACACATGACACACAAGACCTAATCACCAAAATCTGTCTGCCGAATGAATACAGGGACTACGCCGTTACTTTTTAATGTATTTCTGTTGCAAAAATATAGTTTATCATTTTAGATTGAGGAAATGAATAAAACTTTGATTATTGGTATCTGTTCTTCATTGTGCACTAATTCGTTTTCGGGCTGAGCTGTTCCAAAGGCTGTTTTATCAATTGTAACTTACATTATGGAGAAGGCAGGAATTGTGAATAGAAACATCAAAATTGCGAAAAATGAAGGGGATAAAAAATGTAAATTAAAGCATTGAATTATCATTTTTTGAAAGATGCCGTCTCGTAACTACAATGGTTTGTGCAAAAGTTTTCATAACACGCTAAGGCGAGTTAATCAAATTGTTTGCACACACCATTGCAGTTGCATTTTCAAAACATGATAATTCAATGCTTAAACATTTGCATACCAAAAATCAGCATACATTGATAAAAAAAAAGTGTGGACAGATAGACAGACGAACAGATTCAGAGAAAACCTAAAGACCCCTCCCGTTTTATTATAAACGGGGGACTTGTAACGACTTACATTAACTTCATAGCTGATAACGTTTTTCAAACTGATTGAATAATTTATATATTGAAGATGCTGTTAATGTCCCAACTGAAAGATTTATGGCATACATGAAAAAGGGGAAAACCACAGTTCGTCATGCACGTGGGATCGTGGTTGGTTGTGGAGGAGCAGGGAAGACCACACTTCTGTACAGACTGATGGGGAAAAGTCTTGACGAAATTAAGGACATAAAATCAACTAGGGGGCTCCATGTCTACGAACACATATTTTCTGTAAGAAATGGAGATTTAGAAGGTACAATTTTCTTTAAACAGCTATCAATACAATCATTGCTAAGAAAAATATCCTAGTTGATAAAAAAGCAATGAAGATAAGGTTTATTGTTGTTATCCCTCCGTTCTTGTTTTTCATCCGTTGTATTTCAGTTATTTCAGTGGTGAACGTGGTCTGTTATTCAACAAAAAAATGTCAATTTTGACCGAGGCAAAGCCAAGGTCAATAAATTATTTTTTCTCTGGTTAATAGTACACCACATTCACCATCGAAAGATCTAGAGTCCATAATCGTTTTATTAAATACTAATAAATAATAATTCAAGACTTGAATGTATTAGACATTGAAGGCTGCCTCCCCTTTCAATAATAAACCTATCGTAAAAATACAAAAAAATGTCGAGATTCTGACTAATTGTTTTCCTTTGATATCAAAATATTTAGAAAATTCATCCTTTGATAAAATTCCGAAACAATGTTAATGATCAGAGATATACATGCTATATATATATATATATGCTTGTTACAGCTGTACGACCGTTACAACCATTGTTTCTAAGGTTGTTTTGGGTATTTGTTGCGAGGTCACGATGCCGCTGCATGAGCACTAAACCTACAGTGAATACGGCTTTAAATCCGGGGAATATGTAGTGTTAAATTATGAACTTTTTGCATTTGTATGAATTATATAGGGTTTTTTTTAGGTCACCTGAGAAACGCAGGTGACTTATTGCTATCTGTTTTCGTCTGTCGTCATGCGTCGTGTGTTAACATTTGAACATTTTCAACTACTTCTCTGAAACCACTGAACCAATTTAAAACAAATTTAGAATACAGCATCTATGGGTTAATGGGAACAAAAATTGTGAGTTTCATGATCCCTGCCCCCCTGGGGCAAGAGGGGTAGGGCCAAAACCATTAATATTATTACAATTTTTAAAAAATCTTCTTCTTTACTCCTGGACATCAAGCATTCAAACTGTTGGCATGAATGTAATGAGCATTGAGTCCTCTACCAAACTTCAGAAATTCATGGCCCCAGGGTAAGGGGTTCTAGTGCTAGGGCGGGGCTCTATTGATTATATAGTGAAAATACATTATTTCTTTGAAAATCTTCTTCTCTGCTCTTTGGTATTAAATAAGGTTGTGGCTCAATAGAGTAAATAGTGAAGATGCATTAATTCTTTGAAAATCTTCTCTGCTTCTGGGTATTAAATAAACTTACTAAGCACATAGTTATGATCAGCAAGAGTGCCTCCTATAAAATTGTGTATTTCATAGCCCCACGGTCAGGGTTTCTAGTGTTAGGGCGGGGCTCTATTGATTAAGTAGTAAAAATACATTAATTCTTTGCAAATATTTTTCTTTGCTTTCGGGTTTTATGCCAATGATCCAAGTATATATATTAATGAATGATGAATAAAGATGCATCTACCAAAGTGGTTTTTTCTTATGCCCCCTGGGTCGGGGGGGTTGTTATGTTACATAGTCGAAAAATAAATTTATGCATTGAGATCTGCTCTAGGGGGTATTAATTAACCATTTTATGATAAAATATGCAGAAATTTTAGATATGTTGCCCCTTGGTCAGTGGTTCCTTTGGGGTGAGGTGCGCAACTGGGTATAAAGTGAAAGTGCATTTTCACTTTGTTACTCTGATCTACTTCTGGGTACAAATAAATAGGGTAAGCATGCTAAAGTAATAATTATGATAACAAATGGTGCCTCTTTCAAAATTGTGAATTTATGGCCTCTGGTTTAAAACACGAACCAAATTTAATTGTTTGAAAGTTATTACCCAATACTCAGGTGACCTGTAAGGCCCGTGGGCCTCTTGTTTATAAAAACTTTCCTTTATTGCGAATTTTTACAGAGTGAACAGCAATATTTACTGATTTTTTAGAGACAACGTCGGTATCAAATTTTTCCTTATAAACATCTTGTATAGAGAAAATGATTATTTTTTTTTTTGAATATGGTGAACATGGCCAAAAACAAATTAAATAATCCTAAAATTAAAAAGAATTAATTTCTATACTTAAGTGAAATACATGTTCATGTGTTGTAGCTGTAGATGAGTCCCTTAAGAAACCATTGATCAGAATTCCAGCATCTGAGCTTCACCAGAATTCCAATGAAGACTCGGCGAATAAAAAAAAGGATAAACAAGATGGAAATAATTATAGTTTAGGAAACATTAAGGCTGATATGAGTGCTGGAAAAAAAATTAATGCAGGGCTGAATACTATATATGCTCCAAGGAAAAATAAAACAGATAAATTACGAGATGAAAAAAATTCTCAACAGCTAACAGAGAGTGAGAAAAGAATACCATCTGCCTGGGAAAATGACAAAAAAGATGAACAATTGGCACGGGATGTAATGAAAAAAATATTGGATGCCAGGGAAAATGAAATAAGTGTCAGTATGGTTGATTTTGCTGGACAATTTGCTTACTATGCATGTCATC
>PRKT01000275.1:0-12854 GCA_003671525.1 Saccostrea glomerata
ATCAAGTCCCTATGTATGCAAAGAACATTCATCTGGTAATGACGTCAAATAGAATTTATTATTGCTTGCTTCTTTCTTCAAATTGTAGGACTTATTCATATATAATTTGTGATTTTCTGTGAAATGTGAAAGTGAGGGTATTTATGAGAGTCTGCTATTTTCTGCACATTGTGGGCGTCATACAATTTTTGTGATCCTTTGCTACTTTCTACAATTCTGAAAATGTATTTATACATTTATTTATTGACTGAAGGTACATATGTGCCACGTTCAAGTCCCCATTGTGTGGTAGTATTTTTTATTGTTTGCCACTTTCTAAAAGTTGTAGGCGAAATTCTTAAAATTTATTACAGCAAAACTGCAAGACTAATTTATGAAATATTGAAGATTGTTTTGCTTTTTCCTACAAAAAGTGTTTCAATTATTTATACATTGACGTGTGTTTAATCATCACAAATCATATGAAGAAGACTTGTGATGTCAAAATATTAAATACGTTTTAGAATTTTTATTATTTTGTACATAATTTATTGGCATGTTACAGGGTAGATTGTTATACACCATTACTTTTTTTATGTATAAGAATACCGGTATTTGTAAAATGTTTTTTTGATCTCCCCATGTATTCTTAAAAGTCATTGTCATTTACAATAAATGACAATTCACACAATTATTGTGTTGTGCTATTTTATCCAGGAAAAAAAATCTGAAGGCACATTTTAATATTTGAAGAATATGTACCGGAATTACATATACATGAATATAGAAAATCGGAGTACTTGGTGTTTTTCGTAGGATTTTAAATTGTTATAACGTATTTCATGTTACCTGATTCATGCATGCACAGTTTGATATCAAAGAGCATAATTATAACTTGCATATTCACCTTTCAATTACAAAGTTAACATAACTGGCACTGAATTTTAAAAAAAGTTACTAGTATATCTTTGAAATCTAAAAAAAATAAATAAAGTAAATTTTTACAGTAAGTCGAAGATTTAAAATATTTACTATAATTAACTATATTGTTATGTATTTTAAACTTTAGTTAATTATAGCAACATTTTGTTAGGATGTATAGAGCTGAGAGTGTCTTTCCTGTTGTCCGTACGTCTGTAACCTTGTGGGTACAAACATTGTATCTCTAACCGGTTAAAGAGCTCCACAGAGCTAGTGTTATTTTTTGCTCCTCGTACAAAATGCCAACTTTAAGTATTTACTTACCTACTAAATTCGCAACTATTTTCACTCTACTGATTTACACTTTAATGAGATTTTCACAGAAAATTTATACTATAGTCCCATTGTACATCTCCCATTTTTTTAAAAGTTTGAATCAAAGGTATTTAGGGTTTACAATAGCAAAGCATGGACACAGACATTTTGGAATGGTTTTCCTGTAAATTTACTGCTGAATAAAACTAATGTAGTTTTCAAGGAATCTTTTTTACATAGTGTCTTTGGGCACCTCGTATTTGGACAAGTATCAAAAACTAGACTTTGTAAAAAGTGAACGGAATGGGGTATCATTTTGTGAGCTCAGTGCTCACTATACTTTTACTTTTTCTCATGCTTCAGGAAAAAATAGCCATTCATTGTTGTTTTGTATAGAAATAGAAAATAATACAAACTAAATTTAATAAAAGAAAGAATTTCGTTCTCGCGGTTTTCATTACTCCACGGTGTCTCAAAAAATAAAAAAAAATAAGTAGGAGAATAAAGCAGATAAGAGGTATGAACACACACAAATACTTTGATCGGCTTGTATTTCATGTCCTTGAATTTTATCAGTTTTCAAATGAAGGAGCCCAGTTTTTTAAGTAACACAAGCCTGCCAAAAATGATCTAGAAAAATTGAAGTGCATTTATTTAACTTTGCATATCGTCTTCGCCTTTTTTTTGGTGGGAGGCAATTCAACGACCCTTCAAAATGCCATCTTATTTTTTCCTAAATATAAAGGACTCAGGACTGTGCAAGCAAGAAATGTCTATTGAAAATGATATCGGTTTAGTGTGGTTTGTATGATATTGCATTCCAGCAGATAAACGTTTACAGGTTAAATTGAGTCATAAATTTCACTTATCAATTTGATTAAAAATCGAAGATTCGTTAATAATGATGATATATAACTTGTAAAAGAAACAGTCTGCAAGTCTATTACCTGTAAATGGAAAATTATTAAACTCTGCAAAGTGTGCAAAGAGTCTTAAAATTTGTCGACTTTTCAATAAAATACTTAAGAACAACACTGAACTAATACAAATAAACGATAGAAGGATGTAACTTAAGGTCTAGGACACAGCCGATTTTATATTTAGACACTAAACTGATAAAGATTTCCTATCACTATTGTTCGATATAAAATCATGGAAACATTTCTATTTATAAAATTATTATTAAGTATGATAAATATTGAGAAGACTTTGTAGGAAAGTTTTATTTGTCGATCAGTTGCATGACTGACTTGGATGAATTTAGGGTTTTACGTTTAAGATCGAATTCAATATTTTTTCTGTTGTGCGTTATATCGTATATGACGTCACCGACTTAAAAATATAAAAAATAATTTATTTCAGGGCAACTCATGCTAAATAGACGAGCAAAAGGGAATGTGGGTGAGTTATACACACACAGAACCACAATCAAAAGTTCACTTACGAGTCTTGTGAGATTGAATTTATATTTTCAAAATATTTTTGATACATATGTTATAATATGAGGAGAATCGTCAGGATCCAGCCCATTCGATTTTCAAGAGCATGCTCGGGCTACGATTATAACAGGTTCTAACAAAAATGTTGATGTTACAGGTAATTTAATTAAGCGTGTTTTAACATTCTGGTCGTTATTAAGACATTTTTCAGGAAATAAAACCTATCACTCGGTTGTATTTTATCTGAGATGTTTCATACTGACTGTAAGATTTAATAAAGAAATATTGGACTTGAAAATATAGTGTTCCGTCTTCCTGGTCAATACAATGGGTGATGTAAATTGTGATTGGTCAATCTTTCACTCTTTTTATTTGAAAAACAATTCAAAGCTGATGTGAAGTATGTCAAATTAACATAAGTGTCCCATCATTTTTGATAAAACCTAGAATTTTTTTTGGGAAAAGAAAGATAAAAAGCTCTTAAAGGTTATATTAGCAAAATTGATATTTTTTAGACTTACAAACATTCCCCAGAACAAGAGTTGTGTATCTCTGCTTGGTCGAAGTATAAGAACAATCAATGAATTTAAAATGAAAGGACTATGATGTTCACTGTAGTCCATTTTTTGGTCTATTTTATTTCTAGCGATGTTATCAGATGGCACGACTTCGAATGAAGAATTGAAGCAAAGTCAACTGCATTTGGAAGAATGTATGTATGTTTACTTGCATATACGATTTGTTGTTGGAGATGTTTTCAATAAGAAAGGAGATACATTGTAAAGTAACATTTTATTTGAAATTTAGAAACTACGAATTTCTATGTAAAACGATGAAAGGTATTAAAAGTAGGGTAAATGGATGAAAGAATCATGGAGAAACACTACTTCGTTACATTAAACAGTTGTTAAAGCAATTTGAAACATCAAGTCAGAGGCGTTACTAATTTTAAGTTTATATTTCAAGCAGTGATTATGTCATAGCTATAACAAAAATTGCTCATTCATTAACAGCAGTGTATAATGTAAAAATAAATTTAATGTAAATTACTCATATCTGTCCAAACTGTATACATATAATTTTATTTTATAGCATCCAGTGGAAATGCCAATAGAGTTACAACCACAAAGCCAGTTTCAAATTCATTTACAGAAAAGGACTCAACTACGAAGAAAAGCAAGTTAATTATGTTGTGCTCTAAATACGTACATGAATTGAATTTGATTTATTACAAACCGTCTTAAGGTTCTTAAGGAATGAATTTATTTGATATAGCTAACAAGTTATACTATCAGCTTCCCTTACTTATATGTACCCTAATTATCTGCATATGTTGATTCTTACGTGGCGGGTTCGAACATTAACTTATACCAAAATTCTCAACCTCAAAGCTTTGTAAAAGAAATTTAAACATATACAACATGCATATGTTTGGTTGAAAATGTTGTTATGCATGTTCATTTAACAATTAAATCACCATACGAGTAAGTAAAATACCATTGAATAGTAATTTTGTACAATTCCTAGCTTTTTGTGTGTCTTTGTTTACTTTTAAATTTTTCTTTATTTTTTTTAATTAAGATCCATAAATATTCATAATTGAACTAAATTCCTCCCTGCGGCATTGTTCAATTTTTAAAGTTTTTAATAGGATGCTGTTTCATAAGAAATTGCATAACTAAATGCAAACCCGTAGGTTTAAACATTATTTACTTTTCTAAGTGAAATTTCAAATAATTAAAGTAGGACTGTATCCAAAAAATCTTTGTTTGAAATTTTTGAAACTTTGTTATTTCTGTCCTTGCATATTTACCTTAAATTTAAGCCAATAAAAATAATACCGTATGTGCTTATTCTTACATAGAAGCGAGTGCAAAAACAGAATGAAATGCTAAAAAAAAGTTTATTTTATAGAAACCTTTGTCCAGAAAAAATATCTAGAATTAACCAAAATCAATGCTTATTCAAATTTCTTGAATTATACCTTAAAAACGAAACTTTCATTTTGTATTAAAAATCATAATATAGCACTTAGTAAGTACCATCCCTTTTTAGTTCTGTATTTTTTTTTTGGTAATGTTGTTATGCATTTAAGGTAATATCTCGAAAAAAAGTCTGTGTGTTATAAATTTAGATTTCATTCATTTCATTTGTCTTATATTGAGAACAATTTCTTATATATTTTCATAATATTTTTTCCTGGTATTACTTTTTAAAACGCATTTGTTACCATTTCGCACTTGTATGAGTATGATGCTTTTATTGTAGTTCAGCAAGGAGGAGTTGGCGAAGAAAGGGGTGCCTTCGATAATGAATTGTCATCGGAAGAAAATAATGACCAGAATAAAATCTCAACTGGTACAATGAATCCTGCAAGTGAGAATCAAGAACAAGTTAAGCTTCAGAAAACAAATGAAGGCCCTGTGGCTCAAAAAGGTATCTTGCTTTTAATAAACATTATCAATAATTCTTAAAAGGGAGAATAGTAAAAAAGAAGTCAGAGTATAATTTTTAATTATTATAATTAATTAATTTCATTTTGTTTACAGATTAATTTGGAATCCCTATTTATTTCCATGTTTAATTTAATCTGTTTGGAATTTTATTTGTATTTTGTTTCAATCCTATATAACCGTTTGTATTTACCTTAAAACGATTCTAACTATTTCAAAGACGGTTGGGCTGTAAGACTGTTAAAAGGACTGTGAAGTCATTTGGCACAAAAATCAATGACGCCTTGTAGGCTTATTTTGAAGCTGTGTAGGAAGAGGTAATTAAGAAAATTATAAAGAGTAACAGCAATCGGGCAAAAATGTTGTGAAACGGGTATTAAGCATTCTCGGATAACGGTATTTGTGGCTGGATATCCTAGAAAAACCCTTCAATTCAAGAAAAATATCATAAATCAAGTCGTCATCATGACTGTTTGATTTATTTTATTTAGATGTTTTTGTTTCATGTCAAATCGCAATTTTTTCTCTAAATTAGAAGGCACCGCTAGCTTCAGGTGGAGAGCTGCAAATTTATACCTTTAGTCGGCACTTACGCCCGTTACGCCACGCAAGGCGTCTTTTTCGTGCCAGCTCGTACTGTGACACAGACTCTGGTTTTACGGTCTCATTCAAAGGACCAGTCTCCAGGACCAACAGTGGGATTAAAACCCGCAACGTTAAAATCAACTCCTTACTTCATGACTCTAGTGCAACCGATCTAACCACTTTGTCATGCGAACGACAATTTTCATCATTAAGTCGTTGTTTCCATTATGTATAAATATTAATTATCCCAATCATATGTTTTTTTTTTTAAAATTGTGTCATTGCTTTAATAAAGTTCTTCTTGTTACGTAAAAGATCTTGGAGGCAAACAAGACAAGAATCCAACATCTCTACCCATGGAAAAGAAAGTTTTTGAAAATATATCTACGAAAAGCTTCTTTAAAACACAAGGGAGCATGAGAAAAGAAGATGAAGAACAAGAAGGTAAGAATTGTAAAATCGTGGTTCCCTATTTGTTATCAACATCATAAGTTACAATCCAAGCCTCATAGTTATGTGCATATTCAATTCAGAGCTCATTATTTTTAACAAAAGAGAAATCACATTTCTTTGACAATAGTACTAGTTTCTTTTAAAAATTGCTTATTAATGCTGTATATCACTCGTGACATCTTATTTTTGCAAAGTATAGAGATTAACTCTCTATTAGAGATACGAAGTTTTCACAAATTGTGTTCCTATTGATGATACTTTTGCTGTCAACCTGTCTTGTGGGGAAAAAGGTTCTCGCAGTACCTTCTCCGGCTTTTACTGTTTCTCGATGAAAAAAGTGATAAATTTACCGTTTTGTTGTAAAATTATTACTCTGCTTATGAATGAATGATTGTATTATTTTAAATTAAGTTTAATTGTTCGCTGTTTTTATACATGTTTTTCTATATACATGCACATGTATTTAGTCGAACGGGATGCTTATTGATTTAAATCACTTTATTCCCTATCTGGAGTTTCCATGAGTCTTAATAGTTTCCTTGTTCATAACTTCAATATTTGAAAAGATCTATAAAATCTATAAAAGTTCATTATCCTTTTTTTTCATTCAAAAGGAAAGAGTAAAACATAATACCACAAATTATACTGTGTTTACAATAATGTGGTATTAAAACTTCTTTGACAATCTTGTTTAAAAAATCAGGTGATATATTGCAAATTCTAACAACTTTGTTAAGTTTTTAGGTCATTTTTTCTGTTAAGCTGAAAATCAGCAAATCTGCGAGCTTTTTAAAAACATTTAATGCAACAATATTTTCTAAGAGTGGAAAATTTAAGAATAAACGATGATGATTACTGTTTCAGTAACATTTTGCTGACAAAATTTATGAAATTAAATAAGTATGAAAAATATAACATTTTTGTAGAGAAATATACCCCCGCAAACGTTTTCTTCAAGAACAATTTGGACAAGAAACCAAAGGATGAAACGGAAGACGAGGAAATCTCAAGTAATTTTACTTTATCTGTAAATGCTCTGTAATTTGATGACTTTGCGAAAAATAAAGACCCACGACAACGTGACAAAGCACTTATTATGCTTGATACTAGTTATCTATAGTCAGTATTTTAAATTGTTTGATCAAATCTAATAATTAAAAAATAGATGCAGATATATCTGTATAATTTTCAAACCTATATGGTGTATAGATATGATACAATTTTTTTAATTCTAAATTTTGAAATATTTTTGAAGTATAAAGAATTTCTAGAGTTTTCTTTATTCTACATTCAATATTCATATGCTTTGCCTTTAGTCTTAATAAATCGATAAATAAATATAATATATTTTTGTATAAGTAAACTGTAATGAGAAAACTTGAGAAAAATATTCACTTTATGTGAAAAAAATGTTTTGTTTAATAATAAACAAAAGTTTAACTTTGTGTATGATTTTACAAATGTGATGCTGATTTTTTTGTAGAATATTATTGCAATTGAACAACAAAGACCTTGAGAGATTAAACTTCATTAAAAATTCTTATAAAAATGATAGAACTTGAAGATATTTGTTTTAGTTATCGTTTACTTTCTATATGAATAGATAACATTTGTTCAACGAAAATTTTTCAAATTTCGTCTAAAAATCATTCATTATATTTTTCAAAATAATCGTGAAAACACATAATTTAACATGAATTTTTCCCAATTCGTTAATGTAAAGAAAATCAAATGAATACCTTTAATATCGCTTTTCCCTGTGTATAATGTATCATAAGACATGATTTCCATGATTGATTTTCTTTGTAAACTGTCATATTCAAAGAAAGACTTTCAAGATTATTAGCGATAAAATGCTTATATCGTTGTGGTTGTAATGTAATTTTTTGACGAATTTATTAAGCAACCGCAGGTTTTCGAAACATTGGGACGAAACTAGTCATATAAAATTCTATTTTAAGGTTTTTATTACACTGTATATGAAATTAAGCTAAATAAAATGAATAATTACCATCAACCCTACCAAAACGACAGAATTGTAAGAGTAATGAAATCACTTGTGTTTAATTTGTTGATTGTGAATATAGTTAATATATTTTATTTTCCATTTTTCAGAAATTTTCTTTTGCTTTAGATCTGGAAAAGAAAAAGCTTCGAAAGAACGTTTGTTTAGCACTATTCACGATTTAAGGAAATGGAATCTTTTGCTGACACAGAAGGAATTTAAAAACTTTTTAGGAAAGCAGTTAGAAGAAATGCAAAGTGAAATACATGTTGCAAAGAGAACGGAAGCTCCATTTGCATTTGATATTTGCTCAGAGAGTCATGAACATGATTTTAATCAATGGGTAGGAAATTGTTTCCATATGATGATTGATTTCTTTGATGATTCAGAATTATTTTTAATTAGTGCACCATATGAAGAAATGCAAAGCCTTTCAAAAAAGATTAAAGAATCAGATGAGGTAATTGATGGCTCCGTGTCAGTAGAAGGGTCGAAAGAAGTGTGTGGACTATTCTTGTTAGGTAGAGGAGATCATATTATAGACCTGCTATCAGACCTACAAAAACACATCCAAGATGCCAAAGTTTCGAATCCGCGTAGTAGAGAAGACATTTCGTACGATGTTTTCCATTTGAACACATTTCAATTACGCCTGATTAGTATGTTAAATGGGATAGAGAAGGCAAAAGAAAAACATCCAACCGTGACGATGTATATCAGAAGAGATAAAGTCATGATGATAGGACAAACCGAGGGCTGCACTGCTGCCAGTGATTATATTAAAACCAATGCGTGGTTGACAGATGTTGAGCATGAAGAATTCTCAGAAATGCAAGAGTTTCACTTCTTTTTAAAAAGGGAAGGCGTGCAAAAATATATTGACAGTAAAATTATTTCTATAGAAGGTTCCTGGGCAGTTGTTGAACATTCAGGTTCAACAAACACTGAAATGGTTATGATATATGGAAAGACAAAAAATGATATCCAAAGAATTGAAAATATTTTGCAGTCTTCTGTTATGAAGAGACAGAGTATAAATATTAATCCTGCTGGAATAAAGAAAAACACAGAGAAATGGCAAGAGTGTGTAAAAAACTTAGAAGACATGTTTGAAGACAAAATCCATATGCAAATTGACAAACCTTGTGACAAGTATGTTGCAACACTTGTCTTTACCTCTGATCTTCAAGAAGACGAAAACCTACGGTTGCTTTTTAATGACATTGAACAACAAGTTCCACAAAAAGACACTGTGCCTATGGATCGAAAAAATTTAACATGGCTTCAGAAGTACTACCTAGAAGATATACAAACCGAAGCAGTGAATAATGGCGTAGAACTAAAATGTGAAGAGGAACAAGGCATTGAAATAACAGGCACCTCTTCGGCATTGACTGATATTAAAAAGTTTATTGGTTCAATATGTATGGAAGAACAAGATATATTACTGCCTTTGAATGGTTTACCGTCTGAAGTATGTTCTTTTTTAAATGAAAGGAAATGCTGTTATGAGCACTTTCAGGTTGAGGATTCAAAATGCTGGAGAATCGGAAAAACGGCATTTATTGTCCACAAAGGCAAGAAGAAACCAGATAACCTTTTTTCGGATGTAAAAGTCCAGTCAATACAGTCTGAAAATAAAGGTGTTTTTCAAAATAACATATTCTAAATTTATGACAACCACTTAAGTGGATAAATTAAAAGTATTCTGGGTGAGACAAATGCATAAATTATAGAAAAAAAACTTTCTTCAAATGGAATACTCAGTTTCTTTTCTTCAAAGTTTGCTAGAGTAAATATTTAGTAGTCCTTGATTATAAATTCAAATTAAATTGGAAATATATACACTGTATATCCATGATATAGATTTATATATATAATTGCAGATTTTGAAAGCAATATTAAATGGAGTGATGATACAACTGTTTTGCTAAACATCCCATTGTGGCAAGGTGGAGACCTAAAAGAGGAGCAACGAGTTAATAGTGCTTTGGAATTGCTATTATCCGATATGTTAAAGAGTAGGAAGAAAACTGTCATATTTGAATCGGAAGGTCTGAGTTCATGGCCGATGGAAAACTTTGAAAAATGCCTCTTACATGTAGTTCGTGCAACTTTTGAAAGCTTGATTGTAATCATGGCCAGCGAAGATGAGGCAGAATATAATTCTGTTGCTCGATGCATTGAAGGAGTTTCCAATAGTTTGAAAGGTAAAAGTGTAACAATATTTATTTATTTAGTCACTAGTAATAGCTGTCAGTGACTTTTGGTTTCTTTATAACGTGAATTTCTTAGAGATACATGTATTTTTAGTAATATTCTTTCAAGTAGTACATGCATGATATTGTGTTAAATAGATGATAGACAATAAAATATATACAAATCTAATTATTCTTTCAAATAAGCTTTGATTTCTAAAAGACAATGCATAGTTTCTTGTCTTTGTTACCGGTTTATCTGTGTCATAGGTCTGCAAGATAGAAATATTGAACTTCAAGTGATCTGTGGGAAAATAGCAGAATTACAGGAAAAGGTATTTCAAGTTTAAGTCGTAAATTTTATCAGAGCAGATTCTCTACGCCTGTATATATTCTATGTGATTAAGATGTCATGTTAGCTGTATTATTTAACGGGTTAATTTTCATTTAAAATCTTTTCTATTAACATTTTGATTTATTAATAAAAAGTTCCTTTTTTGTCTACATTTATTAACCTCTTCTGACTTTGAATGATGTTTGCAGAATGATATACATCAGAATGTATTTAAATTTAACCATGTTTTGGTGTAAAAAAAAAATTGCATGTTTGATACAAAAATGTTCTGAATGGTCTCTGTCACGGGTTTGAAAAATTTCTTACAATTAATGGACTTGATACTTCCAGGTAGATGTCATAGTGAATACAACTTCACTAAATTTAGATCTCACGAGCGGACCAGTTTCAAATTCAATACTTAAAGCTGCTGGCGATGAACTGAAAAAAGAGATGGATAAAATACCTGCCATTGACAAAAGTGGTCAAAGGGTGAATAAAATCGAGTATGGGGAGGTTCTCTTGACTTCTGCATACGGAATGAATTGTGAGAAGCTTTTTCATGGTGCACTTTTCCCATGGAATGACGGAAATGAGAGGTCCTTAGAAGTAAGTGGGCCTTGACAAAGCTTTAATTGAAAAATTAATTGAACTTAAATGAAATCAAACAATGTAAATGTTTTATTTCTCTCCAGATAATACCCATTTTTAAACCGATATTACATATCTAAAATTAGAGATCTAAAATTTTAAGGGTCAATTTCACTAGTATAATGTACATGTACGTTGCCCTCATTACTTCGTTTTGCTACATTGAACATTTTTGACCTTTATACTACGTATGTATGTTAAATATACTTGACAATAAAAAAACCACAGATAGGAATGAAAAATCACATATCCTTCAAATGAATGCACATGCATTTATGATTGTAGATCTAATTGTTTATTTTGTCCATTTGGAGTGACGACTGCGTGGCGCAGTTGTTAGATTTTCTACTCTAAAGTCGCGAAGGAGGAGTTGCTCTTTAGGTCGCGGGTTCAAATCCCACTGTGGGACGTAGAGACCGGTCCTGCGGATGAGACCGTATAAACCGAGGTGCCGTGTCGCAGTAGGTGCTGGCGCGATAAAGATTCCTCACTGGTCAATGGTCCTGAGCGCCGAGCATAGAACGAAATTAGCAGTTCTCCATCGGCATTTGGTGTCGTCTCCATATGAGAGAAAAATTTTCGAAAGGGACGTAAATATACATTAAATCAATATTACCCTTAGTGCATGTAAATGTCATCAACAAGGATGAATTATTGAACACTTATCCGTCCGTCACACTTTCTTCCTCTGCTTTTTTTTTTATCAATTAGTCTATTGAAATGTGATAGTTGCTATCTTAAAGTTGTGATAAAAAGATTTTAAATTTTCATTTTAAACCACATAGATATGGGTTTTAGGACCACATAGATATGGGTTAAAAATGACGTTCATTTTTTCCCCTTGTAAGTCGTTTACACCAAAACTTACTCTTAAATTTGTATGTTTAAACAATTGCCATTTTATCTTTTGAAGTGATTGCTGGTGTCTTGTACACTATGGGCTAGGAATAGAAAAACATTTTTTTAATTATAAAACATTGAATTACCTCATATCTACAATACACTCCAAATTAAATTCTACCATATGGTCGGGGAACTGCAAAAATATTTCAAAGGAGTTAAGGAAACCAAGATTTTTTTTTTGAAAAAAAATCTTTGAACCACCGTTTTGCCTCTGGATTGAAAATAAATTCTTAAAATCTTTTTGAACATGTATTTATATAAGTCACATAAATTTTTCACCAAAAGATGGGCTATCTGCTTCTGAAAACGTAAAGAGTAATTTGAGGATGTAGAAAGTGTGATAAACAAACGGATTTACAGACCAGTGTGACAACAATATACCCTATTTTCTTTAGAGCATGATGGTATAATAAAATGATTTGTATATATATATATATATATATATATATATATATATATATATATATATATATATATATATATATATATATATATATATATATATATATATATATATATATATATATATATATATATATATATATATATATATATATATATATATATATATATATATATATATATATATATATATATATATATATATATATATATATA
>PRKT01000275.1:13301-23301 GCA_003671525.1 Saccostrea glomerata
ATAAATAAAATTAATTTCATCACAACATGTATTGGTAACAATCCTCTAAAAACTAATGTCCAAATAACTGTATCTCACTTCCATTCTCAATGACTGTGTAGTGTAGGGCAGCGTTGTGAGAATTCCATCGGCATCGAAAGCAAGGTTTTTTTAACTTGCTTAGATAGCCGAGCGGTCTAACGCGCTGTTCCTGTACTGCTAGAAGACAGATTCCGTAGGTCGAGAGTTCAACCCCGGGCTGGGGCGGAAGTGAGTATCCTTGTAAAAGTGAATTTCTCTGTGCTCTATATATATATATATATATATATATATATATATATATATATATATATATATATATATATATATATATATATATATATATATATATATATATATATATATATATATATATATATATATATATATATATATACTCATCTCACTAAGTACACTTACCGGTATGTGTTGTTTAAATCTTTAGGTAAAAAATTCTGCTTAAGGACAAACGAGACGTTCTTTGATAATAGATAACATTTTCTATGAGTTTGTCATTGAAGTATTGCTACTTAAACATGTTTACTCACAAAAAATTGAGGTACCTTACCAGGCATTTCTGCAAGATACCAGGGGTGGTTTTTCTTATATAATTCTTTGGGGAAGAAAAATAATTTTCCAATTTCAAATGTTTAATTGTTTTGATTTTTAAAAAACATTTAGAAGCTGTTTTAGAAATCAGAATGTTATTAAAATTTTGAATATTTTTCATACATTACGAAGATATACAAAACAGATTTTGAGGAACGTCTCGTCTGACCTTAAATACTAACATGTTTTCGTGTTCAAACTGTATAAAATATACGATCATATATCTCTTTCACAGAGGTAGTTTGAATGTCATTCCTTGGAATCTTTGTTTGAAATAACAAATAAATAACTCCTTTTCGCTTTTTTAAAATTAGGTTCTTCAAAATTTTACAAGAAATTGCATTGCTAAAGCGGATGTGATGAAGTTAAAAATTATTGCTTTTCCTGCTATTGGCACGGGGCAGCTAAAGATTCCTGCAGATGTAGTTGCATTCTGTATGAAAAAAATAGCTGATGAACATGTACGATTACACCCAAAGACGTCTGTACAAAAAATCTTGATCGTCATTTACAAAACAGATGAAGAAATATCTAAGGTGAGTTGGTCTAGCTACATAAACATTTATAGTCTTGAAAGGGCTCTCATCTTTCTTGGGAAAAACAAACATACTTTTTTAATCCAGTCCTTTTTTTCATGAAGTGAAAGTATCGTTGCAGACACAATTGATGTTTTGGACAATATTTTATTAATGTACATGTATGATAAAGACAAATATTTATGTGATTGTTTTAATATACTGCGAATTCGCCTTTCTGTCTACAATTTTTATTTTAATTTCAAAGGTATTTAAAACTATATTGGAGCCTGACGAAGGTAATTATCGCTTTTCTTATCAAACAAGTTCTGCCGTTATTTGTATAAACTTTATAGACTACATTTTTTTTTACAAAAATTCTACTTTTATTTGTTATTCGTAATTTGTATGTAACGGTTCACTTAAGCTTGCTATTTCGGAAGGGGGTAGTTTGATGAGAAAAGCCTTCGTAAGAATAATAAATCTGAGCCGACATTTTAATATAACATATAAAATTTATTCACACATTAATTACAAAAAACAGTCAGGATTTTACATACTCGTACAGCCCACCTGACTGCAGGTATAGGATATTTATTTAAATAACTCGCCTATATACATACCTATAATTGGTTTTGGCTCAAAAGAGAAAACTATACGCATGCACTATGAGTTCCCTTTTACAGATAAACCAGAGAAAGATACGACGACCGCCCTCCAAAGATTTTCCGTCCGTGGAGAAAAAGATAATGTTATCACTGTAATGCAGTTACTGCAGGGACTGTTTTGTAAGCACATTCAGGAAAAATATGAATCAGTAAGTAAAATCAAACAAGCAATCACACTAAATCAATGTCTCAGAGTGAAATGTCGTACATGTAATTTGATTGTATGGTTGTAATCTCGTTCCTTTTCATACTTTATATAGAAAAAAAAATCAGTGACAATTTTTAAATTCTTACATGTTGTTTTATGAATTTACCTGCACTGTACATATGTAAACAACACTAAAACAAAGACTTTTTAGTGGACGAGACTTATGTGAACGTATCCTCAGTGAATTATAATTGGAATTGAATCTAATTATTGGACTTTTGCGAGAAGTAGCACTGGCTTTAACAGTTGACGGTTTACTTTGATATTTAAACCTGTATCATTTTTGGAGGTGCATAATTGATAATGGATAGAAAAACCTTTCTTGTGGTCATAGGCATGGTACCAGTGTTAGTGCACTGTGAAGGCTTAGAGTTGAGGGTAGGGTGGATTTCCTTTTATGTAAGGGCAACTCATTTGTGCTAATTAATCATTGAGATAAATATTTATATACAAAATATTCAGGCTTCCGAGCATTGTCCTAAAGTTAAAGTAAGTCCTCAATTGTGAAAGTAAGAGCTCCTCGTAAAAGTCCACTACCCCTCTCCTACATGTACCGGTAATTTTAGGCCACGATAGGCAAAGCTTTTAAGACAAATATAAAGAAACAGATTTTTAAAAATTATTTCAGGAATTAACAGCAAAGCAATGATATTTTTAAAAAATAGAGCATCCTAAAGGAAGATTAGATCTCTTCAATCCATTGTCTGTATACATAGAAGTACATTTAGGCCAAATTACCCATTCAAAAGTTTCCAAGGGAATGTATAGAGCAAACATTCTTTTAAAATCTCCTCAGGAACAGCAAACCATGATAAGTGAAATGTATAATTATATTGAAGCTTTTTCAGGAAGTACAGATTCAAGTTTGTTAAAAGCATGACCTGTGGGTAGGATAAAAGCAATGTTTAAAACATAACTTCGTAGCGTACTCTTATGCCATTATGGGCAATCATAAGTTTTACAAGGAATATATTGGAAAAAAAAATACTCATTCAAAGTTATATCTAAGCATCTTGGTCAGATATATGTAATGTATTTAAAAAATCAAAGCATAAAATTTGAATCATGAAAGGCGATCAGTTTTTACATAGGAATATGTAGGTCAAAATTCTGATGAAGGAGAGTTGGGTTATACTGATGGTTATTTTCTAGCTTCTTCTTTGTCAGGCAGTGAATATTAAATATATTGACCCTTAAACATTACGCATATTAACGTTTATGTAATCTATTTTAATGAATACTGATATGCAACTACACAGTTTCTGTTCATTTTGTAGGATAAGGACTATGAACAGCCATCTACCTCTCTGCAAGAAAGTGATGAAGGTAACAAACTGAACTTTGTTCAAGACTTGCATGTAGTCATATTTTTCATGGCATGTTAGATATTATCGCTGCATGTTGAAATTGTACATACGTGTATCAATAACTTCAGCTTAACATAAATTGTTTTAGGTAGAGAAGACTCGACTGATCTACCTGCTCTTATAACCTCGGATAAGGAGTAAGTTTAATTGGGATAATTTATAATTCTGTATTTTGCATATGTTCGATTGCAAAACTCTTGTACAATGCTCAATTCTAAATGCTCTATACATTTTCATTTACATTCCAAAATAGCAGTTCTTCTCCTCTGTTTACTGCTATTAGTCCCACATTTAAGAAACTTTAATTTCTTGCTATGTAAATTTGTTGGTACAAAGCATCCTTCGGTTATCATGGTTATAGGGAGTTAAAATTGTTAAAACGAAGGGCCAAGTTTCTATACAAAGGAAAAGACAAAAAATGAGGTGGGGTCATTTAAGAAATTTTCTCAAGACCGATGTGTCAGGAAAGCTGAGACTTATATGTGGACTCATGCTGAAGTTGTGAAGATGTTAACTTGTCAAAATCATAGATACATGGAGGCAGTGTGGTCCACAATTGGGAATCTAAGATTTTCATTGAAATGTATAGAAACGTTCTTTAAAAATTTTCCTCTGAAGAACCATTGGTCCATAAAGAGGAAACATATGTGGAAGTATCCTTGAATTGTGTAGATTCTCAATTCTTCAAGTCATGATCCCCGGTGGTAGGTAGGGGCCACAAAAGGAACTTTTACATTAAAATGGGAAAAATCTTTAGAAATGCGTTTCTAAAAAACACTGGGCCAAAACAGCTGGAGTTTTAGTGGAAGCATCCGTGGGTATAGTGAAGATTCTTAATTGACTAATTCATGACCACTAAGGGTTGGGTTTGGTCATAATAGATATAACAAGGGGGAAATATGGTAAAGATGGATTGTATATTGTTCTAAGTCCCTCTCGAGAATTTTTCACTCATATAGAGACGCTACCACTTGGCGGTGGAGAACTACAAATTTTGTCCTGTACTCGGCACTGAGGGCCATTGAGCAGGGAGGGATCTTTTTCGTGCAAGCACCTTTTGCGACACGGGAACTCGGTTTATACGGTCTCATCCAAAGGACCGGTCTCCACGTTCAACAGTGGGATTCGAACCTGCGACATAAGGATCAACTCCTTACTTCGCGACTCTAGAGCAGACGCTCTACCAACGCGGGCGATAATCTAGAAAAGAACAGCATAGCCAAAGTTACTTAGGTTAGAGATGTGACCCATTGGTCACTTGTTTAATTTTTCTATTAGGTAATAATAGGAAATCTTATTTCAGAAATAAATCTCTCTCCATTGAGGATCAACATTATCTTTTATTGACAAGCACCGAAGGAACCATTCTCACCGTAGAAAAGGTGGAACCCATTTTGAAAGATGTTGAATGCGATAATATTATTTGTCCCTTTTTAGAAGATGTGTGTGCACTACTTAGATTCAGATCTGTGGAAGGTAACATAAGCACAACATATGATTTTATTCTACATCATAACAAGCAATGCATTTATATACCACTGGACGTTGTGTTCATTGTATACTAGGATGGTTTTATTGTTACAGATGCAGAAAAATTCTTCAAGGAGTTTTCGACGGGAGAATTTGTTTTAAAAAAGTTTCCAATGCAGGTATGAAGATATAATGGAATTGTAATTTATTGAAAGAAATTACTATGATTTTATTACAGTTGTGCATTCATAAAGAATATTTGTAAACAAACCTCTATTTAGCTCATCTGTTATGAACATCAAATAAGATTTTCTGATTACATTTTATCTGGCGTCTGCCTTTTTATCTGTTTTTTTCTGTCCATTCGTCTGTCTGTACTCTTTCCACATTTTCTACTTTTTCTCACTCGGTCAGTTTTAACTGAATGCTTGCCCTAAAGGATCCTTTGGTGGAGGGTCCCCATTTTTTAAAGTATAGATCCACACCCCTTGATTAGCCATATTGATATGAAGGCATCTTCAGGTGGTGTAAATTCAATGTTTTTCAAATCACCCTCTAGGAGGGAAAGTCATTATATGGCTTCAAGGCTTTTAAATATAAATAAGAAAAGGAAAAAATCTTTAGATATTATCTGATGAAAAACAGTTTT
This sequence comes from Saccostrea glomerata, assembly GCA_003671525.1. NCBI lineage: Eukaryota > Metazoa > Mollusca > Bivalvia > Ostreida > Ostreidae > Saccostrea > Saccostrea glomerata. Next base: position 18,806 of record PRKT01000275.1, read on the forward strand.
ATAATGGGGCCCCTTCTTTTATATATTTTTCTTAATGACAGCAGGTAGCAATTGTTCCTTTGCTATGCACTCGGGACTTTGAAGTGAAAGTTGAAGCTGAGACTTTAAAAACCGAGGCCCCGTGTCAGCGACAGGCGTTGGCACGATAAAGATCCCTCACTGCTCAATGGCCCTGACTGCCGAGTAAAGGTCAAAATTTGAAGCCCTTCACCGGCATACGCATCCATATGAGTGAAAAATTCCCGTGAGGAACGTTAAACAATATACAATCAATCAATCAATCAATCAATGACAGCAAAATTATGATATGTCGTATGAATGTATAAGCAATTTTAGAAAACTTGGATTCAATTCAGTTTCTTGAAATCTGAGGGTATGATTGGGTCACAACAGAAAATCATAGTTTATTTAAACGCGTCTATATGATATATATTCTTTCAAAAAACAACAAAGCCATGATTGATCATTAATATAAATCATTCAGGAGCATAGAGGAGTTATTAATGTGGATCATACAAAGGAATATAAAGCCTATATCAGTTTAAAATTTTTCCTCTTATAAACAGAAGATCCATTCTATGTCATATTAATTCAAAGGCATCCTTGGGAAGTGTGTAGATTTAAGTTTGTTTTATTACTCCCTCCCCCAAACCCACTTTTATATTTAAACCTTTCAATACTGAACTGAATTTTGATTTTACTGAGCCAGTTGCTCAGGAGAGGGATGTGGCCCCTATGCTTCATTTTTTTTCATTATTTTTCATAAAGATTTTTCAACGGAAGTTTTATGATGTTTTTTTTTTGTTTTTTTTTTTTGGGGGGGGGGGGGGGTCAACACCTTTTGTAGATGGTTAGTTGAATATTCTATGAATAGCCTTTGAGTAATTCGAAAAAAAAGTAAAATGTTTCATGGAATCGTTTTTGTAAAGGAAACTAATATTAAATATTATAATTACAGGCAGTAACTAATATTAAGGCGAAACTTAGTTCAAAAGTAACCGGTATTTTACAACAAACTGGTATTACAAGTCATGAATTCCAAAAGAAAACAGGAGCCTACCTGTGCACAGAATCATGGACCGTTGAAGGGAACCTGTTGGTGGTAAAAAATGTGGAACGCTGCTTAAAGGAGATGATAAAAAGCGAACGAGAAGTTCCTTCTCACTCTATCAAAGAAAAAGGTCAAAATGAAGATATTCCAAGAACTGTTGACGAAATGCCTAAAAAGTACACTGTAAAATGTACTGAATTTCAAAAAAGAGCACTGGAAGAACTATTTCCAGATTTGCCGTTTCAAAAAGTGAATTTTTACAATGAAGTTATATCAGGTACAGAAAATACCGTCAAACTCTTCGAAAAAGCTCTTCATGAGCTTAACATGCAGGAAATTCCACAAGTAACTAGTAAGGATTTCAAACTTTTCGAGAGTGAGAAGAAAAAAGTTGAAGTTTCAGTTTCCTTCGCGAAAGAAACAAACACTGTGGTAATGTTTTCAAGGATCCCTGAAATCCTGCAAAGCTGCTTGTCGGATTTTAAAAAATTACGATTAAGCTCAATAGAAATTCCTGCTGCCGAATTCGAAGTTATCGTTTATTTTGAAAAATCATTGCAAAAAAAGTTTACTGAAAAAGACGGAAAAGTAATTATTTCGGGTCCTGGATCACTGATAGAGCAATACAAAACTGCCCTGAATAACTTTAGGCATTATACTAAAGACTATGTAACAGTAAGCGATTACGCTATGTACAACGCGGTACTTTTCGTTTCAAATTTATCCAGTAAAAATGAGGGTGTTTTTGTTAAAATTACTGGAAACATTATATATATCACGGGACCATGTGCAGAAACTGTCAAAAAGATCAAATATGAAGCAGAAAGTCTAAACAAACAAAATGTAAGAAACCAAGCTGCGAACAGAGGTAGTAACCCAAATTCAACAGACGTCAGCAGAAATTCAAAAGGGGGTTTACCACAGTACCCTTCCCAGCCTGTTTCCCCTCAGACATCTGATATTGTCTTTGATGAAAGAGGTGTAAAAGTGTATGTCTTCAAAGCAAACATAACTCATGTAAATGCAGATGCAATTGTGAATCCCTTAAACAAAACGCTACAATCTCACGGAGGGCTATCTTCTTTCATCTTCAGAGAAGCTGGACAATCAGTGAGAAGCCAATGTTCCGAGTTTATCAAACATCAAAAGGAAGGAACAATTCCTATTGGAAAGACTTTTGTCACTGGACCAGGAAAGTTACAATTTTGTCAAAAAATTGTTCATGTGAATGTACCAATATGGGAGGGTTATGCTAAATCAGAAAATCCATGCGATGACTGCATGTCTGATATTATATCTACTGTTCAAGCGTGTTTATCCCAGGTCGACGATGTGTATGCAATTGCAATACCTGCCATTAGTGCAGGTAAGTAGCTGTTAATTAATTTTTTTATCATGAATAAAGTGTAAACATTTAATATGTACTAAAGAACCAAAGGTGAATAATAATTTTTAATATATCAGGAAATATGTACTAATCAAGTCAGTGACTTACTATTTTATAATCATATTTGGATACAGCAAAACATTTTGAAATTATATAAATTTTAATTCAGTTTATCATTTGTTTGTAGGCGCCTTAAGTGCAGTGCCACTTACAGTCTGCTGTATGGCTTATGCCAAAGCCGTGAATTCTTTCATTATTACTAAATCAAAGAAAAGTAAATTGAAGGAAATATACTTTGTTGATACCGACCAAGCAAAACTTCAAGGCATTAAAAATTCATTTTTACATAAACAACACTGGGTTTATCATAAAGCAGGGAATGAAAATGACTTTTATCTGGATTCAGGATTGGTTGTGAAAATATTTTCTGGAGAAATCATCCTCTTCGAAGCTGATGGACTGGTAATTGAACAAGACAGAGATATGAGAAGTAAACGAGGTGTTGCCGCAAGACTGATGCAATGCGAATCGGATAAATATAAAAAAGAAATAAAGGATTGGCGTGAAAGTCACTGGAACATCGGCAATGTCAGGCAAACAAGTGCTCCAGAAATACTTAAAAACATCAAAAACATAATGCATGTTTTTTCTCCAAGTTGGTCTTTCGTCGAAGATACTGATTCAGAAAATAAATTATTAGAAGAATTACAAATCTGTATCAAAAAGATTTTTAAGTTGGCGAACAATCAAAAGATGAAGACCTTACTTATTCCATTATTTGGGAGAGGTAAGACACAGTACTAATTGATACTTATAACGAGAAATCTCGGTAAAATTGTGAGCGATTTTTTAAGACTGAAACATAATCAATGCAACGTTCTAAAATCTTCACCACTTTGGATCTTTGGTACGTTTTGCATCAACATACATCGAAAATTTAAATAAGTTTAGATGTATGTTCAATTTAACACAGTTTTGGATTTTATGTGCCATGTCACCTTAAGGATGGCATTATATAACTTTTCACCACTTTTTTATAACAAAGCAAAAAAATGTGTACTTAATTAAACAAAATAAATAATTATTTGATGTAATTCTGAGCTAAGTGTGTGTATTACGGGGTATTTTCAATAAAAGTGTGTTGTCCACTATTTTACCTTCGTATACATACAATGTATTAATATAATGAGAGTAAAAATTAGATTTCAAATGTAATTATTTCTGGATTCGAGTTGTAATATTTCAACATGTTGGTGTATATTTAGATAAATAATACATTTTCCCTTCTTTTAAGAAATTACTGATAGAAGCAAGAAGAAAAAAATATTTCAATGCACAGCAAAAGCAATAGTGAAATGTGGAACTGAAAAGCCAGATAATATTCAAGTAGTTTCTCTAGTGGATAACGATGATGTTATTATTGCCCACATGATTGCTAATTTTACTGAAGTTTTATCCGAAGATGCAGAGCAAAGAAATAACCTGCAGTTGGTTCATGTCGCAAGACCAAACGCGTGGGAGACATGAAAGACTCTGACGTGTATATGTGAAATGTTTTAAATTTGCACATTGTTCTCTTCAATAGTCAAATCTTTTCTTGCATATTATTGTACATATAATGCTCTTTCCCCCATTTTCTGTGTTTCTGTGCTTTAATGACATTCTAATTGATTCCTTGTCGGGAGGAAGGGACAATTTTTCAAATTTGGTCAGTCGTTTGTACAATGTAATTTGCATTGATTTTTTTTAAAAAAAATGTTCCATTCTTGGAGTTTGTAATTACTATTTATAAAGCAAATCCGAATTTTGTGTAAAGATTATGTGCAATTTAAGAAAAGTACCAGTTGTACTATTTATGTACCATGTAATCGTCCATGTAGCTAATTGCAACATAATTATGTATTTGCTTTTGTTCGTCGGTCTTCACATGTTGTAGCATTTTCTATGGAAATTCTGAGCCAGTTTTGTTAATTTTGGAGCTGCGCATTATGAACTTCATATGCTCTAAAGATTGGAGGGGCTAAGTTGCATGCAAATAATAAAGTAATTAATATTGGA
>PRKT01000275.1:28301-67263 GCA_003671525.1 Saccostrea glomerata
ATTGCTTTTAAGAAAAATCCAGGTAGATGTAGGGTACTGTGAAATCACTAATTCTCATGGGGGGGGGGGGGTAATTTCGTGGTTTTGAAGGTATGAACAGACCCAGGAATTCATGTCCACCACGAAATGCAATTTTACACCTGCATTACTGCTGAACAGTTCTTCAACCACGAAATCAAATCCCCTTGAACCTAAATATATTCCTCAAACCAGGAAAATTTTACCCCTCGAAAATATGTGATTTTTCAGTATATTATTTCATACAATTGGGCTATTGGACACACTGTGACAATATTATTTATCCCAGTGTTTTTATTTGTTGCACCGTTTTCTAACTTTCGTTTTCAAATGGAAGTACATATAATATTTGTTTATTAACTTCTCACAATACGTATTATATTCTCGTCATGTATATTTGAATGCTAAATTGGAATGTTGGGTGCTATTATAATTTAAAAAAAATAATACAATTTTTTAAGGTAGCGTGAAATTATTTAAAAATCACTGCAGGACGAGACCAGCAATGGTTTCAAGCCACGGAAAATATAGTATAGGAATTGGTACTGAAAGTAGTTGACATGAAGAAAAATTTGCATCTACCCCCCAACTGCTGCTAATTTTACATGTAGTACATGTAGTGTTACCCGGAGGATGTGGTTTATGCACGAATTAATAATTTGTAGATAATCGGAACTCGGAAGTAATTATAATACTTTTTAGCTCACCTGAGCCGAAGGCTCAAGTGAGCTTTTCTAATCAAAATTTGTCCGTCGTCTGTCGTCGTTGTCGTTGGCGTTGTTGGCGTTGGCGTTGGCGTTGGCGTTGTCGTTGTCGTTGTCGTAAACTTTTCACATTTTCATCTTCTTCTCAAGAACCACTGGGTCAATTTCAACCAAACTTGGCACAAAGTATCCTTGGTTAAAGGGGATTCAAGTTTGTTCAAATGAAGGGCCACGCCCTTTTCCAAGGGGAGATAATCATGAATTTGTTAAAATTAATGGCATTTTTAAAAAAATCTTCTTCTCCAGAACCGCTGGGCCAGGAAAGATGAAACTCATGTGGAAGCATCCTCAGGTAGTGTAGATTCAAGTTTATTCAAATCATGACCCCCAGGGCAAGGGTGGGGCCAAAATGGCCGACCCAAGTTTTACATAGGAATATATAGGAAAAATCTTTAAAAATCTTCTTCTACAGTACCACTGGGCCAGGAAAGATGAAACTCATGTCGAATCATCCTCAGAAAGTGTGGATTCAAGTTTCTTCAAATCATGACCCCCGGGGCAAGGGTGGGGCCAAAATGGCCGACCCAAGTTTTACATAGGAATATATAGGAAAAATCTTTAAAAATCTTCTTCTCCAGAACCACTGGGCCAGGAAAGATGAAACTCAAGTGGAATCATCCTCAGGTAAAGCAGATTTAAGTTTGTTCAAATCATGACCCCAGGGGCAAAGGTGAGGCCAAAATGGCCGACCCAATTTTTACTTAGGAATATATAGGAAAAATCTCTAAAAATCTTCTTCTCCAGTACCACTGGGCCAGGAAAGATGAAACTCATGTGGAATCATCCTCAGGTAGTGCAGATTCAAGTTTGTTCAAATCATGACCCCTGGGGCTAGGGTGGGGCCAAAATGGCGGACCAAAGTTTTACATAGGGATATATAGGGAAACCTTTTAAAATCTTCTTTTCAAGTACTTCAAAGCTATAATTAGTGATAAATATGGAATCATCCTCAGGTAGTGTAGATTCTATTTTGTTCAAATGATGAATGCCTGGAGGGGGGGGGGGGGGGGGGTTGGAGTTTATTCAAGCCTGATGTGCTCAGGGGAGCGCTGTGGCCCCTGGGCCTCTTGTTTACAAATATTTTTAAACCAATCAATTTTGAATATTACCATGAAAGTATATCAATTTAAATTACTGAATTTGAACAAACTGAATTAAAATAAGCATTAAAGATGGGCCTATTGAAGAAAGCATATAATATAATTAGCGGAAACCGTACAGAAATCTTCAAGCAAGGTTTCCATGAAGAATCAGTTTTGCGTAAAAAATGTTACATAACATTTGATGCTGTATTTTTATGTTCATATTTCAGACAAATACAAATTGGACATTTGAACAAATTGAAAAAAATGTCGTCCAGAAGTTAGAGAGTGCCAACATTTACAGATCCTCCAGATTTTGAAAGATCAGGTAGTACTAATGAATGTACCTCTCTCTCTTTCTCTCTCTCTCTCTCTCTGTGTCTGGATGTGTGAGAAAGGATGGGAATGCGGTGGTACGTAAAGGTGTTTTATGCGGGCATGCATGGGTACCAGACTGAAGCTAGCAGCCAATAACAGCAGCCACTAAGCCCGTTGAAGCTAGCAGCCAATAAGGAAATTCATCAAAGAACTGAGAGTACTGAGAGGCAGTACTGTTTTTAATACTTTATTTTATATAATTAAGGGTTAATGATTGGAAAATTAATGCGAAAATTAATTACATAATAAATCAGACACTCGGAGGCACTAAGGCTCACCTGAAGAAAAAAAATCTTTTTTAAAATTGAAAAAATTAGAAAATAAAATACCCAATCATCTTAGTCCACTTGGACAAACAAGCACTAGGAAATGGTTAACTACTTCAAGAAGAATACCTTTTCAATTCCTTAAGGACAGAGAATGTGACAGGGCCAATAAGCTAACCCGAAAATTGGTTACTTTAACGATTTTAAACTAAAATATTGCGCACGTGTAAACTAAGTATGTTTCGAAAAATATTACCCGGGCAACTTTATGGGTCCTAGAGCTATCATTTCCCACTTCCAAAATGGGGCTGTAGTGGCACCACCAAGTGGTGCCAAGTGCGTGGGGCATATTTCAAGTATTGATTTGTCCTCCATTTCTGGGAACCTGAACCATCTCTCACTAGGGATGGGTTGAGGGTCTCAGGGAGTATCCCCTGTCAAAGTTTCAAAGGGTCCCAGGGGCTGGAAAGGGCCAGTTAGCTAACCTGAACTTTGATGTTTTTCATCATTGTATATTATGAAACTGGAAAAGGGCAGCTATTATACGCCTTATCTTTGAAGTGTTCACCAAATGATTACCGGGGCAAGGTAGAGGGGTCCTAGAGCTATCATTTCCCACTTTCAAAATGGGGCTGTAGTGGCACCACCAAGTGGTGCCAAGTGCGTGGGGCATATTTCAAGTATTGATTTGTCCTCCATTTCTGGGAACCTGAACCATCTCTCACTAGGGATGGGTTGAGGGTCTTAGGGAGTATCCCCTGTCAAAGTTTCAAAGGGTCCCAGGGGCTGGAAAGGGCCAGTTAGCTAACCTGAACTTTGATGTTTTTCATCATTGTATATTATGAAACTGGAAAAGGGCAGCTATTATACGCCTTATCTTTGAAGTGTTCACCAAATGATTACCGGGGCAAGGTAGAGGGGTCCTAGAGCTATCATTTCCCACTTTCAAAATGGGGCTGTAGTGGCACCACCAAGTGGTGCCAAGTGCGTGGGGCATATTTCAAGTATTGATTTGTCCTCCATTTCTGGGAACCTGAACCATCTCTCACTAGGGATGGGTTGAGGGTCTTAGGGAGTATCCCCTGTCAAAGTTTCAAAGGGTCCCAGGGGCTGGAAAGGGCCAGTTAGCTAACCTGAACTTTGATGTTTTTCATCATTGTATATTATGAAACTGGAAAAGGGCAGCTATTATACGCCTTATCTTTGAAGTGTTCACCAAATGATTACCGGGGCAAGGTAGAGGGGTCCTAGAGCTATCATTTCCCACTTTCAAAATGGGGCTGTAGTGGCACCACCAAGTGGTGCCAAGTGCGTGGGGCATATTTCAAGTATTGATTTGTCCTCCATTTCTGGGAACCTGAACCATCTCTCACTAGGGATGGGTTGAGGGTCTTAGGGAGTATCCCCTGTCAAAGTTTCAAAGGGTCCCAGGGGCTGGAAAGGGCCAGTTAGCTAACCTGAACTTTGATGTTTTTCATCATTGTATATTATGAAACTGGAAAAGGGCAGCTATTATACGCCTTATCTTTGAAGTGTTCACCAAATGATTACCGGGGCAAGGTAGAGGGGTCCTAGAGCTATCATTTCCCACTTTCAAAATGGGGCTGTAGTGGCACCACCAAGTGGTGCCAAGTGCGTGGGGCATATTTCAAGTATTGATTTGTCCTCCATTTCTGGGAACCTGAACCATCTCTCACTAGGGATGGGTTGAGGGTCTTAGGGAGTATCCCCTGTCAAAGTTTCAAAGGGTCCCAGGGGCTGGAAAGGGCCAGTTAGCTAACCTGAACTTTGATGTTTTTCATCATTGTATATTATGAAACTGGAAAAGGGCAGCTATTATACGCCTTATCTTTGAAGTGTTCACCAAATGATTACCGGGGCAAGGTAGAGGGGTCCTAGAGCTATCATTTCCCACTTTCAAAATGGGGCTGTAGTGGCACCACCAAGTGGTGCCAAGTGCGTGGGGCATATTTCAAGTATTGATTTGTCCTCCATTTCTGGGAACCTGAACCATCTCTCACTAGGGATGGGTTGAGGGTCTTAGGGAGTATCCCCTGTCAAAGTTTCAAAGGGTCCCAGGGGCTGGAAAGGGCCAGTTAGCTAACCTGAACTTTGATGTTTTTCATCATTGTATATTATGAAACTGGAAAAGGGCAGCTATTATACGCCTTATCTTTGAAGTGTTCACCAAATGATTACCGGGGCAAGGTAGAGGGGTCCTAGAGCTATCATTTCCCACTTTCAAAATGGGGCTGTAGTGGCACCACCAAGTGGTGCCAAGTGCGTGGGGCATATTTCAAGTATTGATTTGTCCTCCATTTCTGGGAACCTGAACCATCTCTCACTAGGGATGGGTTGAGGGTCTTAGGGAGTATCCCCTGTCAAAGTTTCAAAGGGTCCCAGGGGCTGGAAAGGGCCAGTTAGCTAACCTGAACTTTGATGTTTTTCATCATTGTATATTATGAAACTGGAAAAGGGCAGCTATTATACGCCTTATCTTTGAAGTGTTCACCAAATGATTACCGGGGCAAGGTAGAGGGGTCCTAGAGCTATCATTTCCCACTTTCAAAATGGGGCTGTAGTGGCACCACCAAGTGGTGCCAAGTGCGTGGGGCATATTTCAAGTATTGATTTGTCCTCCATTTCTGGGAACCTGAACCATCTCTCACTAGGGATGGGTTGAGGGTCTTAGGGAGTATCCCCTGTCAAAGTTTCAAAGGGTCCCAGGGGCTGGAAAGGGCCAGTTAGCTAACCTGAACTTTGATGTTTTTCATCATTGTATATTATGAAACTGGAAAAGGGCAGCTATTATACGCCTTATCTTTGAAGTGTTCACCAAATGATTACCGGGGCAAGGTAGAGGGGTCCTAGAGCTATCATTTCCCACTTTCAAAATGGGGCTGTAGTGGCACCACCAAGTGGTGCCAAGTGCGTGGGGCATATTTCAAGTATTGATTTGTCCTCCATTTCTGGGAACCTGAACCATCTCTCACTAGGGATGGGTTGAGGGTCTTAGGGAGTATCCCCTGTCAAAGTTTCAAAGGGTCCCAGGGGCTGGAAAGGGCCAGTTAGCTAACCTGAACTTTGATGTTTTTCATCATTGTATACTATGAAACTAGAAAAGGGCAGCTATTAAACGCCTTATCTTTGAATTGTTGACCGAATGATTACTGGGGCAAGGTAGAGGGGTCCTAGAGCTATCATTTCCCACGTCCAAAATGGGGCTGTAGTGGCACCACCAAGTGGTGCCAAGTGCGTGGGGCATATTTCAAGTATTGATTTGTCCTCCATTTCTGGGAACCTGAACCATCTCTCACTAGGGATGGGTTGAGGGTCTCAGGGAGTATCCCCTGTCAAAGTTTCAAAGGGTCCCAGGGGCTGGAAAGGGCCAGTTAGCTAACCTGAACTTTGATGTTTTTCATCATTGTATATTGTGAAAGGCCAGCTATTACACGCCTTATCTTTGAAGTGTGCATCAAATGATTATTGGGGCAATGCAAAGGGGTCCTAGGGCTATCATTTCCCACTTTCAAAATGGGGCTGTAGTGGCACCACCAAGTGGTGCCAAGTGCCTGGGGCATATTTCAAGCATTCATTTGTTCTCCATTTCTGAGAACCTGAACCATCTTTCTCTTTCACTGGGGATGGGTTAAGGGTCTTAGGGGGTATCCCGTGTCAAAGTTTTAAAGGGCCCCAGGGGCTGGGAAAGGCCGGTTAGCTAAGCTGAACTTTGATGTTTTGTCATCATAGTATATTGTGAAACGGGAAAAGGCCAGCTTTTACACGCCTTATGTTTGAAGTGTTCATGAAATGATTATTGGGGCAAGGTAAAGGGGTCCTAGAGCTATCATTTCTCATCTTCAAAATGGGGCTGTAGTGGCACCACCAAGTGGTGCCAAGTGCGTGGGGCATATTTCAAGCATTCATTTGTCCTCCATTTCTAAGAACCTGAACCATCTTTCACTGGGGATGGGTTAAGGGTCTTAGGGGGTATCCCCTGTCAAAGTTTCAAAGGGCCCCAGGGGCTGGGAAAGGCCGGTTAGCTAACCTGAACTTTGATGTTTTTTCATCATTGTTTATTGTGAAACGGGAAAAGGCCAGCTATTACACGCCTTATCTTTGAAGTGTTCATCAAATGATTATCGGGGCAAGGTAAAGGGGTCCTTGGGCTATCATTTCCCACCTTCAAATGGGGCTGTAGTGGCACCATAACTGTCTTGTTCAACTCGTGACGTAGTGTCTAGAATGTATGCCTTTCAAGCAAAGAGTTGTGAGTTCGATACCGGTTGGGTGCATTTTAAATTTTTTTTAATTATGCCCCCGGAAACGAAGTTTCGGGGGTATATAGTTTTTGTCGTGTCCGTCTGTCTGTCTTTCTGTCTCTCTGTTTGTCTGTTTGTCCGCAAAAACTTTTTTTTTTATTCATAACTTTTGATTTAGTAGAGCTATGAAATTCGTATATTTCACATGTATTTCTTTAAGCTTGACTATAACTTTTGAACAGAAAGTGCTAGGGCTTTCATACTTCACAAATGTAATTTTTGTGAGAAGACGCTTCATTTTATACCAAGGACTTTGACCCTTTGACCTTGACCTTGGAGTTTGACCGACTTTAAAAATACAACTTTGACTATAATTTTTGAGGGGTTAGTACAATACTTTTATACTTTACATATTTTATTCTTGTAAAAAGACCTCTCATTTGATACCAAAAACCTTGACATTTTGACCTTGACCTTGGAGTTAGACCCACTTTTACACAAAAATTGCATATTTTTACTTTTGGCTTTAAGTTTTAATTGGTATATACTAGGATTTTCATTCTTCGAATATAACTTCTTTTTGGCAAGACCTTTCATTAAACCCAAGAATCGACCTTGACCTTTGAGATTTCCGGACTTATGAGAAAACGTCAACCTTGGAAATAACTTTAGAAGAGGAAGGGCTAGGGTTTTCAACCTTCACATATGTAATTATTGTTACAAGATCTTTTATTCAGTACCAATAACCTTAACCTTCTGACCTTGACTAGCTTCTACGCGCTTAGTGGCTGCTGCTATTGGCTGCTAGCTTCAGCCTGGTTGCATGGGTGGTAACTTGCGCATCTTGCATACATGTACATGTATTGTATCGCGTATTGACTAAGCCCTTATTCAATCTAACTACAAGCCAAACTGATGTTTACTCACACAGCCAACTTTTTCCAAGGCCATTAACTTCCTTTTACTTCCAATTTCTTTGCATACAATACTATATTTTCTTCGTATCACTAGACTATGGTAAGAAGTGGGGGGGGGGGGGAACCAACCATTCAGTTAACAGTTTCAACAGTAAAGGTAATGTTTGGAAAAAAAGTGGGGGGGGGGGCAGCTGTAAATTTGTTCAGCGAAGCATTTTTTTCATTTTTAAAATGAGAAATGCTATCATCATTCAAATACATTTAGATAGTAATCCGAATATACTGTACTAGTATTTTGTGTAAAGCGTGCAGCTCTTATGTATGAATAAGAATTATTTTGTCTTGGATTTAATAACCCATGGTACAGGATTGGAAATATGCAGCTCTCGTCATTTCGATATGGTACAGTCAAAACATTGTAGAATTAAAAACATGATAAAAAAAAATGACATGAACATCTGAGAAAACATCAGTTTGAAATTCTAGTTCAAGTTCATTTTTAAGCTATGAGCTATTTTCACACGCAAAAGTTATAGTATATAAAGTTATAGAATATATTCTTTCAGGGGACGATTATATGGTTTTGAGGGGGGGGGGCAAATTTTGTTGAGTCAGTTATATATATCCATTGCTATATGTAACAGAATACATGTATACCGGTATTCAATTCTAGGATGAAAAGGAAAATGTTTTTCTTTAAGAGACAAACAAAAGTGGGAAGTGGGTGTTCAAACTCTAAATCATTATGTGACATCTGTCACCCCTACAGGAATCAAGTGGTCGTCCCCCCTTTTTTTTAAACATTCCTGAAAAACCACTTGTTAAAACATGATTTGGTTATGCTTAAGAATTTAGTAACGATATATAATCGGTAGAAGATGAAACTTTATTCAAACTCTTTAGGCCAGTTTACCGAGACATAAGCATTATCTATTAAAAGCTCCGTCTTTTACTGATTTTATTTTATTATTTTGTACATGCATAATGTATGAATGGAGGGAATTTATCTGATGTATGTGTAAGTGAAATTAATGTCATTACAAGGAATTGACGTACCTTTTATATTCGTATTTTCAGGAGTCGTATGTGTTTTCAAGGCATTGGAAAAAGAGTCTAATAAAATATTTAGAACCACAGTTTATCAGTTCCAGAAATAGTCCATGAGCCAGGCCAGGAATTTTTCGGTATCGGTACCATCTTGGGTGAATAATTTTCATAGTTATTTTTTGAAGGATAAACATCTCTACCTTCAGAAAATGTATGATAGCATTCAATTGATTGTGGCTTTAATGGTGTATCAACTGTTTATGTACAACTTCCCAAATTTTTCGTTCTCTCATTTGTGTCTATGAAAGAAAAAGATGGGGCTTTCAAAACACAATTAACATCTTCTTTCGAATGATATTTTCTTGAAAATTCTTTTGAATGCAGACCATGCTATTACCCTGTTCAATTATTTTTCAATATAGGCTCTGTAATGAGTCCTGTAAACGATATTAGAATATAAGTCTACCATTGATTTAAAAAAGTGGAATATGCAGTTTTGAAATTATAATAAACAGAAAGAAATTACTACTGTGACAATTTTCACATCGAAAACATATTGCATGGTCATTTCATTTAAAGAATTGTATTCACTTATTAGCATTTAAAAACATTGTTGCAGTAACAAATATATATATACTTGATTTCATAGCAAATCTTTATCCCTACCCAAAAAAATGAAAATTGAAGAAAAATTCCCTTGATTTACTCTGTGCGTACATTCTTTACTTTACATAGATATTATACCATTATAGTATTTTGATTAAGAACAGTTAGGTACTTTTGACAAAAAATGTGTGAAACAGACCCATCATGTCAATATGTCATAAGATCAAAAGGACATAACGTTTTCTAAAACAGTATCCTAATAATCTCTATTTTTCATGTGTAAAAAATGAAATATGCTTTTTTACAGGTTTGATGGAATAATAAAATGGCAGAGAACAAATCCAGATGCATTATTCACATGAACAAATCAATAGATGATGATGAAAACTTAATAAGTCCTGTAAACTATGAATCATGGCTTACATTGTTAGAAGCAGCTAGAATTAGAAATCATGAACCAGTTTTAAAACTTTCAGAAAAACTCGAAGTTGCTGAGGGGTCCATATATGGTGTCCTTGATGGTAAGCATTACAATCGTGCTGTTAGAATACATAAGTGTATCTATGAGGCGTTCCTGAGATTGCCTTTGTCCGAGTTCATACCTTGGGTGGAGGAATCTTATCCAGACAAGGCTGCTGACATTAGAAAATTCTTGGATCAAGTGAATGACATGGCCAGTGACATCAACCAAGAAAATCACAATGCTCTGCTTCAGAGTCAATTATTCCAGGACCTAGTACTTCTATGGCAAGAATTTCTCGAACATCTTCGTGTTAGTCACGGGGAGCTTTCTACATTCTGGATGCCAAAAATTGATTTCGTTGAAGACGTCATTCTTGGCAATAACCCTTTTGGACGAATACCTGTGGATCAGACCACTGAGATTACCGTAAATAAGGACACACAGACACCTGGTGGAACACCTCGATTCAGTTTAAAAGCTGCAGCTATTAAACGCTACTATATTACTCAGAGTATCGAAGTTCCTTTCTAGGACTTCTACGGCACATGGTTGGAGAAAAATCTTCAGGTGTACCTTATTCAGAATTGCAAGGTCCAAGAATTCAGAAAGACGAACAAACTGTGTCAGTAGTTGTCGATTTGGTAAAGGAATGGGTCAACCCTTTTGCAGAGAACAGGATCTTGTGAGCATTTCAACTGTCAGGGTTGCACGAAGAGAAATAACAACAGACTAATTGCATGCTTATCAGATTGGTGAAGAAGCTTATATAAACTTTAGAAATGAAAGGCTGGAGGCAGATCCACCAGATATAAAATTCCATGACCCGATGAAGACTCAAAGACTTAAGACATTCAGCAATTTGAGTCAGAAGCGGGAGGTGAAATCAAGTGGACGCGTAGCAATCTTGAAAGCTGACAGAACCTTGTTTGGTCGGATAATTGTGATGGCACAAGGTCGTAGCCTACAAATGGAGAGTATTCTTTCGTACCCATTAGGACCATTGCCGTGGTCTCTATTTACACCAGATGGGATGCTGCGAAAGACAAACAAATCTGCATTAGCAGCAGCATTACAGAAGAATATTTCTGTAGCTTAACAACTGCCAGAAAATTCTGCGTCAGTGATTGACGGGATGAGCTTAGTTCAGAAGGTGAAAGATGATCAAAATACATTTGGAGATATTGCAAACATAGTTTTTTCAGTGGCACTAAGGGCCGGGGTGAACAGTGACAGGATAGATGTTGTTTTTGACACGTACATAGAGAACTCGATCAAGAACAGTGAGAGATCTCTTCGAGGAGGGGAAGATGGTCATCAACTGCAGAATATAACCTGCACTCAAATCGTCAGACAGTGGAGGGGTTTCTTGAGCACGATTAACAACAAAAATAGCATCATTAAATTTCTAGTGAACGAATGGATGAAGCCAGAATTTAAAGAAGGGCTGCATGGAAAGGTTCTCAATGCAAACGTGATAGAAAAATGTTATAAAATAACATCTCAAGATCACGAGGAGATAGCAGATCTCCACAGACTTCAAGAAGAGGCGGATGGACGCTTACTTCTTCATGCAGCAAGACAGGGATATAGTGCTATACAGATCTGTTCTGAGGACACTGATGTTTTCATCATGGCATTGGCATTCAGTGACAAGGTTGGAGTTCCGATGTTCATGAAATGTGGGAGTAAAACTCGCACTAGACTGGTTGATATAAACAAATTTGCCACCAGCATCGGAACTGAAGCATGTCGGGCACTAGTGGGGTTGCACTCTTTCACTGGATGTGATACTGTAAGTGTATTTGCTGGAAAAGGAAAAGCAACTGCACTGAAACTGATGACTGGTAGCAAAGCTGTACAAGAAATGTTCCAACAGCTAGGGAAGGAATGGGACCTCTCTGAAGATTTGATGACCAAGTTAGAAGCATTTACTTGTCGTATTTATGCTCCAAAGGCATCATCCAGAAAGGTAAATGACCTAAGATACGACCTATTTTGCGCTAAAAAGGGAGAGATAGAGAGCCATCAACTTCCACCTTGCTTAGACTGTTTGAAGAAACACTGCCAAAGAGCAAATTACGAGGCAGCAATATGGCAAAGATGTCTTCGACAGGATCCTGAAGTACCTAATCCAGTTGGAAGAGGTTGAAAGATGGAAAAGGAAGAGGGTGTACAACATTTAGAAGTGCATTGGATGGACCATCAGCCATCTCCTGAGGCAGTACTTGACTTGTTAGCCTGTAACTGCATGAAAACATGTACATTGCCGAAATGTGTGTGCATGATAAATGGACTTAACTGCACTGATATGTGTAAACTTGCTGAATGTGAAAATCGAGAATCACTTCACGAATCAGACAGTGAAGTGAATGAGGATGAAAACACAGAGGACATTGATAATGAAAATGATTGGTAACGATGATATAATAATATATTGTGAAGGTCAGGTTTCAAGAAGAGACTTAATGTAAAATGTTTTATTTCTTTAATCTCAAGATAAACCCTGTTGATAATAGAAACTTCTATGTTCTTTAAAGTAAATTTGGTAATTTGTTTAACATTTTTGACATCAAAAAGTAATCAACACATATGAACAATTATTTGTCTTAATGCATATTTGCTTTGGTACTTATCTTGATAGTTATACAAGTTTATGGGGGTAATTGTTGAATAAAGGTCATCGTGGAAAAATATGCAATTTTTGTTAGATTCACGGTTAGTAACTCAGTTAATGCTCTTTTAAATGGTCATCCTCATATCTCTGAGTGATTGCACGTACTAGTAGAACTTTCTATCACGGTTGGCAAGTGTATGACAAATACTTTGGAGGTTGCAAATATTTTTAGCTCAAAATACCAAATTTGAAGAAATCAAGGGCAATAACCCTGTCTCCAGCATTGAAGCCACAACGAATTTGATGCTATCATACATTTTCTTACTAGTTAGGGGTATACCTTACCAAATATCACTATAAAGTTTATTCACCCAAAATGGTACCGACCACCCCTAGTGGCTCATGGACTAAAATGGGATTTCTTTGTTACATCGAAGGAACCTTTAAATCTTTTCAAAAAACAATTAGAAGACCTAGAAACTGAAGTGAAACTAAAAATAGTACCTGCTTCATGTGTTGTGGTTGAGTTTACCTCACGAACTCAGGATGAGCACTTTGAGCTTTGGATCGAAAAATGTTATGAAGTTCTAGAAAACTGCTTTAGGGACCTCGTATTGCTAATTCTGAGTGGATCCCAGAATAAAATTCAGCATCTTCATAGAGAGATAGAAAGATATGGCATCGTTGGGGACGATTCAATATTTGAGATGAAAG
Source organism: Saccostrea glomerata (assembly GCA_003671525.1). Lineage (NCBI taxonomy): Eukaryota > Metazoa > Mollusca > Bivalvia > Ostreida > Ostreidae > Saccostrea > Saccostrea glomerata. Next base: position 41,433 of record PRKT01000275.1, read on the forward strand.
GTGCAACTGGAATTTTACTGCTAGAAAGAGGAGAAGTTGTATTTGATCTTATTATGGGTATGCAGGAACTTATGAGAAACATCAGAATATGGAGCCCAGAGACAAGAGAAGGCATTCTATTTAATGTGTTTACCAAATCTGATTTGCAATACCGACTGAACAGGGTGTTTAAAGGAACTGAGAAAACAATGTTAGAATATCCATATGTACAAATATATCAAAGTGGGATGAAAATCAAAATAATTGGAAATGAAAATGATTGTGCTGAAGCAAGTGATTACCTAAAAGCTAATTCCTGGATGGTAGGTATACACTTTGAAACTTGTAAATATTTTGACGGGCTATTGTTCTTTCTAGACAGAAAAAATGTCCTAGAATTTCTTGATAGACAAATTGCTACAATCAGTGGCACCTGGGCAGTTATTAGACCACCACAGAGCAATGAACTACTTTAAGTATACGGGAAAACTTCTCATGATACAAATATGATTGTCAACCTTTTCTTGGAATCTATCAAAGTAAGAGAATATGGTGTCATGAATTCAACAGATACATAGGATATCGTCAACATATGGAAACTACATGCCGAGCATCTGGAGGAGAGTTTTCAGGGCAAACTTCATTTGCTGACAAATACAAAGAGAAAAGTCGGCTTCGTAAATTTAACATTCGTTTACACTAGAGGAAAGGTTGAAGATGCTTTTGCACCAAGTTGAACTACGAGTACCAGGAAAGAAGTCAATACAAATGAAGCAAAAACATTTCATTTGGCTTAAAAAATATCATCTGAATTCTCTACAAACGGAGGCCAAGAAAAGTGACATTTGTTTAAATTTTGTTATAGAAAAAAATGCAATTGAAATAGCAGGTCCTTCATCAGCATTGACGGGGATCGAACGATCAATCCATTCAATCTGTGCTACAGAACAGAACATACTGCTCCCCTTTGTAGCTCTACCTTCTAAAGTCACAGATTTTCTGCGCGACTGCCAATGCTGCTTTGCGTACAGTCCATTTAAAAATTCAAGATTGTGGATAAAAGGAACTACAGGAATTGTCGTCGTGTCCAAGTGAGGGCAGTGGAGGCTGAAGGAAAAGGTAATGTACATACATGAAGAAGTTTTATTTAAAGTAATAAAACTTGTAGTTTCTCATAAAACAAAGAACTTATAGCTTAAGATGCCTTTAAATTGTTGCTTGTATAAGAATGTACATTATGTCAGCGATCTCTGTAAAATTTGGGATCAGTCGCTATGAAGAAGTAAGCTTTCTTTGTCGACCGGTCACAGCTGCCGTGGGAAACATGTTAAAGCAATATGAGGTGCAGCTTTGAAGTCGGAATATTTAGATAATACTAAAATATATTATTGTTGTCTAATTGAACATGAAGGTCCAAATTACATTCAAATACATGAACATGTATATCATTATAACACATTTCAATGGCAAAATAAAATTCTCAAAAATGATGAAGTTCATAATGCTTTAAAATCAATCCGTATACTCTACTTTTTTTCAATTTAATTGCAACTATGTAATCGTTTTTTACTCTTTTGATATTATATATCTGCAGATATGGTTATTGAATGGCTTAATGACGAGAAAACTGCGCTGCTGAAATTCCCATTATGGCGCGTTGGAGGAACAAGAGAGAAAAATCAACTTGAAGAGGTTTTACAACTGTTGTTTACCGAGGTTAAAACGCAGAACAAAACATATGTAGCTTTTGACTTGCAAAATCTGGCATTTTGGCCAGTGAAAATGTTTGTTAAAAGTATTATTGACTGTGTCCCAAAACCCCCAGAAGGCCTCATAATTTGGATCAGTCACCCTGATGAAAATGCGTTTCAAACTGCCATTAACTGCCTTAAGGAAGCAGAATTCACCAAGACTAGGGGAGGTATGACACTTCTCAAATTACATCCATATCTTGTTTTAATTGGATATTTTCATGTTAATGTCAAATAAATTAATTTTTGTGAATGTTTAAGCACATTAAGCGAGTTAAACATGTTACAAGAACAGTGTGTACTCAGTGTTATGGAATTATTTCAGAAGATTAAATGAATATTGTGAAGCATATATATTTTTTTGAAGAGAATACTATACAACTGTATTTATATTTTCCAGATATTAAAAGCTCCAAAATTGAGTTAAAGGTTCTCAAAGGAAGGATAGCAAAACTACAAGAAAAGGTATTTCATCTCAAGAACACGACAATCAAGTAACTTTTATGATGATGACATGACCTCTCTTTTAAAAAAAGAAGAATTAGAAAATCTACTCTATAGACACCGGATTTGAAAAATAACCAATTATTTTTGGTGTTGCTGATGTTTCGTTGGGTTTATTTTTTTTTTCAAAAAAAAAAAAAGTTTTCTACATTTTACTTAGAGACCGATTGATATCCAGAAATGGTGAAAAATTGTAAATCAATACAATAACGTCGGTTATATCTGAGTAAAAATGGAAAAACTGTTGCATTGATGAGAATGAATAAGTTTAAATTTTCTTATCTATGTCAAACATATTAATTGCAATGGAACATGTGCAAGACCAATGACTTAATCATACCCAAAGTAAATGTTCAGATTGTATACAAAAAGAGTGCTTTAGTTTAAGAATATGCTACATGTACATATCAAGTAATGAAATTATGTATTCTACTATTGCGTAGATGGAGTGACAGATATTGGTTAAAAATCAAAAAGAGAAAATTAGTAATGAAGAAAGACATCAATTTTCATTTTTCTGTTTTTAAGTTGATCATAACAAGCATTGTAAAGCATTGCCACCAAATCCCACTACCATCAAAACACTGCAGACTTCAATTTTATTTTATGCTGGAAAAAAACATTGGTACTTTTAGGTAGATGTTATTGTTAACACAACGTCATTGAGCTTAGATATGACAAGTGGAGCAGTTTCCGCATCCACATTAGAAGCTGCAGGTGATGGACTGAAAACAGAGATAGCCCAAATTCCAGCCGACCGCACAACAGGTCGAGTAATTAGGGTCAATTATGGGGATGTTGCTGAGACATTCGGATATAGATTGAATTGTGAGAGAATCTTTCACGGGGCCCTTTATAAATGGAAGGATGATCAACAAAAAGCATTGGACGTAAGTGTGAAAAGTGATTTTATTTCAACTTTGAAAATTATTTCATATTTTACGTAATATAATCAAAAAAGTTTTTCTCACTTATCACTCATCTTTCAGGAATCTCAAATTCTTAATATGTCTAACGGTATTCATCAGAGTTATCAATTTTAATTTTTTTAATCTTTGTGTTTTTTTTTGTTTTTGTTTTTTTAAATTTTTTGTTTTTTTTTTAATTCTGAGTGGAGGTGGTGTTCGGGTGGTAAAGTTATGAACTTAAGATATGTTTTACATTCTATTAGGTTCTTCGACAATTTGTGAGGAACTGCATATCTCTGGCAGACGAGAGAAAATTTAAAACTTTGGCATTCCCTGCCATTGGAACCGGACAGTTGAAGATTCCTGCAGTTCTAGTAGCATCTAGTGTGAAAAGTATAGTTGAAGAGTATGCAGCTTCAAAAGATCACAAGCATGTAGAAAAAATATTATTTGTTATTCATGAAAAAGATGAAGAAAATTTCGAAGTGAGTTATGTTTTTTTTAGTAAAAAAAAAACGAAGAATATTAAAAGATTATTATTTTCTTTTCTTTCTACGATTATTTTTGGTCATTACAATATAAAAATATCTTACTCAGCAAATTAAGCAAGAATAATAATTAGATTTTATTTATCAATAACCCTATCTTCTTGATTTTTCTTGTCTCGTATAATTGTAAATAACCACAAAGCTACAGTCACACAAGATCTAGAGAAATTCTAATTGCTTGATTTCTTTTTAGGCGTTTCGCACTATTTTGGAGCACGAAAATGGTAATTGTTTTATATATATCTAATGACATGTTATAAAAGTCTTGCTTTGCAAATGACCGTTCCTCATGGAGGAAGTAACATAATGTCAAATATAATTACACACTAATTCAATCAAATTCTGTAAAATAACAAATTTTCGTGGGTATTGATTTTCATGGTTTTGGATGTATGAGGAGACCCCGAAATTTTGTTTAATTTTTCACACTAATTGCTACCAAACAATTCATCAACCATGAAATTGATTGTCAAGATTGATTGATTGATTGTATATTGTTTAACGTCCCTCTAGAGAATTTTTCACTCATATGGAGACGTCACCGTATGCCGGTTTTTAAGGTCTTATACGGAGGACCCGAAACTTTTACTTCAAAGTGCCGAGCGCATGGTGAAGGAACAGTTGCTACCCATTTTATCGACTAGGTCAGTCGCGGCCGAAATACGAACTCACGGCCTCGCGATCACGGAGCGAGCGCTCTACCGACTGAGCTATCGTGAACGGTCAACCACGAAATTAAATCCCCACCGACCAATATATTTTCCTCAAAACAAAAAATTGACCCTCGTAAATGTGTGATTTTACAGTAGATAAATAATTTTTTTTTTTTAAATTCCGAATAATTGTTTAGCCTCGAAGTTGTCAATTAAATATATATATATATATATATATATATATATATATATATATATATATATATATATATATATATATATATATATATATATATATATATATATATATATATATATATATAAGGAATTATTAAATTATACAGCAAATCTTGTCAAAACAAATTAAATTATTTAAAAACTACAATGTCGTTCCTTACTGGTAAGCAAATGTGAGTGAGTTAGGACGGCGTTGTTGGAAACAGTCCTTCATTAAATCTTTTTATTATTGCTAGTTCTCTTGTTAAGTAATTCATAATAATTTGTCATGCTATTCGATTGATGATACTTAAGTTACGACTTCATTGCATCTTGAAATCCTTTAGCGTTTGCAACATTTTTTTCATCCCCCTTATATTTTGGCGAAGATCAAAATTCATTTGAGGTCATAAACGCAAAGTCATTACATGTATTTACATTTAAAAAAGTAATTATATTATATCAATGTATGATTAAGACAGTGAAGGTGAATTGTCCCGTTGTAGTATCAATTTTTGATTTAATGTACTTCTTGCAGCTGCAAGGAAAACCATAGAAACGCCTGAAATTCCAGTGCTTTACAGATTTTCTGTGTATGGCGGAGAACACAATGTCTTGGGTGCAATGAATATTCTTGCTGGAATGTTTCGAGAACATGTCAATGAAAAATATAAATTGGTACGAGCCGGGAGAATTTCTCAGATGGATACGCACAACTAATTTATCCAATAATAGTTAAATTTTATGTCTTTGTTTTAGATAAAGCTACATAAAAGGAAATGCCTTTATAAACTTATTAAGCAATTTGCTGAGCTTGTTACATAATTGCATTCTCACTGAGTGTTTCTTCGTAGCTTTTATAAGATTACGGACCAGGTGAAATAGTTAATATAAGTATAAAGGAATAACCATCTATCTGTTTTTTTTTAAAACTGTTAATACGAGGGTTGATCCAAAAGTAATGTCACAACTTTGATAAAATTGCTATAAATCGAAGTAAAGCAACAAAATTATAGATGATAAAAGCTTTATTTATTTTAAATCAGACCTGAAAATTTCATAGAAATGTGATGTATACTTTCCAAAATATCATATTTCAAACAATGTGTGGTCATGGTAGTCGCCGCACCTAAATAGAACGTCATATGACTGATACGCACCGTCATACTTTTAAGCTTTTCCCCTTCGTCTCTTTAAATAATATTTGTGATTTGCAAACACTTTCACCAATTCCACTTTCTTTAAGAATCTTTGGTACCATTATACACTCATTTTTTTCATAATTAAGCCCTCTGTCAAATTGTTTTGAACAGAAGCATAAGTCAAAATTAAAAATTCACTTGTCACCTTAAACGTCTGTCATTTTGACAACGTCAGACACCATTGAACGTTTCCGTCCGATCTCCTATCTATTGGTCTTCTTGTCCTCTGCTGATCATTCAGTGACCAATCACCCGCCCAAAATTGCTGAAACCATCTATTTAGAAGTCTCTTATTTACATTCTCTATTCTGTAAGTCTGATTAATTAACGTAACTGTCGCTTTTAATGATTCCCATATTTTGAAGCAAAAATGCATTTTAACCCCTCGGGCCGTTTTTCCCATTTCGACATTCCCTTTGTTCAACTCAACAGTGAAAGTAAAACAACAATTTTTATGATCACAAATACCAATGCCGTCATTTAATTTTCAATTAAAGACTAGAAAATGACCAGATTTGTGTCTTTAAAAAACATTGGGAGATTAGGTGCTTTTTTAGAATCTTTTTAATCTGTTTGTCTTTTTCATTGTAAGAAAAAATACACTTTAATATGTGACGTTTCGTTGTGACGCGGCGACACCCCCTATGCGCTATGTTTTAAACATCTATAAGATAAATTCAAATAAACATTATTAAATAAAAAATTTAATGTTAAATAGATTTATATTTGTGCATATTTTGGTATATTAAATTTGATAATATGACACCAAATATAAAATATATGGACACTGTGACATTACTTTTGGATCAACCCTCGTATAATTTTTTTTTTATACTTATGAATATGACAAATGTAATTACAAAAATGCATGTAATGATTCTATAATTTTCTTTGCACCTTTTCAAATTTGTTTATTCTTACTCCGTATTTCTTGCAAAAAAAGTGCATTTGGTATATTGTATGCCTAAAATCTTTATCGTTGTGCAGAAAATACTTTTGAACCAATCGGCGTGCCATAGTCTCTCGCCAAATGAAAGATCGGGGCTTCCTGTATTTACTGGTAGTAGTCCCTTTTAATGCGCTCTCTCAAAGGTCTTTATTTTTAAATATATATGATTTTGACATCACCAGTAATGACGTGCTCAGATGGACAGCAGTTGACAGAAGATGAACTGTTGAGAGATTTATTTCAGATGTTTAATAGCTAAGCACAGTAAGGTTTGTTTAAAACTGAAGACTTTTGAAGCCACAGATTTGGAATGTCCGTAGAAAATGAAGGGTGTAGATTTAAATGCCAATTGGTTGATTTGCAATAACTGGACATGCACTTTCCCTGATTTGTCATTCATACTTTATTGTTAATCTTTCTTTGAGGCTGAAAATACTAGTAATGCATTCTTGTTTCAAATTTACTAATAGAGGTTGTGTCTCTTACGTCTTTAGAAAGGGAATTCCAGGAATTAATTGCACTGGGTACAAAAGTTTTTTAAAAGGTTCAAGTCTACATTTGGGGAAAGAGTAGTCTTCTGTGTTTCTTGTATTATATGTAGATTCAATTCCGCGAGTTTTTGGAAATATTTGTTTGAGATAATCGGGTACAACATTGTTGTGTACTTTAAACATAGTAGTTAATTTAGCTGTTCTTCTTCTTGTAACTAATCCTGTCCTGTTTCTGAATAGAGAATTTCTTTAGAAACAAAAATCGGGAGACCAGTAATGGTTCTTGCTGCAGCTAGCTGGCCTTTTACTAGTTTTTCTATATCATAAAGTGTACAGCCGTCCCAGACAACTGAGGCATATTCGAGATAGAGCCGGACAAAAGTTGTCTACATTTTTAAAAGAGTGTTTCGTCCAAGAGTGAATTTGAGCTTTTTCAAAAGGCCAAGCTTTTTATATGCAGTATTTACAACGCTATCTATGTATACAGACCAGCCCTAGTCTTCTGAAAAAAGTAAACCAAGATGCTTATGTGAAGATTCAAATTCTAACTGACACTGTTGAAAGTAAAGTAAAATTTAGGAAGCTCAAATCTTTTTTTAGTGTAAAGAAGACAGCTTTAGTTTTTAAAGGGTTGAATTTGAGTAACCATTTTTTAGACCATTCATCTAAAATATTTTGATCGTGGTTAATGTTATATTCTATACTGGCAACATTTGACGAAGAATTCTGTAGAGAATTGTCATCTGCAAATAATATACATAGTGACAACATGTTTTCTGAAACATCATTTACATAAATTTAAAAAAAGTAGGGGACCACGTAAAGAGCCCTGCGGTACCCCGGCATTAATAGTCATGCTAGAAGATAAGATATCTTTATACAATACTTTCTGGCTCCTACATTTGAACCATTCGTAAAGATTGCCGGATATTCCTTAAGTTTGCAGTTTAAAAAGAAGACCCTTATGCCAGACTCTATCGAAGGCCTTTGATGATCGCAAAAGACCATCCAACATGACTTTCCCTCATCAATACTTTTGTTTTAACTATACTATGGTATGTTTTCAGCAATTGGTAAACAGTTGAGTGGCCAGGCAAAAAACCTGCCTGATACTTGTAGAACAAATTATATGCATGGAAATGGTTATACACGTGTTTAAATATTATTCTTTCCATAATCTTACTAACGCAGCTCAATAAAGAGACTGGTCTGAAATTTGATGTTATAGATGGGTCATCTTTTTTAAATAGAGGGAGAACATGAGCTAATTTCTAGGAATCGGGGAAAGAGTTTTCCTTCAGAGATTTATTAAAGAACATACAAAGCGGTTCTGAAATACACTGTAGTTAGAATTGTTGATTTTAACATTTTGTGACTAATGCAATCTTGCCCGATAGCTTTATTTACTGGAAGTACTGATATTATATCAATTATTTCCTGCTTTTGACTGACGATTTCACTTAGCATATAGTTACACAATAAGTATTGGTCGGGTAGGTTGTTTCCAATGTCTTCAATATTCGATATAGATATAGAGGAGAAGTATTTATTCAGTGCTTCAACTTTTTTCAAAATCAGTAAATGCAGTTGAACTGTTTCAATTATTATTAATATTAAAGCTACAGTGCCACCCATTTAAAAAGTGTATATTTATTGCGCACAAAAAATGCGCTGATTCTCGATTTATTTCTTCGTGTTTTTAAAACTGTCATCTCAAAATATTAATAATCATGTGATCCTAACATATTCTTTCACTGTTTTCAAAACAAAACATTTCCTATAATTGTTAATAGCTCTCTAGGTCCTGAAATTAAGATCATCGAAAATTTCGCCTAATTATACTGCCATTTAGGTTTGCAAGATAATTCGGTTCAGCGTGCTTTTTGCAGATGTCAACTACGAGAGTACTTGATAAAGAAGTTTGAAATTTAGGTGTTTTGCAATTAAGAGAGAATTTGATGGAATTAATCCAGAAATAAGCGCAACATTTTGTGCGCAATAACTATACAGTTTTTCAATGGGTGGCACTGTAGCTCTCCTGTCTGTCAAAATTTTTTTTTTCGGAGAGCTACAGATCTGCAGCTACCACCTGGAAACGGTTCTATATGACGGCTGTTGGTCTCCATAAACATTATATTTGCATACCCACTGCTCTCTCCCACTATGAACATGTAGCCATCAACTGCGTTCATAGCACTATAGACGCAACTGCTTCCACTATGACTGCAAGTGCTCTATCTCACTCGTGTAGAACAAGCTCAACTACACTTATATTTCGTGTTGAGAAGTATATATATGAAATGTTTCGTAAAAGGACTAAATATAAGTTTTTAATAATATTTTTTGGAAAAAAAGGAATTCAGAACAATTTGAAATTGCCGTTTGATATCTTTAAAAATTTAATTTTGGTCAAAGTATTTAATTGTAAAATAAAACTTTTAAAAAATTGAATAGAACTCCATATTTTTATTTTTTCGTATCATGCATACTTGTACAAAGAACGATAACTCTTCAAACTTGGGTAATAACATTCAAAAAGAGAAAATTTCATTAACTAGTAGATCTATATCTATTTCAAGAAAAAATAAATAAAAAAAGTACCAAAAAAATCACAGAAAAGCATACTGGAGTAATAATCATAATAAAAGCATTCTCATTTTTGTCATAGTGTTAAATTATTGATTTTTGTCAGAGGATTTCAATAACGTTGATCGATGACGTCACGACTGCATCAAAACAAAAATCAAGAGAATGTGATGACGGCGCTGCTTGTATCCAGATAACTGTGTTTGAGAGGGAAATACTTTATAAATTGTGATTTATTAGAGAAAAGGAGTATTGATCAGGTGTATTGATTTTAAACCTGTATGGTTTTCTTTACTGAAGACAGAAGAAGCTGCGTCCTTATGTAAGTCAGGATTTCCTCTGATATTCTTGTCAACATCAAAGAATGCAAATATAAGTAATAAACAACGATTATTTAGTGAACATGGCGTAATGAATAGCAATAGCTCTGCTGGCATATTTTCCATGATGCGCTAGCGCGCATCATGGAATATGCCAGCAGAGCAATTGCTATTCATAACGCCATGTTCACTAAATAACGTTGTTTATTTCTTAAATGAACTTCTCCAAGTGTCTCCATTGCTAATTTTTAAAGTTTAGTACTGATTTGTATGTGAGAGAAACTTCTTATTTCTGCTGTTGTACTTACGTTTTTGCCATGATAAAATCATTGCGTGTAGTGTATTTTTAAAACTAATGATTAATGTTTAAAAACTCAAACAATTATTTATCTGTTGTGGTTGACAACGAATCCAATTAACCATAACAAGTGTGTTTAAAGTGATCTAATTCTTTGTGAAGGACTTCGTAGAAAAAAAAATGACCCTCGTATTCAGCAGTTGAAGAATTTAGGTATAAACTTGCTGTAAGTTTTCTTACAATATTATAAGGGTACCGAGTAGGATTTTGTGCACTGTTATGAAGGCTTTATTTTTATAGATGTAATGTAAAAGACATCGTTAAATATATTAAAAATTCTGGTCCATTATACATATTATCATTGTGCTTGACAAAGCCTAGTACGTTAATTAAGATGACACCCTTTTAAATAAATTTTCAATGATTTTTAATTGTATTCGTAATCGTATTGCTCATCTTGCCAAGATACATACATGTGTTAATAAATTAAACATGCATGTTAAATATGAGTGTACTTTAAAATTTCCGCCAAAAGCTATATAGTGTTTTATTGGCTTAATGCTCCATGACACGTAAATATTTTCTTGTCACACAGGAAAGCCTCTACTTTTGGCATTTCGTTACATTTTGGCTTTGAAAAAAAAAAGATTTGGATTTTATTGCAGATGTAAGGTAATATCGAAAGAATATTGATCTACCTATAATTTAATATTCTATTTCGTAGCGAGTTGTAAAACGTGAAATTTTAATGTCTACTTTCGTTTTCGACAAGAAAGTAATTTTTCATAGATATTTCTTTTTATAATGCATGGCGATATTGTTAATTCAATTTTAAGAACACTCTCATTTTCAAGTACTAGTAACCATATATTCATCTTTCCATCAGTGTGAAGAAAAGTAACTGACAAGTTCTGAGACATATAATGATATCCTCATAGGCATATTGTTGTTTTAAGGGTATTTGAATTTTGTTCAGACACCTTATTCAAAAATATTTATGTTGTTGTAAATTCAATCCTTCATGAACGGTATGTGAATTGACATTTAAGGTTGTTTGCATGATAATTATGAGTACACAACATTCGCTTTCTTACGTGACTTCAGTGTGGTGAATCATTACATTTATAAATCAGAAAAAAAACGTATTGTACTTTTTGGTTCACTGCAAAAATAAAGAACTTCAAGAGATTTCCTTATTGTTAAAAAAAAAGAGATTTCCTTATAGTTATTAGTAAAAAAATTAATATGCTGTCGTGAAATGTTTTCACAGGATCTCTTTGTGTTGCACTGCAATTTTAAAAGAATGGAAAAAACAGCAGCCAGCGGATTTCAGAAACAGAAATCAGAGTCGAAATCTGGTGAGGATTACACTTCATTTGTGTTCAACGAAAATTCAGGGCTTGTTTAAATTTTTAGGGAAAAATAAATTGACATCTGTTTATTATAGTAGAAAAATGCTGACATGAAAAGAGGATATATTTGATAAATTTTATTGCAATAAATTTTCAGAAAATGATATTTCCATGCATGCTTCCGACAAGAATTTGCAGAAGAAAGTAGAGGGTGTGCAAAGATACGAAGGATATTGTCCAAGTTAGTCACTTTCAGATTTTCAACTTACAGAAAAGTTGAAATATAAGTTTTTATTCTAAGTAATGCTTGATCTGAAATTTCCAATGAAGGATACAGCAGGTGGCTAATGAAGTATATATATGAATGTGTGTATTTGCTATGCGAATTAGAGTAAATCATTTAGTTAACTCATTTTCTTATTGGAACAATGAACTTGATTTAAACATTTGAGTTTGATTTTTTTTTCTTTCCATTAATGGACTTAGATATGGAGAGGGATAAACTTTTTAATGGACTAAAATGAATTTGAATTTACAGCAAATCAATTTCTTTAATAAAGAAAAAGTTATCTGTTAGACTTAATTGTAAATACGCTTTTAAGGTTAAATTTGGTCATAATTTAAAATGAAAATGAAAATGAATATTTAAAAAAAATAATGTCATGTTTGAGTAAAGGAATCATGCCTAAAGATATGTATGCATTGGAATCATGCCTAAAGATATGTATGCATTTAAAATTACATTTTTAAAAATATAATTTTTAAAGTCATATATGGCGTAACTGATCAAAAAACATATTTTTGAAAAATACAAAATTAAGTAAAGAAATATAGTTAATACATTTAAATTAAAACTTTTCATACAATTCTGAACACGGAGAACACCTCGTTTCAACTAATAATACGATTTTATCTTCTCTGTAATGTGTTATTTAAATCTTTTGTATTTTCTTCCGAGTCGGAGAAAATTCCGAGAATCAAAATTAAATTGCGATAACATTATAACACAGGTGACTTAGATTTTGTAATTTTATGGAAAAGTTCTATCTTTATATAAAGTAATGATACAAATAATAAGTTCTTATAATTTTAGTCTAATAATTTTCATTGTACACACGCCATATATGGCTTTAACTTTTTCTGGTGCTATAAAGCTTAGTAAAGACAATTGTGTCTTTATCTTACTTTCACATGGGGAATTGTTTTTTGTAAAAGGGAGATCAAATGTGATCTCATTTGCAAACATGGTCCAAGAAGCCTGAATTTCTGCAAGACAAATTGCTGAGAATAAAACGTGAGGAAAAATCATTGAAACGGAAAGTTGCATATATAGGGTTCAAATTATATTGAGAAAAAAAGTGAGCCTACTACTTGATTATATTTGAGGCAAATAAATAGGAAAATGATCAATTACCTAAATTATTCCAATAAAAGTCGTATTTTGATTTTAAGGAGTTGTCAGTGTCTTCCGATCCGGAGAGAGAGAATGTGAAAGAGAATTAAAAATCACAATATATCAATTCAAAAAGTGGACTTTCCACATGACAGCAAAAGAATCTAAGGATATTTTGAAAAAGAAGTTAGAAGATATTCAGACAGAAAGTACACTAAAAATAGCCAATGCTTGTTGTACAGTTGAGTATTTCTCAAGGCAGCATGAGAAAAATTTCGAACCCTGGGTAGAGAGTTGTTCTAAGGTAACAGAAACGTGTTTCAGGGATTTAGAATTGTTATCTGTTAATGGAGAAGTGGAAGCAATCCAACATCTTTCAAAACAGATACAGAAAGCAAATGAAGATCATTTTATTTCATTATTTGAGATGAAGGGTGTTAGCGGCATTTTCCTACTAGGAAGAGGAGAACACATTATTAATGTTATTTTAGCCTCGCACGCATATTTCAAAAACTTCATTATACAAAGACCCGAGAACAATGAAAACATTGCATATAAGGTATTTGACATCTCTTCACTGCAATGTCGTTGTATGGCAGTGTTTAATGGAATTGAACAGACAAAAGAGAAATACCCGTACCTGAAAGTTTATCAAAGTGGTGAGAATGTCAAGATGATTGGAAATGAAAATGACTGTGCAGCAGCATCAGAATTTCTGAAAACAAATGCGCAGTACAGTTAAGGTAGAGATTGATAGCTTGTAAACAAAAAAACTACCCATTGAATTTTTCTGAATTTTTTATATGTTTGTGTTGAGTCCTTGTTCTAAATCATATCAAAAATTCAAGGCAGGTCATCGGGCTAGTTTTAGAGAAATTTGACAATTTTAATACAGCCTTCTTCAACCACCGAAGAGCTGAAAAGGCAGTGTAAAATAATACAGGAATATGATATGAAAAGGGCTGTAAATTTTTTATTGCTATATCAATTATCATTTGTCTTATATGAATTCAAACATCTGTCTGTATGGATTAATATTTGACATCAATCTTAAATAAATCAAGCATTGTTAGCGAAAAACAGAATTACATTTTCCAAGATGCATGGTCAAATTAGGTTAAAATATTGCCTATTCATTGCACAAGGTCTCACACTTCTGCTTCCACTGTGAAAAAATTGCCCATCAAATTTCTTTTTTTATTGCATATTATAGTTTGTCTATAAGTGTCTTAAATTTCAGAAAAAAATCATACTACATAATGGGGTTTAAATTCATCCTGGAACAAGTTTATTATCTTACACCCTACCCTACCCCCTTCCTTTAGAAGGATGCACTTTTGAAGAATATGGTGACTAAGAGAAATTGTCAAGAATTTATCAAAATATTTCACAGAAAATGAGTAAATTCTTTGTAATATTCTTCTAAATTACATTTTGTATCACAAAAACAATTTATACATGTACACTAGACACATTGTTGCCCTGGTTGACCTTTTTGCACTTATATTAAAAAAGATAAAAACTTTTCCTTATATCGTTCAAATTGACTTTGATAGATAGAATTAATCAAAATATTTCAAAGAAAATGTGTAAAATTCTTTGTAATATTCTTCTAAGTTACATTCTATATCACAGAAAACAATTGATACATGTACACCTGGATACATGTTGCTCTCGTTGACCTTTTTGCACTTATATTAAAAAAGATAAGAACTTTCCTTTCTATTGCTCAAATTGACTTTGTAGATTTATTATAAATATGATTCTTGGATGAATTATCAATGATAATATTTTTGACCAATTCTGTGCATAAGTAAACTTGTTTTATTATCTTCCTTTGACAACAATAGAATGATTAATTTCACTTTTCTTTTAACAATTCCTTTTTTATTCCAAATACATGTACAACATAAATAAGAAAACCCAGTGATTATGAAGTTTTGAACGCAGAATCAATCCACGGCATGTTATCCTTGTTTTAAAAATATTCAGATAAAAATGTGTTATGTATTACACTGATAAATGAAGACTGCCTGGTCATCAGTTGTCAGATATTTAAAATACACTAAAGCATCACATAAGTGTGGGAAAATGGAGAATGATTCGGTTATCATTTCATACATACAAAAATAATGTAATAATTTACCCAAAAAAACATACAATGTATAAGAGGTAATAATTTGTTACTTTAAAGTATAGATTTTGCAAACAGATTCATAAAAGTTAGAGGAATCCCACCATAAACTCTATATGATACTGTACAATTTTTAAACTCATGATGTAGTTCAACAAAATAAAGTGAATACATTCAGAACATGTAAGGTAACAGGATAAACTTGCTATTTTACTCTTTGTCTTATTGGCTAAAAAAGATCAATGTAAACATGTATGCATTTACAATTGCCATCGTATGCAGTTAGTTGCGTCATGTTCAAGGATCCTGACAATTCCGTTGTTTTTATGTCAATACAACAAAGGTGTTCTTTCACAAGGATCTGCAGTGAGCAAAATTCATTCTGTATATTCAGATTTTCAAGCAGGTCTTATGGTGTGATATGTCCGATCCTTTTTACTGTCTCCTTCTGGTAGTTCTTTTTCTGAAAAGAACAAAATATTTTAATACTACAAGAATGAAAATACATGTTTTACTTCTTTCTTACACTGCAAACATAGTATGACTATGTCTATATGAATATAAAACACTTCTGAGATACCTTTTTTATATAATGTCATGACTTATTTAAATTAAATGCATATAAAGTCGGCCTCATTAATCTGGGCACTTTTGCTCCCAAGGAAATTATTTGCCCCAATGGCTTAATGATTTGTCTTAATTAAACAAACTTGGTATATCAGGATAAAGATCAAATATTTTAGTTTCTAAATGTAGGCCCCACTCTAAGGCCAAGACCATGGGGTTAAAGGAAAAGAAATAAATGTGAAATACAAAGACTCAGCACAAACTGTTCAAGAGTTAATACCAAAGGATTAAGTTTTTGTGGAAATAAAAATTACATGTACCTGTCAGTGACACATCAATGCATATACAACTAGCAACCTAACTATCATAAGTGGAATTAAAATACTTTTCTTTTTACATCTTATTCCATATTTTTAAAATTCAGTTTTGTCCTTAATTACCTTATTGATATAAATCCAATATTCTTTTGTAACACTGCAGATGACACTTGATTAGTTAAGGATCCTATATTTCAATGGGATCTGTAACATGATGAAAATAAAATAAAGTAAGTAGCTTGATCTATTTAAAAAAATTGTAGAATTTATTTACAATTTTGATTTGCAAATTTAATAGCTATGATAATGTGAAGAAGTCAATATTGTTAAAAAACCATGTCACTTATAAGTCTTTTAACAATACCGACTTCTTCACATTATCATATCAATTCTTTGCTGCTTCATTTGAAAGAATTTCATTCAAGTTAGAAAACATCCTTACATTTTACAATTTTTTTGGTTATTCAGTTTTGAATTCAATTTACAACATGCCTTTTTATATGTTTATACACAAGCATTTAACCATACATGTATTTAAGTCAATATAGCACCTACATGTAAGTAGTGATGCAGGGATCCCCGGTTAGATTCTCAGTCCAGCCATACATGTTCCCCGTTTCCTGACACACAAGTATGCCACTTTAAGTTCAGTTTGCTGTAGCAGATCTGGCTTGAACTTTCCTGAAATATTAATATGATCTCTGAGAAATTATTGACTTGAGAAAATGCTTCTACATGTATACAATAATACTGTATGTACATTATGGTGTTAAAAATACAAGGACTAAAAATCATGAATTTAAAATACATGTATCATAAAAACACCTCCTTTTTACCATCCCCTTGAAAAAACTTTCTGGATTTTCCCTGATACATGTGCAAGTGTAAATTGAAAGGAAAAATTACAAACCAATGGCTATTTTGGAGTTAATGTAAAAGGCACCCTTGACATTCCTCTTTCCAGGTGACACTTGATTTGGTCACATTATTTCATCAGAGAAAGCTGAATACACTGTCTAGTCCATAGCTTGCTTCACCTGTAGTATTAAATATTTTTTATATAATCTATGAATATGATATCTGTTTATAATCAGGCCCTTTTTGAGCATAAAACAAATACATACATAAATTTATTACATGTATATAAATATTACAAAAGGCTAATAAATCGTATTGTTTCCTGCTACCTGACAGACCCTATTTTTTAGCACTTGATCCTAAAGTTGTCTTTTTTTTTTTTTTCAATGCAACTTTTTACAATTTGCTCAAAAAGACAAAAGATTCACAAGGAAATGTCCACTATCATTTATAAAAGGGGTTAAAGGCTAATAATTAAAAAGCATCTGTCATGATGCAGAGCAGAGAAAGTTTACACATTTCTGCATTTGAACAATTTAAGCAAAATGTGTTTTTCCATTTTTTGATCTGAGTAACTAAACACCACCTTGTGTGTTAGGCACAGATAAGTATGATTACTTTACATTTTTTACCTATCCGGCCTTTATCATGTTCTGACACCAGAAATGTCTGGTTTTGTTCTTCTGGTCATGAAATAATTATTAATTTTTAGCTATTTTTCAGTCATGATTGATATATTATATAATTATCGTAAATATTCACCTTATGTATCTGACACGGATACAGGTCATACAGCAATAAAAAATCTGTTCTGCAAAAGATTTACTTCCTCCGTCATACCAATTAACATCTGTAGGGTCATGGTCTTTAATGTCTATACTGAAAACAACATCAGACACAGATCGATACCGGTGTACCCACGCGGTGCTGAAGTGGACTCTGGACATTGTCACAAGGAGTAGTTTCACCGAAATTATGTTCTTGGTCGGTTTCAGTCTCACATCTATTTTGATTCTCATGAAGAAGCTTCAATTTTGAGAACTGTAAAGATTTAATATATAGGGCAAATTTGTTTTTTAAATCGAGGAAATTTCTCGATTGCTTCGTCGGCCATCTTGTAGCATAGACAATAATGTGTAAATGGAGACTTTTATTTGACGGCGTTGCAGAATCCGGAAAAACAGCACGTGCAAATATGCGAATTCTTTCTATCACGTGATTTCTATCGGTCTCTACCTTAAGGCAACACATGAAAAAAATATGGTAATGAAGTCATAATGAGGTCTGACGTCATGACAGTTGCTCCGCCCTGATTGATCCATATAAGGAAATGGTGCTCAAAATAACTATTTACCGATATTGGCAACAATTTGTAATAAACAACAATATCTTCATGTTTAAATAGAAAATAATTAGTGATTTTCTTGTATATAAAATAGCATGTCTTTAAAATAATCCTCTTTTTAATGTGTCGTTTGTCTGCATTCGGCTTCAGCCAAGCGCTTGCACTCGGTGACACGGAATGTTGTTTACATCTAAAAACGTGGCGACATCAGCTGAGATTTGCAGTGGATTTAAATGCAATAACCACACAATCTTTAAAGAAAATAGGGATAAAATAAGAGACAAGGCATTGCTTCTCCATTTTTCAAGAATATGAGGATATTATTTCGGAAAATAGCAGAAAACTTAGACGATTTGCACCAGCTCTAGCTCCGTAGATCAATCACTGCACTGTAATTCCAGGCCAGGTATGTATACGCATAAATTATGTAGGTACATGTGTAGATCTACAATATGTAGACATGCTTTTGTTAACATAAAAAAACCCGAGTGTGTTCATGTTCATTTAAATGTATTAGTACAGTCAGTGAAAAACTGTAATTATGCAGTGCCTTGTGTGTAACACCCCTCCCCCCTCCCTAAGTTGCACACTTTTTAGAATTATTAAAAATTAATTGCTCTAAATGTGTACTGAGTTCCTGTCAATTAGCTCATTTTCTTTGAGGCAATATGTGTAATAATGGAGATCATCAGTAACACAAATTTAAACTAAATTGAATGAGACGTTTTCATTGTTTCAGTCAATGATTCACTAGTGACTAGGCCTAAACAAATAATGATGTATTTTGACATACAAATATGCTACACAATTTAAAAAAAATATCCGTAACATTGTGTTGAAAACATAAAAGCCCCACTTCAAATCTATGGTTGTAATTTTCCAGAATTTTCTAAATTAATGAAAAAAAAAATAATTTTTTGTTTATATTACAGGTAAATTAAAAATATTTATATAATACTTTTATCATTGTAGCTGTCCAGAGTTTCAGGCTTAAAGAACATGAAGAATGAATAAATAAAAAATGCATCATTTCTCCACAGGGTATGTATACTTCTAAAGCATTTCACATTTTCAAAGTTTGCATGTGCTTTACATATTGTTTTTTTTTTCATTTTGGTAAAGGGGAAACTTAGATTTTTTTTTATAGAAAATATTCTATCAATAACTATTGTAAATGTCAGAGGTTTCACTTTCTCAGAGAAGTTTTGTAACACATTTTTTTTTCATTTATAGCAATAGCATAAATACACTACAATATACAATGTAACATAATTTGTTTTGTCAAATGTAATGCCATTTTATCCTATAATGTATATTTAGTAATCTCATAGCATATAACTGCATATATATATTGTGTTGTAGGCCTAGCTATTCCCAGATGTTGGACAAATGGATTCATTCAGGCAGCAAGTTAATCCATCATTTAAGGAAAATGGTATGCTCAATATAAGCTATAAACCATACAAAGTTTTGATAATAAAACTAACAGAAGAATTGAAAACATGTGTACCGGACAGTATATAGGGAACTTGTACTGCCTCGCCAGTGAGCTAGCTTTTCTGGTGATGCGGTAGAGTCTCCCTCTATTTCAGGCAAGTTAAGCAACGGCGAGCCTGTTTAACCCTTGGATGGGTGACCGCTTCACGTTACGCATGTATGTAAATTCTATGTTAAATGTTTCCATGCATTTTTTTTATTTCATTTTTTAAACACAAATTACTTTCAATAATGGTATTTCCTGATTTTCTCTTATTTTCAGAATTCATTTTATCCACAAGAACATGAGGTGATGGAAATAATTTGCACCTGCCCAGCATTCCTACAGTCTGTCATTGGATTTGAAAAGAAATGTTTATTAAATAAATTTTCTAGCTAAATAATAATTTGACTTTTTCATATATTTACTGTACAGGTGTTGAAAAGGCCATTAAGATATGAAAATCTTAACTTTCTTACTATTTTGTGTGGAGGGTACTAATGATCATCAAGATCTTATTTTCAGCATGTGCATTGTGTTCATTTATCTTTCAATAATATTACCAAAAACAGGAGACTAGAGATCCCCCTAATTGATTCGAAATAGGATAGGGGACCACTATTTGTTCTGAGGGAAAGGGGGGGGGTGGGGCAGGCGAGTTTTCCAAGTCAGATTTTTTTTTCAATTCATGTCAATGAAGGACAGATTAATATTTATTTCCGATCAATAAGATAAAAGACAGATTATTTATTTTCCTCTTCATTGAAAATCCTACATGCAAAAAAAAAAAATGTAAAAAACTCTGATTCGTGGGAGGGGGAGATCACTGATCAGCAAGTATTTATTTTTAAAATCTGCCAGTCCCTCACCCTCAAAATAAAATAGCTGTCCCCTTAACAAATACAGGGGTATACCCCAATTCTTTCTAATTAGTACCTTAAACTTATAACTTAGTTTATATCCCTTACTTAACAGTAAGCGGTCTGATTGAAAGCGATCGTAGAACATGACCTCGTATGCAGAAAGAAAAAAAAAATATTAACACAAGTGTGTGTACCATAGGCGTCGGAAGCAAAATGAAAGGGGGCTGATTGAAAGGGGGGGGGGGGGGGCTAAGCCAAAAGAAAAAAACAAATTCCAATGCCTACATGGGAGGCTAAGCCCCCCTCCCTGGTTCCGACGCCTATGCGTACAGTAGTGAGAGAGGGGAATAGATATCTAATTAATTATTAATGAAGGCTATATTTTAATTAACCATTTGTGTTCTACATGAATATATCGGCAATATTTATACCTATTTGTGTGTAATACTACGTGTATATATATATATATATATACACACATCGTTGAGGAAATGCGGGAGGTTTGAAAGACATTAAATGTATACAACGTATGGAGAACGAATACACACAAAAAAAAAGAAATGTCAAGGATTTTTATGCATACCGTTTGATTTAGTAAAAAAAAAAGAGTCAAGTCCTGCCCGCATGTATATTTATTTTAAATTTACGAGGTAAACAAACTATATCAAGTACTCCAGAGTTATCTCCCATGCTGGGTCAGTGATGCGTTTGAAAACTATAATTAGATTGACTCTTCCAAGATTTCATTTTTTAATCAAAAAGTGCAAGGGCAAGGCGACAATCTAAAAAGTAGGTTTTTATTTTAATTTATTTATTTTATTGTATAGTTTTTAAAAAGTGATGCTCATTACTTTGTAATCTTTCAGTTAATTTATAATTCGTGATGAAATTAGGAAAATATCCTATTTTTCATACATTACTGTCTGTTTTAGCTGAATAACTTAATTATATCGGAAAACTAACTGAATGAGCATCACTTTTGAGAAAGTATAGATACCTAGGGACAACATAAAACATTGTGCAGTTAATTGTTTGTTTGTCTTGCCCTTGGACTTTTTGGTTAAATTTGACATTTCATTTTTTAACCTAAAATCGGAGCCCACGTGACTTCAGGGGGTCACATGATGTCAAAAAATACCGATGTGAAAAGCGATGGACATACTCTTCAAGATCACAAAAAGCTGTTTTAACTAGAGTGTCTTGCTAAAAAATAAAACTGTTAAACATTATATGTATCGGATTCCGTGACTTTTTATAGAAAATGTTGCCTTAACTGTACTGCGTGGCTGAATGACGGGTGTTCAATATGTAAGATGCAAACAGCTTATCGGTTTTGAATTCTTTTTGAAGAGAGTAAATGTGCAAGCCTTTATTGATGGTGGAATAACAAAGTATGCTGGTACATGGGCAGTTACTAAATGTACCGAACCTTTGAACAATGAATTAGTTTTCATATATGGGAAAACTATATCTGATGTGGAAGGGATATTGAATGTTATCTTAGAATCTATAAAAATCAAAGAGATTCCAATTACCTCTGCGGCATGTAATGAGAAAAATATACAAAAATGGAAAGCGTATGCTGAGAAATTTGAACAGAGTTTTGGGGGAAAATTTAGTTTGCAAATTAGCACCCAGAAAGATCCAGGACTTGTTGCATATTTTGTCTTCACTGCTGACCTTGAAGATGAGGAAAGTTTAAAGATACTTGTAAAGGAAATCGAATTAGAAATACCAAGAAAGGAAAAGATTACAATGGAACCAAAACATTTGATTTGGCTTCAAAAATGCTATTTTGATATTTTGAAAACAGATCAGAGGCGAAGAAAACTGGCATTGATTTAAAATTTGTTTCAAAAAATAATGTACATGAAGTGGAAATTACAGGTCTTTCTACCGCTTTGACGGAGATAAAACATTTAATTCATTCAATCTGTCCGAAAGAACAGAATATATTGCTCCCCTTTGCATCTTTACCTTCCAAGGTCACAGATTTTCTGCGCGATTGCCAATGCTGCTTTGAGTACTGTCCATTTAAAAATTCACGATTGTGGATTAAAGGAACTACAGGAATTGTCGTGTACAAAGGCGAGTTTGGAACAGACTGCCTCTACTCTGATGTCCAAGTGAGGGCAGTGGAGGCTGAAGGAAAAGGTAATGTGCACACATGAAAAAGTTTTGTTTAAATTGTTAAAAATGGTAATATATAGAATACTCGGTAGAAAATGAGAATAATTTATAAAATTCTCATAAAACAAAAACGTATCGTTAAAGATGCCTCTAATTAAATTGTTGCTTGTATTATGTACATTGCATGTCAGTGATCTCTGTAAAATTTTGGATCAGTATCTATGAAGAAGTAAGCGTTCTTTGTCGGCTGATCACAGCTGCCGAAGGAAACATGTTAAAGCAATATGAGCTGCAACTTTGATGTCGGAATATTAAGATAATACTAAAATATTTTATTTTTGTCTAGTTGAACATGAAGGTCCAAATTACATACAAATACATTAACATGTATATCATTATTATAACACATTTCAATGGCAAAATAAAATTCTCAAAAATGATGAAGTTCATAATGCTTTAAAATCAATCCGTATACTCTACTTTTTTGAATTAATTGCAACTATGTTATCTTTTTTTAAAAACTCTTTTGATATTATATATCTGCAGATATGGTTATTGAATGGATTAATGACGAGAAAACTGCACTGCTGAAATTCCCAATATGGCGCGAGGGTGGAACAAGAGAGAAAAATCAAATTGAAGAGGTTTTACAGCTGTTGTTTACTGAGGTTAAAAAGCAGAACAAAATATATGTAGCTTTTGACTTGCAAAATCTGGCATTTTGGCCAATGAAAACGTGTGTTAAAAGTATTATTGACTGTGTCCCCAAACCCCCAGAAGGCCTCATAATTTGGATCAGTCACCCCGATGAAAATGAGTTTCAAACTGCCATCAACTGCCTTAAGGAAGCAGAATTCATCAAGACTAGGAGAGGTATGACACTTCTCAAATTGCATCCATATCTTGTTTTAATTGGATATTTTTATGTTTTCAATGTCAAATTAAACATGTTACATGAACAGTATGTACTCTGTGTTTTGGAATTATTTCAGAAGATTAAATGAATATTGTGAAGCATATATAATTATTTGAAGCGAATACTATACAACTGTATTTATATTTTCCAGATCTTAAAAGATCAAAAATTGAGATAAAGGTTGTCAAAGGAAGGATAGCAAAACTTCAAGAAAAGGTATTTTATCTCGACAATCAAGTAACTTTTATGATAGTTATATGACCTCTCTTTTCAAAAAAGAAGTATAAGAAAATCTATTCTATAGACACCGGATTTAAAAAATAAATTATTATTTGGTGTTTCTAATGTTTCTTGTGTATTGTTTTTTCTTCCGAAACAATCAAAATGTTTTCTGCAATGCATTAAGGGGACAATTGATTTCCACTTGAGAAATAGTGAATAATTGAAGAAATTGTTGCATTGATGAGAATAAGTTTAAATTTTATTATTAAAGTAAAAAATAATGCAATGCAAGACCAATGGCTTATTTATACCCAAAGTAAACGTTTAGGTTAATTGTCATATAAAAAGAGTGCTTTAAGAATATTCTACATCTGCATAAACAGCAAATAATGAAAGGATGCAGTCTACTCTTGCGGGGAAAAAGTGGCAGATATTGGGTTGAAAAAAAGATCAGTAATAATGAAATAAGACATCAATTTTCATTGCCTTTATTAATTATTGCAAGCAGTGTATCGCATCGCTACCAAATACCCCTTACCATCAAAAACACTAACGATTTCTCAATTTTATTTTATTCTGGAAAAAAAAAGCATTGGTACTTTTTTAGGTAGATGTTATTGTTAACACAACGTCATTGAGCTTAGATATGACAAGTGGAGCAGTTTCAAAATCCATATTAGATGCTGCAGGCGATGAACTGAAAGCAGAGATAGCTCACTTTCCAGTAGACCGCACAACAGGTGAAGTAATCAGGGTCAATTATGGAGATGTTGCTGAGACATTAGGATATAGATTGAATTGTGAGAGAATTTTTCATGGGGCTCTTTATAAATGGAAGGATGATCAAGAAAAAGCAAGGGACGTAAGTATGAATCGTGATTTTATTTTCACTTTGAAAATTATTTTATATCTAACGCAATATGATTAAAAGTATTATTTTTTTCATTAATCACTCAATCGAAACTCAGATAGACATTACCTTTCAGGATCTCAAATTCTGGTGTTATTCATCAGTATTAAACAATTTCAATTTTTTGTAATCATTGGGATTTTTGGAGGGAGGGGGTGCTAAAATTATGAACTTAAGATATGTTTTCTATTCTATTAGGTTCTTCGACAATTTGTGAAGAAGTGCATATGTCTGGCAGACGAGAGAAAATTTAAAACTTTGGCATTCCCTGCCATTGGAACTGGACAGTTAAAGATTCCTGCAATTCTGGTAGCATCTAGTGTGAAAAGTATAGTTGAAGAGTATGCAGCTTCGAACGATCTAAAACATGTAGAAAAAATCTTATTTGTAATTCATGAGAAAGATGAAGAAAATTTCAAAGTGAGTTAATTTTTTTAGTGAATAAACTCAGCAATCTTTAAACAAATATATTAATTTTCCTTCTACAATCACACAATAGAAATTTCTAGGCTAACATTAAGGATCGAAATTCTTGTAACGTCTAAATGTATGATTTCATTTTAGGTGTTTCGGACTATTTTGGAGCACGAAAATGGTAATTGTTATGCATATAATTATCAACTTAAAAGTTTTGTTTAGCAAATGGTCTCTCTCCAGAGAGAGAGAGAGAGAGAGAGAGAGAGAGAGAGAGAGAGAGAGAGAGAGAGAGAGAGAGTCTAGTACAGCAACAAGCCATCAAACAAACAATCAAATAAATAAATAAAGAGCCAAAACGACTTTTCCCTAGTTGTTTAGCTATGACGTTTTACGAAATAAACATTGATAGTTTATAGAAATATAGTATTAATTATTTAATATACTTATTTCATATACTAAGATATAACATTATTATATCTTAACAAATATTAAAAGCAATTTTTATAATATATATATATATATATA
>PRKT01000275.1:69621-99673 GCA_003671525.1 Saccostrea glomerata
ATATATATATATATATATATATATATATATATATATATATATATATATATATATATATATATATATATATATATATATATATATATATATATATATATATATATATATAATATATGATTTTGTGTCTGCTACATGTAAGTAAATAAGAGGCTGTAAGGAAGGTGTGTTCGGAAACGCTCTTTTACTACCTATTAAATCGCATACTAGTATAAAAGCAGGTTCTATTGCTTAAGCTCAAATTCAGCAAAATTTTAAACTTGAAATCCTTAAGCATTAGCAACATTTTTTTTTTTATTTAAACACCTCATGTTTTGGAGAAGACACATTTAAATCGAGGTCATAAAATTAAAGACGTGTTTTATTTTCTTTATAAAAATACAACATTATATTGTATTTATTAACACGATGAAGGTTAATTTTCCTTCCTTAGTATCATAAACCTTATATTCGATTTGTATGTACTTCTAGCAGGGAGCACCAGAGAAACGCCTGAAATTCCAGTGCTTTACAGATTTTCTGTGTATGGTGAAGAACAGAACGTTGTGGGTGCAATGAATGTTCTTGCTGGACTATTCCGAGAACATGTTAAAGAAAAATATAAATTGGTAAGAGATTCTAAGATGGTTACGTACAGGAGATTTATCTAACAATAGATGCATTTTAATGTGTCTTTTGTTGAGATAATTAAAGCTACAAATAAGGAAATGGCTTTATAAACTCTTTATCAAGCTTTTTGCTCAGGCTGTGAAATTGATTCTCGCCGTGTGTTGCTTTGTAGCTTTTATCAAAAAAAGGAACTGTGGATATAACTTGTTTCACTAATGAATACGTATGTGAAAAGTGAAAAATAATTATAATACATGTGTTGATTCTATGAGTTTATGGCACCTTTGCCATCTTGTTTATTCTTAATCCTTATTTCTTGCAAAATAGTGCATTTGGTACATTGTATGCTGAGTGAAGTGATGTCCTCTCCTCTATTGTTTCAGGCGATGTCTCAGAAAGGAGAAACGAGAGATACAAATCAGCAGAAAAGTGTTCAAGTTCAACCTGTTGTAAGAACAAGTAAGCAAATCAACCTAGAAGCACTACTTTTCATCTTATTATGTAGCATTTATTATTGACATTTCTTCCAAAAAGGTTTTCAGCAAGCAACTGGATAATTCTTGTCTGACTTTATAGTGCTATTTGAATTCAAAGCAAAATCGACTTTTTACGGAAACTTTATATAAGTAGCTTGGCTCGTATATCTTAAATTTTGCAATCACTGGTGACAAAAAAATTCCTTGGAAAAATCTAACTTTCTACATTTGTCACTTTATGGGGTTTAATATTTGAAGTTGTCAAAAAAAGTTTTTAAAAAACCAAAGAAATTAATTTGTTTAATTGTTGCACAATATATTCTTTATTATTAATCATGCAGTTGAAATGATATAAATATTTTTTTTCCTTCAAGGGTGATATAAACTTCTTATATGTAAAGCTTAATGTTTATCGCAGAATTAAGAAAATACAATTTCTTTTTTTTTTTTTTTTTAAAGATGGATTTGCCATTTCTCAGTCACCTGCAACGGTTTCCACTGCCGAAGAGTAAGTTTAATGTAGAAGTTTTACGTCTATTTATTTATCTGATAAATAATTGAAATCATATTTTACTTGAACAAGTAAAGATTTTTTATCATACATATGTGTAGCCCGATTTATTTCCTTCGATTTACTAGATGTGTTTATATTTGCAGAAATAAATTTGCGATCTCATACGTGGAACAACTTTGTCTTCTACTACAAAGTAAAGAGAAAATGGTTTTAACGGAGGAAAACCTTGGACCAGTGTTAAAAGATTCAAATTGTGAAAACATAATATGTCCATTTTTAGAAGAAGAATGTGCGTTGATTAACTTCAAAACAACAAATGGTAAATGCTAGTGTAGAAGGCTATTATATTTTAAAATGTTTCATTTTTTCCGCATTAAAGATATTGAAATCATAGATATTCTTTGATATAATCCTCTATCACACTGAATTTAGACTTTCTTTTTTACTGATAGATGCAGATAAATTCTTTGGAAGCTTTGAAAATGAAAAATACGCTTTGCGGAAACTACCTATCCAGGTAGGAAATATTTTCTATCTCTAACTACGGTATATCTATTTCTCTCCTCGAATTTTATTATTTTTGAAAATTCAAATTCAAATGCATCATGATCATTGGTACAGAATAAACCTCTTTTATATACGCCACAACATTAAAAGAGAATCATTGTATTTAAGCACATGCTACAAGATATGATGAAAAATAATGAAATTAAAAATATGTATGAAATCAACGAATATTTAAGAGAAATATAAATGTCTGAAATACAGATTAATGAATTCATACATATTTTATGCCTAGGAGATAAATATACTAGTAATATAATTTTAAAATTGCAGGCAGTAACAAATATAAAAGCAAAGCTAAGTTCTAAAGTCATAAGCATATTAAAAGGAAAGGGGATAACATCAGAGGAATTTAATAGAAAGACTGGGGCTTACCTTAGCACTGATAACTGGACAGTAGAGGGAAACCTGTTTATGGTACAGAATGGTGAGAGATTCATCAAAGAGTTGGTAGTCGAAGAATATAAAGCAGAAAACTTCTCCACACGAAATGGGGATCAGTCTGCAAATAGTATGGATTCCACGCAAGACATAGACTTGTCGAGGAAGTATTCAACAAAATGTAGTGTATATGAAGAAAAAGCACTGAGAGAACTGTTTCCAGGTACAGAATTACCCTTCTCCAATGTGAACATTGTTGACGTAATACCAGGTCAAAAGATGATAAGTGGAACACAAAAAAATGTCAATCCCTTTGAAAAAGCCCTCGCAGAGCTAAAATGCCAAGAAATTTCAGAAATTTCCTTGATGGAAAGTTCAAGACTTTGAGAAAAAGAAATTAGAGAATGTTTCAGTTTCGTTCGATGAAAAAAGACAAACTATGATAATCATTTCAAGATCTCCTGAATTGCTGAAACGTTCCATCGAGGAGTTTCGGAGATTACAAGATGATCTACTGTGTTTAACAGAGGAAGAATTCAATTTTATCATCTTTTCTGAGAAATCATTGTCCCAAGATTTTCCAAAAAATGATGGTAAAATAATGGTTAAGGGTCCAAAATCTTTTGTAAATAAATACAGACTTGCATTAGATAATTTAAAAAAGTATCCTGTTCAGAGTGTTACTATTACGGACCGTGTCCGTAGTGAAGCAGAAATATTTATATCTCGGTTTTCAAGAGAAAATAAAAATGTATACATTCAAATAAAAGACAACAAGATATCCATTACTGGAAAGAAAACGGACAAAGTTCTTTAGGCAAAGCAAAAAATAGAC
The DNA here is from genome assembly GCA_003671525.1 of Saccostrea glomerata. NCBI lineage: Eukaryota > Metazoa > Mollusca > Bivalvia > Ostreida > Ostreidae > Saccostrea > Saccostrea glomerata. Next base: position 72,998 of record PRKT01000275.1, read on the forward strand.
GAACAGATAGAATCCATGAGAAAACGACACATAGGACTAGCAAGTAATGGTTCTGATCAAAACGTGAAATCTGGCGCCCCAGATGTAAATCTTTTATCACCTAAGGAGACAGACATTGTCTTTCAAAAAAGTAACGTTAGAGTTTATGTTCTCAAAGCCAATATTCTCCAAGTTAAAGCAGATGCAATCGTGAATCCGATGTCTACTGATTTATCTCATAGCATACTCAAAGAAGCAGGTTCATCAGTCCAAAGACAGTGTTCTGAAATTTTAGATTCGAAGAGAAATAATATACTTCAGATTGGAGAAGTCTTTGTCACAGATGGGGGCAATTTGTCTCATCTGTTGAAAATCATCCACGTGAATGTACAAGATTGGAATAATTACGCTGAGTTGGAAGTAGGTAGTCCATGTGAAAAGTGTATAGAAGATATTGCTGAAACAGTGAAAGTTTCCTTAGAGAAGGGAAATGACAACAATGTTTTTGCCATTGCAATACCACCTATAAGTAAATGTAAGTTATATCATTACACGCCATTTAAAAAGACCAGAAACAAATACATTTTTATAAAAACTCTTTACTAGGAATCTGAATACATGTATCTTATGGCAGTTACATGCATATCTTTTATCTTCTGTTCACAAAAATGACTATGCCATCTTTCTTTAACACAATAGCAAATAACAATTCTTAAAAATAAAAAAAATTACAGTGATTCTGATATGCTCTTTGACAACTCTTTTTTTTTGGGGGGGGGGGGTGCTCACTCCTTCATGGCACCTGATCTCACCTCTGATGTTTTGGAGGTCCGTGTTTGCTCTGCATGCTCCTATTTTGTATTGTTTCATGGACTTCTGATCTTGAATACTCTGAATCTTCTGCCAACAAATATATCCGATCTTTTCCAGTCCAGTTCATTGGATCTTGCATCGCCTTCCCCACTATTTCATGATATGAACACATTACTGCAGTATTTCCATTGTGTTTAATTTCTTTCAGGTGGAGTTGGTTCGGTACCACTTCCTGTTTGTGGTAGAGCTTATGTATCAGCTGTGACGTCATACATTGATGCTTACACAAAAAAGTCCACACATAAAATCAGAGAAATCTACTTTGTTGACACAGATCAGACGAAATTAGACGCCATTAAATTTGCATTTAGTGGTTTCCTGCATTGGGTTTTCCATCAAGCAGACAACGAAGAGCATTTTTATCATGGTGGGGGAACAGTAGTAAAAATATTTGCCAGTGAAATTCTATTTGCAGATGCTGAGGCATTAGTAGCCCCACAGGATGGTGAAATGAAAAGTGACCGTTACATTGCCAAAAGTCTTAAACGTTGCGAATGTAAAGCATATGCTGAGGAAATTGCAAAGTTTTATGGATGTACATGGCGGGTTGGAGACATCCGAACTACATCTGCACCAAAATCTTTGAAATTTTACCATATTTTGCATGTTTTTTCCCCGAGTTGGAGATCTGACATCTAATTAGACGTAAAGATTAAAGACTTGAGAACCTGCATTCAAAACGTATTCAAAGAGGCATCAAAATTTAAGCTTTGCACAATTGCAATACCAACTTTTGGTGGAGGTAATTCAGAAATTCCAACAAAACACATCTGTAATTCATACTATGATTTCCATACTGATATTGCAGATGTAATTTTCTCTTTCTTTTTTGAAGTAAAAAGAGTATGTAAATGGTTTTTCGATAATTTTAACCAATATACCGTAGTTTATTTAAATGTTCAGGGCGTTTTGCATTTTTTGTTTGTCAAGAAGAAATATGGCAAATAAACCATAAAGTATTTATTTTTAGGAATAAAAGAGAACATCAACAAGCAGAAAGTATTTAAAGAAACTGCTAGAGCAATTGTTGAATGTCTTAGAGGAACTCCCGACTGCACTGTCCATGTCATTTCCATTATCGACAGTAATGAATTGAACATTGCTTTAATGATTTTAGAATTTTACAAGATACTGAGTCAAGATGGAAAGTTGCATAACACGGACTTCATTGACGTTCAAAGACCTAATTTACCAATGAAAGAAACTGAATTTAATCTGTCGGGAATCCTCGTTTAATAATTGAGGCGGTTTGAAATGTAATATTTCTATGCATCAAAGAGAAGTAAAGCTACTTCTTTTCTATTTATACGTTTCTATCTATGTTGCTTTTTAATATTTTGAATCTATAATACAATATTTAGTACTTGATTCTTAAAAATTACATGTACGAATGCTTCATTTTCTCTTTTGTTAAATCAAATACTGTAGATTTACATGTATATCAAGCAAGATTGATTACTAGACATTTTTATTTTTTAGTATGCAATCATGCATTTTATTTTGGTTTTCTAACATCAAATTAACATTATGATTATATTGTAGGGCTAGAACAAGGTTTGGCCCAATGATTTGTGACTGTAATTAGATTATGTAATCACTGACACTAAATCCACTTGTACGGTTGTTTCAGCATTATTGAATAATAAAAATTTCATGAATCAGAAATCAAGCCGATATTTATTCTCCTTCTGTCAGTATATGCAATGATGGTACTTTGATTAATTCTTTGTTCATGTCACTTTTTTGTGTCCTCTTGCTTTAGGATTAAACTATATATTTTATACTTCTGGAATGAGTATTATCACAGCAACATGCAACCTTATGTATTAATTGTATTCAAAAGAACTTCACGACAACTTCTGAGAAATAAAATACAAGTATGATTCTGCTTTATTATAAATAATGGCATCAAAAACAAATATAGGTGATCTTTTTTCAGGATACAAACTTCCTGCAAGCAAGATTTTTAATCCCCAAAAATTCACTTTAATTGATTCATTGAATATATCTTGTTTTAAATAACAGAGCCTCTGTTATAATCCTATCCTCAGGGTTGTATTCATGAAGTTATTAACTATTTTTATTACCTAACATGTACATGTACTGGTATTTGCCTCTTGTTGAAATTAAATTATGAAACTTTAACAATCATACATAAAAAATAATCATAAATATCACATAAATTGAGTACAGTACACTATACACTCAGTATACTAAGTGATACATGTACATTGTGTCATATCAATTAAACATATCATTAAATCATCTCTTACTTTGATGTTCATTGAAATATGTAGTGAGTGGACAGAAAACACAATTCTATATTAGCCCACCTATAGATTAGTTTAACCTCAGTAAACAGATACACTCAATAATAACCTATATCTACCATGTAGTGTATTGTATGAAGTAAATAAAGTAAACTGTTATGATTGGAACCATGAAATTAAAAACCCCAATCTGTTAAAATATTCAACATCGATTTCTGCTGATCTGATACATTCTATAATATGGTTTTCTTTGATGCAGACTGAGCATACCTTAGTTTTACTGTAAAAAATGTACATCCATAACTTACGATGTGATGTATATAAATGTATACATTCAAGACTGATAAATGTTAATTTATACTGATCGATGGACATGTTTATGTTCTTATAAGTTAATGTACCTATTTACATTATACAATACCATTTTTGTTTTAAATCACATAAAAAGATGAAGCACTGAGTAAAGCAACAGTGTCAGATAAAATCACATATAATATTCAATTGATGTTCCCTGTTTATCCATATCCATGGCTATCTTGATTTGGAATGTTTATTACAATAATTTTAGTCAATTAGTTAATTTAGTTAATTACTGAGCACTGGGATTGTGAACAACCATTCATCACAGTTCATAATTATATTAACCCAATTCATCACAATACATAAAATATTCATCACTAATTTAAGCAAGTCTGGCACACCTGACAGCCATTTGTAGCTACGGAGTTTATCCACTTCAAAGTGTCCTACTCAACATCACAGTCTCACTAGGCTAAACACTCATCTAAACATAGGGATACACATCCAGGGTATCTGGGACTGTCAAATCCGACTAGCAAACACACTCCCTCTGGAAATGATTCTGTTTGGAGCTGTTACTTTACACCCCCTTGGTGGGTTTTCTGATGTCATCTTTTCTTGGCTTTTTCCTGCATTTGTAATTGAAGCTGTCTGTTCTCCTGTGAAAGCCTGGCTATTTCTCCTCCTAATGTATCCAAGCTCTCCTGTAAATGTTAAAACTTCAGATTCAGTATTCTGATTTGACTTCATTTACAATCATTAAGCAATTCTACCATTTTGCAGAAAGTAAAATTTGAAATAAAATTTACTTAACAGTAAGATAAACAGTTCAAATTAAATATGCTCATTCTTGTTATTAAAAGTCCAGTTATGTTTTTACAACACCTTAAGTTTAAATTGTTTAGGTGAATTCATCATATGTGGACAATAGCCTCTTGTTCAATCTGAAGCAAAAAAGAAAAATCAAACAGATGAGTGTAAGCTCTACCTTCAGAGTGATATTCTTTAGGAGGGTGTCTTCTAGAACAGCCTGTAACTTGTGGTTGATTTCTAAAGAGAGGTCAAGGGTCATTGCACTGTCTGTCTGGTGAGAGCTATACAGAGATCCCATAATGCTGTGCTTCTTGGACAACTCCACCTACAAGTAAGATTTTATAAATATAAATATTTCTGCTTCTGTCACCTAGAGAAAATTCTTTTTTTTTTTAATTTTTATATACACTTTAAACATTTAAGATTCTAAATAAAATATCTAGGAATAGTATATACCTTTATCAATGTGTGAATTTATATTAACTTCATCGTTTTATGAATTTTAACAAAAAATGTAGGGATTTTTCTTCCTGAACTCTTTAGTGTGCTAATTACAGTAAATTTTTTTCTCTATTGTTTGCATGTCTTCATTTCATCAAAATTAAAATAAAAAAACAAACATCATTAATTATATGCTATTTCATTTACCCAGACACCATTGCCTCTGTATAAACTACAGGAACAAACATTTCAATACAAAATCTGTTATTATCATGATATAAATACTTGATGCCAGAATTAACATGACAGAACACAACATCAGAGATCAAATACAGCTTGACCAAGACAAATCTAAAATACTTATAGCATATTCAAATATTAAAAAAGTGCAGTAATACACATTTCCCTTAGCTAAAGAAAAATTTGTCAGTTTAACTACATATCAATGGGCATGTATCTTACTTACTAAATGTAATACAAGTGCATGTTACATGTGCAATAAAAGTGCAAATATATTTTTCTTTACAGCTGGACTAAGCTAAGTTACACATGTAAGAAAAACCCAAAGTATCCAATGTTGATGAGCTAGGCATCTACTCAATTGTACTTTTTTCTGTGTAAAATATATGTCAAATGTATGTAAATAACAAATCCTCATGCACTGGAGTCCAATCTTATATGAAGCTTACCAACCCTTTATTTAAATGCTATTTCAATTTGAGAGTTTTAAGCCTATTTCAGCTTAAGAGTTTAAGTGAAATTCATGCATATTCATTAAAGACAAATATCCAATCAGCTGCTAGATAGAAAGAGCTAGAAGTTCCACGCACCATTTTCACATTGACATTTGGGAGACGAGTAAAACAAGATAGAAAGCATACCTGGGATAGCTCCCTGTGGTCCAGCTACAGAAAGAATCAACAAACAAAAGCTACAGGCCAATGAAATTACAGGTTTAAAACATGGATGAAATCATTCAACCAATCAGATCTCAGACTTTTGGAAAATATGAAAACCAATAGCCAATGAGATAAGACATAACAAGCCATGCATACATGTAGGTACACCTCAGCACAAAGGCAAAATCTGTCAATCAATAAATGTTTAGAAATCTCAAATAGCAGTAACCAGTAAATTCTTCAGAAGTTTAAAGTTTCAGCTTCATCAACACAGTAAATGTTGTGACAAACTTAGATAATCAGGGCAGTGAATATGATGGATACAAGGGAAAAATATGAAAGTTTGTTGAGGGTGACATGAGAAACTTTACACATTAATATCTCACCTTGGACAAGTCAGCTCTTTCTAGAGTCATTGTACCAGATTCTTCTCTCAGTGCATAGTTTTGAATGATTCTAAAACAATATTATACATGGCAACATTAAATCTCAAATTCATCTTGAACTGGTACAATTTATACATGCATGTATCTGACTATATTTAGAATGTAATTAACTTTCTTAACAAAGTTATAAGATTTTGACTCAAAGGAAACAAAAACATTGTGTAAGATCAAACTACATGACTGTATTCTGCATTACGATAACCTGAAGGTACCGCTTACTTGTTCTTTTTCTGGATTTCGTCCACAAGCTGCTGTATGTGTTCATGCATGAACTCGATTTTCTCGTTCCGTCGTGCGAGGCCCCTCTGAAGTTTGACGATCCTCTCTATCAGTACCCTACTATCTGGCTCCACCTGTTCTGTGATTACCGGGTACTCCTGAACTGGTTCCGAGTTACCGGGGTACTTGTTGGTGTAACTGTTTGACTGAGCTGGGTTGTTCTCAGACACCCCCATCGTGTTCAGGGAGTTACTGGAGCTTGTTCTTGATCCCATACTGTTTGAATCCTTCTGTCCCTCTCCATTAGTTTCGTAGTGTTCTAACTTCTTCTTTGCTTGTTGTAGTTGTCTTGTGAGGTCCTATGATTATAAATAAAAAGTATTTCCATTGGGCATTACATTTCACTTTGTATTCAACACGCTCAAATAAGCAGAGTGACACTTTATTCAACACATTCAAATATGCAAAGTGACACTTTATATCAAGGTGTGCGATCCATTCCTCTTTATTACTTTCACAATCGCAGATATTTCACTTTTACAATAACTTTATTCTAATCAGTTAAATAAAATAAACTAAAAACAGTTTTCATCTTCATTTAAACTAAATTTCTTGTTATTTCAAAATTTTCTTATTTTAAGTTCATACCTTGACATTGTTGACATGTTTTCTTTTAATAGTTTTGATTTCATCTTTTGTATCTTCAACTTTTGCAGAAAGTTCCTCCACTACAAAAACAAAATTTCAAGTAAATCTAACAACCATTACAGCTTTTGGTATAACATTATTATTGTTACATGTATCTTTATGTATATATACACACAATGCATAAAAAAAATTAAACACGAAAGTAGGTCAAGGAATATTTTGATCAAGTGTTATGAGAATATGTATGGTTTATATATGTACCTATATGAAATAAAATGCAAGCTTAATTAATTATTAATTCACCCCATGCTTACTTAAATGCATCAGTAGGTTCATAATATGGAAATACGTGTACATCATACAATCTGAATGCTCTTTATTTAATTTCATTATTCACCTGCTTTGGATTTTTCGTCCAACTTTTCTTTCAATTTAGCTGTTTCTTCACGTCTCATCACCTCTTCTTTCTTTAATCTTTCAGACTACAAAAAAAAAAATCATTGTCACTGCAGTTCTTTTACTAATAGCAATAACCCACAGTCAAACCTTATTATCTTCATAACTTGCCTTTGATTTTTGATATGTTTTTCCCTTTACTGTTTTGATTTCATTTTTTACAATTATAACTTTTTCAATTTTTAAAAAAAATAATCCACAATCATTGAAGATCAAAGGATGGGACTTCCACAGCACTTGGACTTATTCATGGTATTTGATGTACAAGATACAAATGTTAAAGTGTTATTTACTTTCATGTATTTTAAAACAATTACTTGTGTGCATTAGTGTAAGACTTACAATATCTCTGAAGTCTATCTCCAGGGTTTGCAGATCTACAGTGAGCTTCTCTATCTTCTCTGTTTGTGACACAGTCTGTAATCATTAAATGACATTACAAACATAGAATTTCAAACTTACATAGTGCATATGTTTGATTTTTTTTGTTCCAACATGAAAAAGAGACAGTACAAATTTTTATCTGTAATTTAACATTTTTACTAGATAGCTGTACAACTTTTCAAGTATAAGATGAACATTGAATAAAGCAATCAATACATGTAATACACGTTTGATGTTGGGCACTGACAAAAAAAAAGTTCACCACAAAGCCTATGGAAAAAACAAACCATATTCCACCACTACTAACCTTATTGTGAAGAACTGAGTTTTCTGACTGTAGCCCCGCATTCTTCTCACTGAGTTTCTTGGTTAGATCCAGTTTCTCCGCCTCACGTTTCCGACACGCCTCCATGTCTATCTGTAGGTCCTTGTTACTGATCTTCAGCTCCGAAATCTCAGCATCCAAAGACTTGATTGTGCTTTGTGCCCTAGCAATAAAACATTCAAAGTAAAAAATTTTCTCTTGCCTTAATCATGGTTTCATAGGACTGCATTTTATCTCGGGCATCTCACCATTTTAAGTCTGACATGACTTGTTCAAGTTCCACCACTCTGTCCTGTACTGTTGTATTTTTTTTCTCTGACTTGAATCTTACTCACCTTTCAAAGCCCAACTTGACTTGTACGAGTTCCAAAACTCTGTTTTGTAAGTCTCACTCACCTTTTAAAGTCAGACTTGACTTGTATGAATTCCCCCCTTTGTCTTTGTAAGTCTTTCTAACCTTTAAAAATCAGTCTTGACTTGTACAAGTTCCTCCACTCTGTCTTGTAAGTCTTATTCACCTTTTAAAGTCTGACTTAACTTGTATAAGTTTCTCCACTGTCTTGTAAGTTTTACTCACCTTTTAAAGTCAGACTTGACTTGTATGAGTTCCTCCACTCTATCTTGTAACTCTTTATTTTCCTTTTTCTGTTTCTGAAGCATGTCTTTGTATTTAGTCATTGTCTGCTCATTCAGATCTCTCTGGGATTCTAAGTTCTGACATTTCTTCTTCAAAGATTCCATTTCCTTTAAATTTATCTGGTGTTTTTCTTTCAGGCTTGCTAATTCTTTCACAGTAGCAGCATATTGCTGAAATTAAGCAAAATGCAACCGAGTAAAAAAAAAATGCTGAGACTCAGCATATCTCTCTATTCATCTAACTTTGAGATATCATTTTATTTAATTAAATCTGTCCTTTTTCTCCTTTTAAAAATCATGTTTAATCTGAATTAATTTTATAAAAATATTCCTATTTAACATTCAACCCCATTATACATGTATCATAAGTTAAGTCCCTTGCTCCCCTGAGTTACCTCCTCTTGGCTTGTCTTTTCCTGCTGTTGTTGAAGGAACTCGGACTCCTTAATCTTCAGCTCACTGTCTAACTTGTTAGATTTGATTTCTTCCGACTCCTGAGAACAAAGTGATGAAATTCAAGGTTACGCAATAATTAAAGACACATTAAATTATCATTATGGTAATTTATAGTCTAATGTTAAAATTATAAGTTTAATTTATAAATAATTCATGTGAAAATAAAGTATAGAACTTTTTATTAGATACATGTATATGTACTAACTTATTTCCTCATAAACACGGTGAAATCTGTCACAGCTACTGACGAGAAGTCGACAGTACCCTTTACTTCATATAGACATATGATATACCTTTTATTTTGATTGGTTACACATATCTGGTAGGTTTTGTTACTATAATTTGATTGGTTGCAGAGATCTAGATCTGGTAGGTTTTGTTACTATAATTTTGATTGGTTACACAGACCTGGTAAATTTTGTTACTATAATTTTGATTGGTTACACAGACCTGGTAAGTTTTAGATCTTGTAGGTTTGTTACAATAATTTTGATCGGTTACACAGACCTTGAGGGTTGTCTATCTCTAATTTTGATTGGTTACACAGACCAGGTAGGTTTTGATATAATAATTTTGATTGGTTAAACAGACCTGGTAAGTTTTAATGATGGCCTGACAATCTCTTCTTATCTGCTCGGTTTCATCTTTAGCATCCTTCAGCTTGGATCTGATCTTTGACAGCTCTTCCTTGGTTTCCTTCAAGTACAATTTAGGATCATAATAATTAAATAAATACATAACCATTGTTCAACATGATTAATAAACATTATTTCACTTTATCAAATTATACAGAATTTAGAACTGGGTTTAAAATAATGGATGTATATTCAGTGACACTTTTTTAAAACCAACTTCAATATATGCCTCCTAGGTCTATTTACAGAGCAAATAAAGATACAGCAATATTAACCAGGACCTCTTTATCAATTAGAAAAAATCCGTGAAATTTATCAAATATATAAACCTTTTTTTCTTAAATTAAAATTAAAATATCGATCATATAAAATACATTCAATCAGTTTCATGCAAATCAGCTCTATGATCTTAATATTTCAACAATGCACAAGGAAATAACTTCATTTTTATGATCTTGTTGAATGAACTACTTATATTTTTCCAAACAAACCCAGCTGTCACTATTTGATGCATTATATCAGCAGGACATGCATCAGACAGCTTCCCTTAGACATGAACAGCTGTGATCGACATTGATAATACACTGGATAATTATAAACATGCATTGTAGGTAAAATCATAACAATGCTGCTGGAAGACAAGAACTGCACTACTGAAACATGACTCCTGAACACATAAAACCTAGGTTTTAAGTTTCAGATAGAGATATATTTAAGCAAACTGATTGAAAGAATAAAATACTAGGACATAATTAATTGTATACATGATTAAATGTTTCTATACCCTTTCAGCTTTGAAAGGAAGAAAAACCAAAGATAAAAGAACATAAATAAGGCATTGTGCAACAATTACCTATACAGGATAACAAATAGCTATATGCCATTTGTAATTTTGTATTAAGTACACAAAAGCCCTGTAGAATATAGCAAGCCCATATCAATTCCATCATTCCACCCTCCTGCTTCCTTATAATCTAGCTGTCCACTGTTTGCTTAACATTTGAAATTTCAACAAGAATTGAATTTTTTTTCACAATATGTGATGATACACTGTACCTGATAAAGGATCTTTACCTTGTGAGCGTCGAGCTCAGCTCGTAGCTTGTTCTGTGCCCACTTTATCCTGACTTCAGAGGAGGAAATCAACTCACTTTGTTTCTCCACCTCTTTTGATAAGCCCTGTACCTCAGCAGCCTAAAATATGAACTTGAATTAAAAATGGTAATCTGTTGTATATTCTTTTACTCAAAAGTTCAATATTTGCTTGAGTTTATATCTATTTTTCTAAAAATTAACTTGGGTTAAAAATCTATACAAAGAGCTAATATAATATATATAATTTCTTTACCATTTGATGAGATAAACTGCTTGCAAATCAAACTCATTTGCAAATTCACTATAGCTCAATTTGAGATGCAACCCTTTTTATCAAGATTTTTTTTTCATTTCATAAATGAAAATGTTTAACTATTATTTATTTTATAAAAGTTATCTTTGTTTACTTTTGCCTCCAGATCAGCTATCAATCGATGCTTCTCTCCCTTGATATCCTTGACCCTTTGGGTTAATCCATCTTTCTCCTTAGTAAGGTCACGAACTTTGGACTCTAACCTTTCTATGGCCTTTTGACCTTCTATGAACTTTTTTTCAGCCATGGCATATTTTACTACCATTGTGTCCTTTTCCTTGTTGGCTTCTTCATACATTTTTGTCACCTGAAATGTGAAAGATAAATGAATGTACTTTTGACTTATTATCCCGATAATTTTGTCTTAATTTATATTTATAGGGTCTGTACATCTGAGTACTGGAACATTTGTGGAAAGTTCTTCAGTTCTTGTTGGAAACAATAGAAGTACAAAAGTTTAACAAAAAACACAACTGCTCTTAGAAAAGAATTAAGATTTATATGTTCTCCATTAAATGGCACTAGACTAGCTTCATTACCTGCTCAGTAATTATTTACATGTACATAATTTGACATTTCGATGAAGACAACTTAAGGGCAAAGCAATTAATTCTACACAAAAAAGAACACCATTATTGTCATTTAAGAAAGGTCACACTTTTTTGTATCTCTGCAGGAGCCCAGGTATTTTAAATATATGAGTGGGGTGTGCCCCATGTTCTAACCCAGTCTGACTTTTAGTTTTTTTTATAGGTCTGTTTATAATTCTGATTCATTCTGATTTTTGGTGCTTAACAGGGCTGTATTCAAGATTGTAGAGCTAGCCTGTATGGTACATGTAGATATACAGGATGTGCTGTTTGAATTAAACACTTGTTATTGCTCAGCTAGTTTGGTAGATGGGCAGGTTTCATTGCTTTCAGCCAGATGTGCTAGAAGAGTACCTGATCTGACATTTCTCTCATCACCAGTGACAAAAACAAATTCTTAAGATCATAGAGGCTACATATAGCTATGTACATGTAACCATTACAATCTTGAATGCAGGTCCAATATTAAATGTGACTTTTAGTTCATAGAGCTTCACCTAATTGACTATGACTAACACTTTTAGTTCATTTTGTACAGCTTTTTATTACCTGATCGACTCTAACTTTTAGTTCGTTCTGTAGGGCAGCCACTGTTCTCTTGGCTGCAGCATCATGGCTAGCGAGCTTGTCTTTTACTGTCCTGATTTCATTGGTCTGTTGTACAATTGTATACTCCAGCTAAAAAAAAAAAAAAAATTATTAATTAATAACTTGAAGGAATTTGTGATCTATAATTAATGTGATCACTTTTCATTAATTTTTTTTTAATATCACCAATTGGAATTAAAAAGGACACCTTTTCAAAATCTTGATTTTTCCATTATTACTCACAAACTTGGAAAATATGGTTTGAAATTTAATGCAATATATAGTTAAAATTGTGTATATAAAAGCACAATTATAATATATTTCAATCACCCATAAGGAAGCTAGAATTTATAATTACAAAACATTTGAGAGGGTGATTGTGTTTGATGGAATTTTAGGAAATACAATTCAATCTTATAAATTTAAATCTGAAGACCACAATTCTAACAATTGTACCTTAGTCTCATCAAAATTTTACCTCTTTAATTTGGGGGAGGTCACAATAAGAGGTCATCTTGACATTGCAGATTTTTCTTCTATGATTTGGGGGAGGTACAGATTTTATTTTTTTGATTTGAAGGAGGTACAGACCACCTTAATATTTCCTCTTTGATTTGAGGGAGGTACAGATCACCTTCCAATTTCAGATTTTACCTCTTTGATTTGGGGGAGGTACAGATCATCTAATAATATTTCAAATTTTACCTCTTTGATTTGGGGGAGGTTCAGATCACCTTAATATTTCAGATTTTACCTCTTTGATTTGGGGGAGGTACAGATCATCTTAATATTTCAGATTTTACCTCTTTGATTTGGGGGAGGTACAGATCACCTTAATATTTCAGATTTTACCTCTTTGATTTGAGGGAGGTACAGATCACCTTAATATTTCAGATTTTACCTCTTTGATTTGGGGGATGTACAGATCATCTTAATATTTCAAATTTTACCTCTTTGATTTGGGGGAGGTACAGACTGTACAGATTACCTTAAGATTTCAGATTTTACCTCTTTGATTTGAGGAAGGTACAGATCACCATAAGATTTCAGATCTTATCTCTTTGATTTGGTCAGGTGGTGGTGGTGGGGTGCAGATCATCTTAAGATTTCTGATTTTACCGCTTTGATTTGGGGAAGGTACAGATCTTCTTAATCAGGGTTCTCCATGAGCTGTTTTACTGTGTTGCTCCCGACACAGTAAAATTTTCTGAGACACAGTAAGGATTAAAATTTTATGCGTGCGACACAGTAAAAATTTTGCAGACACAGTAAAATCTATGATAATTAGAAAATCTAAACATGTAAAGTCTCTATAACTAAATCTTTAATCAAACAATTCGACCGTCTTTCAATTCTAAACAGTGGAGCACTTAATTACAAGGGCTTCACCTTGCTAATCAATTATCTCCTACATGTAGACCCACGCCGGACATTAACATCAGGGAACAAAGACATGCAAATACCGGTAATTTTTTTTCACACTTACAATGTAACGGTTAATTGGTAGTTGCAAAAAATACATTGTATTATTTTTGAAAAAATATTTAAATATGTCTTTTCTATAGAGTCACGGCTCTAGAAATATGTTTGTAGCACTGCAGACAGTCAAATTTAACATAACATCGTACCGAAGTCTTTCATAGATGTAATAAATTGCTTAAAATTTTCAAAATGTTCAAGTAACTCTTAAAAGTATTTAACAATTCTGAAGTTCGGTAATTCGATCAAGAAAACTGACAAGTAATCATGGCAAATTTACTTTAAAAAATGTTAAATACAAGTAGCACAGAATTTCCTCTGCTTTTCAGAAAATGTGTTTTTACTTTTATCAATATGCACGACCATACCATTTGTGTAACGGATTATCGATTTTTAAAAAGCATGTGTATGTATTCTTTTGTAAATTTATATAATGAATAATGATTCAGTTTCGAATTTAACCGCGAAAATATCGCAAAATTTTAGTGTTTCTTGTAAACTCTGCAACGTCAGTAACATTTCAAATGATGGAGAACCCGGCCTGCTTAATAATATTTCAGATTTCACCTCTTTGATTTGGGGGAGGTTCAGATCATCTTAATATTTCAGATTTTACCTCTTTGATTTGGTGGTGGTGGTGGTGGTGGTGGGGTACAGATCACCTTAATATTTCAGATTTTACCTCTTTGATTTGGGGGAGGTTCAGATCATCTTAATATTTCAGATTTTACCTCTTTGATTTTGGGGATCGAGGTACAGACTGTACAGATTACCTTAAGATTTAAGATTTTACCTCTTTGATTTGGGGGAGGTAGAGGTCATCTTGAGATTTCAGGTGTCGGATTTCCTTGAGATACGAGTCCCGCTCCTTAAGGATCCTCTCCACGTACGTCTCCTGTTCCTCTCCCCTGATTGTCAGTCTAAAAATAGACACAATTAGGTAAAAATCCTCCTCATTAAACAACACAGGAAACCAAATGTTTTACTCTTGTAAAACGTCATATAACTGACAATGTGTCAACTTGTTCAGAACATAAGACGACAGCTACATCACAGGAATCAATGTAATATCACTCATCCTGATAAAGTTAATGTAAACAAAGATAAAATGTTATGTATTCATGGACTAGTAATCAGCTGGCTATATATAGTTACAAATCACGTTTAATATCATTAACAAATGTTGTGGCAATTAACATGCAGGCTAAAAGATTTTCAAATAACAGAAGATATAATACCTATTGTGTCATGTTTGAATCAACTGATTTTTAAAATTTATAGATTGCAAAACAAAATTTCCCTTCATATGTATCTGTGTTAACAATTTTGATTTGTATCATGTGTATTTAGCTTATTGTTTTGGGTGACTTATCATAATACCAGGATCTTACTTAACCTATTAGTATTTAATCCCAATGAAATAATTTTTAGAATATCTTTGCAAAACCTTAACATTAATTACATAATGTAAAATCAAAAATAAGTTTATGGCTTGTCTTTTATTAAAGATTACATTGATATGTATTTTTTAAATCAGTACCTTCAAGTCACACTAAATAACAATAAATTTTTTGAAAAAAAAAATTATTCTTTACTTATCATCATAATTAAGCTTTTTATTTCACACAACCTAACCTTGGGTTGTCTTTGCATGGCCTTGATATTTGAACTTGAACATGTTGAAGTTGAATTCACAAGGGAAAAATCTTATTCTAATCAATAATTCAATTTTCATTCAAACATTTAGAAAATAATTCTGTTCATTTTTTTTGGTTCTAACTAATATACAGTCACAATGACCTTAGTCTTGAAGTTTTAATTAGGAATTTTGCAATGACAGGGAAGTGTTAATAAATAATACATGTACTTTAATGAACGAGCAGGATAAATTACAACAATTATTATCATTTCATTCTTAAATAGAATCACAATCCTACCATTCCCTCTAAGTAATTTCATTTTACTTCATTTTCATTTTATGAATACCCTTCTGGCACAAGTTCAAAATATTTTTTTTCAAGTCAATTTTATCACTGCAGAGATTGTGACATACTATCTGTACTACAGATATCTTTTTATACTGGATTAGGAAATAAATTTATGCAAACAAGTTCAAATACTACTTGAATTTATCACTTTATCTCTTTCTTCAAATCAGTCAAGCTTATTCTTGATTTTTCTAGATAAGCCACTGACTTCTTATAATGGATCTTCCAATGACTTTTGCCTTATGATCATATACTTTAATTTTTTTGACATAAATCAATTTTATAGACCTATCTTGTCTAATGGTAACGGAAAACTGAAAACCACATTTCATTTTTTAGAACCTTTAGCATTTTTGTTTAGTCTGCATGAGTCATTTAGAGAAAAATGTCTTTTAATGTCAATACGTTATATCACGACTACCAATGAGTACTTCGCAGTTATCTAACTTACTACCGCTCTTTTGCGGGGGAGTCGAGAAAAGTCTACATTTCTGGGGGCAAATGACATTGTTTACAGTAGTGACAATCAAATGATTCGAACAATTTAATGCCGAAATCACGATGTTTTGCCAGATATTGAACTCCAAATAGTAGATTGTCAAATAAGGAAAGTTTGGAATATTTTATCTGCTTAAAAATGTGACGATTTTCAATGAAAATCTAAGGAGAAGAGTCCGCTTTATTAAAAATATCGTTAAAAATTGGACAATTTAGGATTGGCTCCTCTAAAAAATATATATGGCTGGTTCAGCAATTGTTTAGCGAGGTATTCCACCAGGATTTTTTACTTATCTGTCCTTATAAATGCTACAATGATCGATCTTGCATTGTATTGAATAGCACATTGCCCCCACCCAACAGACGATTCCTACCTCCTTCGCGAAAGAGTTCCGCTAAGTTATGTAATCGCGATATCAAGTATTAAAGGAAAATAACTTTGCTATGGTGATCCAAATGTAAATAATCTTGATGCTCTTCAGAATTGTCAGGTAGCTAGCATTCCATGACCATCCTGACTGTCAAAGATTTCATTCCAAAAATGTTAAAAACTTGAACCTTGATGCCTTAAATAAACTTGCCAAAAAACTGAACTTATTTAGCTATTAACCACTGAAGAACTGAAGCTCTCTGCTTGAGAAAATTAGGACAAATAAAGCAGAGAGCTACAGATCCAGGTGTTGCAAAAGCCTTCAATTTATGTTGCCACTGTTTTGTTGCTTGCCTCTGGAATAATTCTCTGATATTAATGAAGAGTTCATTTGGCTTTGAAATGATTGTGTCATCATGCTCATTGATGTTTATCATCATGTTTCTACCTGTGATTGATTACCAGGGTATGGAAATGATAGATAAAACTCATTAATTCTTACAAATCAGTAGATCTACATGTATATAGTGTTTTCATAATACAGGTTTATTAGGTGTACTATTGACATGACTAACACCAGACACTAATATTTTTATGTACTAAATTATGGGGTCAATTTTCACATACCTTTTACATGCACTGGTACAGACTCCAAAATATATATTTTATAACTCATACAACAATGTAAGTTATGCATACAACAATCTATACATTTTTTTAACACTAAATGTAGACATGACCTACCTTTTAATTTCAGCCTCTTTCTGCTCTAGTTTGTCTTTGGAATGCTTCAGTTGCATCTGTAAATCTTGGATTTCCTGCCTAACTTTATGATCAATTGTCCCACACATTCCATTGGGTAACTTAGGATTGACCCCCGCATCAGGTCCATTTCGACTGTTTTGATTGGTTCTTGGACCATTGGTCAGTTCAGATTCTAGTTCTGACAAGAGGTCATCATCAGATTCATAAGATGAGATTTTATTTCCACTTTCGATATGATTTGTAACACTCCCGTTCACATTTACAAAGTTCAGACATTTATTGCTTTCCGTTGAACACGATGTGGTTTTTGTATCATACTGACTAGATGTTACATGATCTGTCCTGGATTCTTTATCACTTAAAGCTGGATTCTGACTTGAAGGATCAACCACAACACAAAGAGTTTCCTCAGGTTCATTATCTCCCCCTCCCTGTTCACAAGTTTCATTCATGTCTGAACTGTTTGCTGGTTCAGGTTCATCACTGTTGGCTGGTTCAGGTTCATGACTCGGTGATATGTCTGCCTCTTGGTCACACTCTGGTTCATAAGACTCAATGCTCTCGGTCGGAGAGAGCACATGTAGCTGTGGTCGAGCTTCAGCTGTCCAGTTTTGACAACAGATCTCATCCTCTGGAATGACGGCATTTCCATCCACAACCTCTGAATTTTCAGGACTGAGATTCTCTACCACATTGTTTACACCACATTGTACAAGGTTTGATTCCAAGTTTGAACCATCACTACCTAAATTTATCACAGAATTGCTTCCCTCACTGATATTTTCTTCTTCTCTTGCATCATTTACTCTCTGTTTACTTTGTTCCAATACATTTATAGGTTCACTTTCATTTTCATTAGGCATGTGAGGAGAAGCTCCATACTTTGTATGACTTTCACTTGCACTGATGTCTCTCACCAGTGAAGCATCTGCTTCTGCCTCCTCTTGCCCTATCCCCTGAATAAGCTGTTCGTCCCTCCCACAGCTGATCTGTCCCTCCCGTATCACCCCGCCATCTGCCTCTCTTTCGTCCTCAGCCTTCTCGTCCCCTTCTACATTCATAACACATTCATCCTGTCCTTGCCCATCCTCTTCTGCCTCGTTTTCCTCAACATTTTCATCTACCACATTTTCTGGATGAGAGCCATTCTCTTGTGGCAAGTGATCATTGTCGACCGGTACATTAATTTCTCCTTCTACTCCATCATTCGGATTACTTTCTGGCAGCTCATTCTCTGCATTCACTAAAGCAGCACTTTCAGATTCAGGATCTGGATTTTCTGTGACATTGGCTTCCTCATCTGGATCTATACCAGACATTGCCTACCACAAAGGACCTACAGGTATAAAGTGTGAATCATTGTAAATTACCTATATATAAGTGTATCTTTCTAAAACAACATAATTGCCTACATTTGTGGCTTCTTCAAACTGAAATTTGATCAACCTGACATTAAATGAAATAAGATAAAAGACCCACACCATTCGAAAATTCATTCTTGATCTAAAACAAAATTAAGTCAGAATCAAATAATATGTGACTCATTTTATTTTTATTCAGTACCAAACAATATCATTGACTCATTCATTATTAGAACTACAAAGACCACCCTGATATTGTATTAAAAAAGCTTAATTAAGTTCATGTGAATAGTAGAAGAATCAATGGTTATATGGCATTAGTCACACAAAATATCTTCGTTTTTCTTCTTAAAACAAACAGGTTATGGGTTGTTGAAAATCAATAAAATGGGTTATTCATCATGTTCATCGATTTGTTTTGACTTTACACTCAAGTAAAAATTCTATCTTTGAAAGTAACATCAAAATATGTGCTTTCTTAGTTCTATATTGTAAATAAACAAATGAATACCTTTTTCTACAGTTTTATGACAGACACAAGTCTATTTGTCAACACTAACATGGCTTTTCCTGATGACATTCGGAACTCCTGCCAACAAAACAAAATGGAGTAGGTCACATGACCAACAGAAACTCGGAAATCATTTTGTGTAAATAAATCTTTTTGGACAGAGAACCTATCATGTGCTTGATTTGGAGAGAAAAATTGTATTATTTATTATTAGAAAGAAATTTCAATAATGATTGTAAAATCGAAAGTTCAACTTTGATCTGTCTCTTTTTAGCGTTTGAAGCGTGTAAGAAACACCGAATTTAGCATGTGGTGGAGGCTGAGGATAAGTTAAGAAGGAGAAATTGAATGTAAATTGGTTGTATAGGTAAGAAAAAGCGTTGAATCACGTCGAATAAGATGCAAAATAATTCTTACCTCAGTACAGAGGACTTAGAGGCCGATTTTTGCAAGAATAATGCGTACAAAAGGGGGAGTGAAGTTTGGCGGGAAATAATTTGCACATGGAAGGGTCTCTGCCTCCTCAGGCTCCCGGGGACTGCATACTCGGTAGAATACGTTTGCAATATGATCTAACACTCTCCTAGCTTCTATGGGTCTAAAGTCAGTATATATGCATAAGGCTGGATCAATATAGACACTGCATATGCATGTTTGCTTCTGAAAATTATGAAGAGGAAGATGCAACTTTGAAAAAGTAGGTCAAAGTACAAACTGACGGAATTGCTTCAATCATTGTGACCTCGTAAAAACATGAGATTGATATCAACTTCTTAGGCCGGAATTAAAAATATCTTTGTTTCCCCTAACCTGACCCTAAATTCTCAAGTTGGGTCGGTAGGTAGGTAATCAATTTTATTTTCTGACAGCAGCTTTGAAAATACATTCTAAAATTTAATGGAAAATTACACTTATAAATAAGAAAAGTACAAAAGAAAGTGATTTGTAAACAAAATGCTAAGTATATTATAACTACCGTTTACAAGCAAAATTCTTGATTAATTAATTCTCAACTGAAATTAATTTAGATGAACTTGTGAAATATCTCAAGCCAGAGTACATTTATATAAATCGAATAAAGAAAAGACAAGATTCTCAAATATGCAAAGCCTTGACATCCGAGTATATTTTTTCAAACCTTCAATCACCCTCCAGTGCTTATAGACAGTCATTGTAGTTTTTTTGAGGGTCATTAGATTTGCAGTGGTTCTAGAGCATTTTGCTTTGGAGTTAAGATGTAAGTGGCTAATTTTAAGTCGCAGGTTTAAATACCAATGAGGAACGTTGGAAACGGTCCTTCAAAGGGGACCATAAAAACTTTTGTCCAGTGTCGCAGAAGATGCTGTCTCAAAAAAGATCCCACTGCTTAATGGCAAAAAAGTGCGTAGTACATCTAAATTTGAAGCAGTGGGGAAATGTTCAAATGTCGTCCCAACAAAGGGATTAAAAGCAAAGAAACAATCAATAACAAACAAACAAAGCCTAATTAAAGAAAATGACACTGGAATCTGCATGTCCAGTAAAAATGCTATATATAACAATGTCATAGTCACGAAGTTTAACCCGTAAATAAAGGTATGAAAAAGTACAACTGAATTATATTTATCAGGATGAATATTCAAACATATTTACAACAACTCTTATGATTCCATAATGGCAAATAGTTAACATAGGAACATAGATGAATGGTTTATTAGATCAAAACTCAAATTAAATAAAATGCAGTGAAATTGAATGATGTGTTCACTAGGTGGACCCCTCATCTGCTCATGAGGCTGGCCTTTCCATGTAATACGTACCTGAAATTCAACAGACAGATTTGTTTGTTCATTGTTTACCAAATTTTCGAAAATTTATTCACTCACATGGAATATGGTTCCATAATGGCAAATAGTAAACATAGGAACATAGATGAATTGGGGTTATTGGATCAAAACTCAAATTAAATAAAATGCAGTGATATTGAATGATGCGTTTACTAGCTTGGTCCCTCATCTACTCATGAGGCGGGCCTTACCATGTAATACGTACCTTTAATTTAAAGACAGGTTGTTTGTTGTTTAACGTCCCTTTCGAAAATTTATTCACTCACATGGAGACACCAAGACACCTCCGAGACACTCTTAATTAGTCATGGTAAATTTTATTATCAATTTTTTTCTAGAGTGAAGAATTCTAGTTAGCTAAAAGCATAAGATTGAGAAATCGCCGTTGTTTTATATGAAGAACTACTTCTCTGTAATCACTTCTGGGCGCTATTTTGTTTCCATCAAATGCTTGAAAACCACAGAACATTGTCGGCCGTTTTGATAAGTACTGATTTTGATGAAATTGTTTTTTTTATAAAACTTGGTTGACAATTAAAAAAAAATTTGAATCATCTTATTTAAAAAATCTTTTCAGTCGGCGCGTTTGAGTTGGGTTGGTCGCGTTAGGGGAAACAAAGGTATTTTTTATTTTGGCCTTATTTAAACATGTAAAGCAGTTAACAGGGGAAGATACAGGGTTTTATGTGAGAGGAGTTCTAGCAGATAAGGAAAGAGATGTGGAGGCCTAATGGTTTAAAGCGCACGGCATCAGCCCTGGGAGGAGGGGGGGAGGCTTCTGAGCTCTAGAGATTTTAGAACAAATATATGGTATTCTAACAGCAATTTTTTCTGCCCATTGGGAAAAGATCTGTTACTGATACAATGGGAAAATACAAATGGCAGTGTTTTCCCTAAGAACCGACAACCAGCCAAATTGACCGCTTCAATTGACAAAAATGCCACTTTGAAATAAAAATTTGTTGTAAGGTCCACAGAGATTTTGTTCATAAACCTCATACCCTAGCCTGTTACAATTGATCTCTAACCTTTTACTTTGAAATAAAGGGAAAACACTGCAATTGGGAATTTTCAATCTGTCATGTCAACAAATGTCTGAAATGAAAAATGTTTTCTCTGATGTATATATATTTGAATGAGTACATTCATTATAATGTGATTGTTGCATTTGACACTTCAAGAAAGAAAATAAAAACTTTTGAGTCAATACTGTAAACATGGTAAACAACTTTAATTCACGTAACTTATGTGTTTTATATATTTGCGAGTTTTGCAACCTACTTTAACTCTTGAAAATTTATTGCTACAAACCATTTATTTTGCTTTGTGCTTGTCAATGCTCAGAATTGTTTCCTCAGTTGCAAATAATAGCAGCACAGATTGATTTCTAATTGACAACATTACTGGTGATTAAAAGATAACGTAAAAATAAATAGATTCACAGTTTTAATTGAAATATTGATACAGTTGACTGTTCAATGAGTAGATTAACTTCTTTTGTCTTAACTAATGTAAATGTACTTTTTTCCATGTGGTCAAAATTCTGCGAAATTGCAATTTCCCTTCCACAGAAAATCATGCAGATTTCTTCGATTGCCACTATATTCTTTAATTATACTTTTAGAGCACTTGGATAAATTTTCGGGGAAAATCGGACCCTGTACATAGTGTATTTAATTATGTAACTTGAAGTCTTACAGATTTGAAGTCAATATTTTTTTTTTATAGGAAGATTTTTCTGTTTTTTTTTCAGATAATGGCTTCAAATGGGTATGTACCATAGTAATTTTTTACTAAATGATTTTGGAGCTGATTCCAGTTAATATTTAAATGAAATTCCTATTAAAAAGACTAGAATAAATGATGAAACTATAAAGATTTTTAAGTTGTAAGCATTTAAATTTCGTTCCTTTGTTTAAATTAAAAAAACAACTGTATTTCAAAATCTTTCGAGTTATTTAAAGTTTCCTTTTAGGAAATTCAATTATTTGAAATACTCTTTTATCTAACATGAGCATATAGTCTGAATTAGACATTCAAGTTTAGCACTAACATAGTGAATTATATATTGATCCAGGAAAATGAAGTTAGTACTTTCACTTTCACTTTTATTTTAAGGTGACTTTTGTATGAAACATAATATACATGATATAATATGCTTAAGTTAATTCAGCAGATATAAAACAATTTAAATGTAAGCTTACTGCGTTTTCTATTTTAACAATGTACAAGAAGTGAATTCAGTTTAGAACTTCTTTATTTATCTGTTCTGGAAATGAATTTGACCAAAATTTACAAACTTAAATTGGAGGTAACTTCTTGTGCCAATGTTAGGTAAAAAAGATTTAGATAACAGTGATAATGCCATGGTTTATCATTGATGTATTGCTGTACATGTGATAACGGTTACAGAGATTTAGATAGCTGGAACCCTATGAAGGATGACCATCTAGACGAAGAATTTAACAAATATGACAGAGGACACGGTAAAAACATGCCAAAGAGGGGCCCAGACCGCTATGGGTTAGTAGATAAAAAGGAATATATTTGTACAGTTGGAATGTCGAGGTCAATATAACAATTATTGGTGATATATGTCAAAGTTGGATGAAAGTCTCTATCTCTTTATTCATTTTATTATTAACATCTTGACTTTATTTGAGCTTGAGATTTCAAGATGTGCAGTAGAATAACATTAAATGAAGGTGAAAGTTTCTTGATATCATAGTTTGGGGGGGGCAGGGGGAGACTTGGTCTCAATTAATATGTGTATCTTGTTATTTTAGTGGTGTGTCCTTGTATGTCACCGGAATTCCAGATGAAATGACGGAAGTAAGTATAAGACATTCAAGAAATTAAACGTATAAATCAGTGATTGGGAAGGCCAAAATGGTCAATGGGACTATGGCGCAACTGTCAACATTTTTGATGGGCCATTTCGAAAATAAATGGGCCATCAATATAATCTGAGGGGCCATTTTAAGAAATAGCAAAGTGACAAACAAATATGAAGTACGAGAGAAAACACGTTTTTAATTAACCGAATCTGATTTTTAACGCATGAAATGCAGCAAATTTAAAGGAACTTGCTTAGAATATAACACTCTCTACCATCGGCTCATACATTCACCTCTGTCGTTGGCTCGCGTATACACAGTGTTAAACACGAGAAATAGTGCGTTTGTTTTAATTTGTTATAATTCAATTTCTATGCTTATGTCTGAGTTTTAAGATAGATATTTACTAAATCAGTCCAGAACTATTAATTTGAATTGAAACAATCCTTCAAATATCACGTTTTATACGTTATGTCAAAAATCTTGACGTGAGCCCATTGCAGAGGTGTCTGAGAGAGAAACGAACGACAACTCTGCATGGGAGATTGAGAATATAACTGACCCGTATTTTTTGCTAAAATTATGACAGTTTTGGAAAGGGAACAGCCCTACTATACAAATGAATGAAGCATTCATTGTACCTCCATGTAAGTGCTTCGTCTAACCGGAAGTACTTTTTGACAGGTTTCAACCAATGAGATTTGTTGTTTTTATTGACTGCATTCAAAACGAAAGTAAAACAAGAAAGAAAGTCGTACACAAAATATTTCCAAATAATATCGCTGAAAATTGAATGCGCACCTTGGTGCCATGATTGATTGATTTAATGCGCCATTTTTCACTTCAATGCGACTATGGCGCGTGGCGCAAGCCCTTCCCAATCACTGATAAATGCGGTGTGTTTCAGAATTTGTAATGTTCATGCTAAAAGAAGTGATAATTTATTAGTGCACAGTACCACACTTAGTTTTGCGAATGGTGTAAAGTAGGAGTGGCACTGCTAGAAAAAATAAATCTGCATGTATACAATTTCATTTAGAATTAATTACATGAAAATTAAATGATATAACACAATTAGCCAATGTGTTTAGATTAAGAAGACATTTGTAAGTTTATAAAGTTTTATTATAAAGTCACAGCAAAGGTAACAAACAATGGTACATGAAAAGTTCAAATACAAAGATCTCGGAGCCAAGATCATGAAAGCTTACATAGTCATTGTATCACATAGGTCTCAGAGCTAAGTTCGTAAAAGCTCTCATAGTTTGTCTCGGAGCTAGGATGGTAAAAGCTATTGATACTCAGTGCTCACATCTTTTGTACAAGAAGCTGCATCATAGGGTTCACATATTTGGTAATAGCAATTAGTAGTTATATTGTCACTTCATTAATATTAATATTGTCCGCCCCTCACTGAAGCTGTGTCTCCCATCTCCTTATAGGATACAGCAATGTCCTCTGTTTACATTAACATTGTGCATCTTGCACATTCTTCAATTAATTAGATGGCTGCAGCTCTGCACAAAATCTGATTGGAAGTGTCAATGCTCAGGAACAACATGTCGTAAAAACTAATTGTCCGTCAAATGAAGACGCTCTGTTATTGTATTCTACCTCCCAGAGTTTGTAAACAAGTTCGTAATTAAGATATTTTTGTCCTACACACTGATAGTATCAATTATAATTCATAACGCAATACTAAACATTGATAAATGTACTGTACAAATTAAAATATCAATTAAACTTAGAATTTGTACCCTCATTGTGTTACAATGACTGATGGGGAAAAACTAAAGTTTACTTTAAACTTGCAGGAAGGATTGGTGAATTTATTTAGTAAGGCTGGCACTTGTGTGGAAGCAAAGAAAATGAAGTCCAAAATGGAAGGGACTGGGAATACGTATGGGTGAGTTGTATAGTACTGAGATCAGGTCTTAAATAAAATTGATGTTTTTATTCGATATTAATTATCCCTCTAAATAAAATTAACTGAGGTCCATTATGAATATGAATGAAAGTAAAGAGTGAAAGTAAAGAGAAAGTTAACAAGAGAAAAAAAGTTTGAACACTGAAGCTTGACAATTTCTGAGAAGCTGTGTTAGTTGGAGTATCTTTGTATTGATTATGTTGATTTGGATTCAGATTTGTCAAGATGGCGACAGTCAATGAGTGTGAGAAGGCCATTCGTATATACCATGAATTTCCCATCGGAGACAACAAATTGAGAGTCAAGTTCTCTAAAACAGACGAAGATAGAAGTCGACAACAGAAGCAGAAACAGGTAAAAACTTCATCAAAATTATTTGGACAGTGTTAATTGTTTAATACTTCATTGCTTAAGCTTTGAGGTTGAAAAAGTTGGTTTAAAACAAGAGTGTACAAAAGCTTTTACCATGACATCGTAAGTTTTCAGTTTATTATATAAATGGATATCGCTCTTATAAAGAGAATATTTGCTAAAACATCTTTGTTTACTGAATGTCTAAATATAAATAACTTTATCACTAGGAGGAGGAGGAGTTCCTGAATTCGTTGAGCAGTAACAGGAAGTCACAGCCCCGCAGTAAAGCCAGCTCAGGCTCCGAGTCAGACGGCAGTGCTCACTTCATGAGCAGGGTGAGTTAATCAATCTCTATTTGAACATAACTATGGCCGACAGTTCAATACCCCCCCCC
>PRKT01000275.1:99890-219141 GCA_003671525.1 Saccostrea glomerata
TAAGAGCACTTGTTAAAATAGTAGGTTTCGTATATCGGTGGCTCTAGAGCGGACAACGAAGCACAAATTCATGAATAATGCTATTAAATTCAATACATGGTGCAAAAGTATATAATATTCTTGATTAACGATTCCAATGCAAATAATTCCATACCCAGTGAATGCCCTAGATTTTAAATATGCCATTCAGATTTTGTGTCAAACAAAAAAGTGAATGGACGACTTGGAAGATATGAAGCAGCTTTGTTTACATTCCTGTGTTATGACACTGAGTACAACAGTTACTTATTTACAATGAAATAAAAATATTCATTGGATCAAAAATTATTGGAAATGATGTATATGAGTTGAGCTATGATGAATTTTAATTTTCTTTTTGGTGAAAGAACATTTAACAAATGAATAAAACTGAAACTCAGAAAGAAAAAAAAATGTTTAAGATTTGAATACATTAAGCTGAAAATTGGTGGTCAAAAGTTTGATGGTTCATAGAATATTGTCTAAAGTGGAAGTAATAGATACAATGAAAACTGTCTAATTATACCCCAGGCAACAAGTTGCATGAGGTATAATATTTCTGACCCATCCGTCAGCCAGTGAGTGTGTCTGTCAGTCAGTCAGTCAGTCCTGCTTTTTTGTCAGCAAAACTCCTCATAAACCGCTGCACAGAATTTCATCAAACTTTGCAGATATTTAGGACACAATGTGTAGATGTGCTTATTATGAAATTCTGATGTGCTTATTATGAAATTCCGATTCCTTTTTTTTTTTTCCCGGAATCCATAATTTTCAACTTAGATTTTTGGCCATATCTTGAATATAGAGATGAACAGTTTTGTCAGTGCAACTTCTCATAAACCGCTGCACTGAATTTTGTCAAACTTTTCAGATATTTAGGACACAATGTGTAGATGTGCAGACTTCCAGAAAATTCCAACTCCTTAATTTTTTCCAGGAATTTCCGCACTTTTCAACTTCCAATTTTTGGCCATATCATGAATATTGAGATGAACAGTTTGTCAGCAAAACTCCTCATAAACTGTTGCACAGAATTTGATCAAACTTTGCAGATATTTAGTACACAATGTGATTTGCATATTAGAAGGAAAATCCGATTCCTTTATTGTTTGGGGGGGAATTTCAGAACTTTTCAACTCAGATTTTTGGCCATGTCTTGAATATATAGATGAACAGTTTTGTCAGTGCAACTTCTCATAAACCGCTGCATAGAATTTGTCAAACTTTGCAGATATATAGGTCAAAATGTGTAGATGTGCATATTACAGAGAAATTATTTCATTTAAATTCTGTGCAATGTTTTACTGTTTATTCAAATCTTAGTGTTCATGATAATTCCAATACTACTATTTTAGCTGTTTGAACAATCTAAATCAGCATTCTGTCTAATTTAAACACAAAAATTGTCACCCAATGCTTGTCAGGTAAAGTAAATAAGTTACTGCAGTTTGAAAGATAGGTCAAGGTCATGATGTCAGTATCTCAAGTTCTATACAAGAGCCAGTGAGCCAAGCAATGTTTAGG
Source organism: Saccostrea glomerata (assembly GCA_003671525.1). Classification (NCBI taxonomy): domain Eukaryota; kingdom Metazoa; phylum Mollusca; class Bivalvia; order Ostreida; family Ostreidae; genus Saccostrea; species Saccostrea glomerata. The sequence goes on from PRKT01000275.1 coordinate 101,433, forward strand.
AGCAAATTGTCATATTTCCACATCTTACAGTTCACAAGACTCAGGTTTGACAGATAGGCAGCATGATTCCAAAGCGATGTTTTGCTTTGCTGCTGACTCAGAAATAAGGTCATAATAAGGGACATTGTTTTACTTAAAAATAATGTCAGATAGGCAGCATGATTCCAAAGTGATGTTTTGCTTTGCTGCTGACTCAGAAATAGGGTCATAATAATGGACATTGTTTTACTTAAAAAATAATGTTTTAGATTTAGGAAAAGTCTCCAGAATAGCAAGGATGCCTTTATATTGATTTTTCAAACATCTTTTGGTAGTGTAGATTCAAGTTTGTCTAAATCATGACCCCTGGGATAGGGAGGAACCACAATAGACCATGACAGTTTTACTTGAGAATATGCTGGAAAAAATCCTTGAACATTTTTTTCACAAGGACATATAATGTAGATTTGAATTTCTTCTAATCCCAACCCCTCACTACCCACCCCAAACGAAGGGTAGGATGGGTTTATTAATAGGAAATCAAAAGTTTTATATAGGGTTTATTAATAGGAAATCAAAAGTTTTATATAGGAATATGCATATATATAAGGGAAGAACAATAGGGCAAATAGTGACTCAGGTGAGAGTTGTGGCCTGTGGACCTCTTGTTACTACTCCCACACATAAATTGCTGAGTCAGTGACAGTGCATAAGGTCAAACACAATCTTTGCATAGCTTTGTGTATAATGTATATATAGCACAAGGTCAAATGGTCATAGTTCCTATTCTCTGAGCAGGATAAGTTGTAAACTGTATGAAAGTTTAAACAGTTATACTTGTAACATTTATTTTGGACTACAATGTATATAGTGATGGATTTTAAAGATGTTAACTGTAAATTGTACGGGTGAACTTGACCAGATAAATAGCATTGACCTATATCAAATTATCATTTGTAGCAGATCGCTATACAATTGTTGTTGCTAACGGCTGCCTCTGAGAGTATTGAGGCTGATATATCTTGGCATGCAAGATCTTTATATCACTGACTTTCAGCTCTTTTGTGAGATCAATAATATGCCTACTGGATTTGTTTCTCTCATTTATTGTTTCCTCTTTTTTCATCGTGACCAATTAATGGATCCACATTTTAAAAAAAAGAAATTTCTAATATATAAATTGAAAAATTACTTTACTTAATAAAATACTGATTAAACTAAATCATTCTTAGTCTGTTGAGGGACATCTGCTGAGAAAAGATGTTTTCAGCATCAACTTTAGACTTGTCTTAATAATTATTTTATCCCTCCATCATTGTCTTCAACTTAAACTTAAAACTTCATCAACATTCATTTTTGACTACCTTCTTATTTGCAGTCAGGGGAGAAAATCATGTTTGGAAAGAACAAAGTGAATGAAAGGTAAACATTAAAGACTTATAAAGAGAAGTTTGTAAACCGAAAAAGAAAGAAAAATTCATAATAACCGGTCATTTATTACATGTACAAAAATCAGTATGATGTATAACCACACATGCAAAAAGCTCACAGAAAACATGTATACATGTACAACAGTATAGTGATGATTATCTCCCTTTGTTTGCTTTTTCACAGCCCTCCGACCTTGCAAGAAGCTCCAGTGAAGAAACCAGGTATGTTAAAAAGAAATTACAAAGGATCTGACAATATTTGGACTTAAAATAAGTTGTGGGTTGCATGTTGTTAATTTAATTTTAAAGTTTACTTTTCTGGGGCAATTAAATCAATGATTAACTGTTGTTTGTACATGTTGGTGAAAGTTTACAGTAAAACAAGCTTACAGTGAAATGCTTAATTGTGACAAACAATTTTGTTTCAAATAAAAACGTAACTGGTATTTGTAAAGCTCATGTTACATATTCTGTAAACAAACTTTTATTTGTGTGCGAGGTTCGTGACCTACTTTAACCTCGCAGATATTAATCATGTTAATCGCTGCCAACTAATGATTTTGGTTTGTATTTGTTGAAAATGTTTCCTCATACGCGAAAATTAATCATCACAGATAAATTTCAAACTAAAGAATCACGAACAATAGTTTGTTTGCACTAATGAAATCACTGCTGTAAGCCTTAATTTATAAATACATGTTCTTGCACTATGACCTTGTCTGCATGTATGTACAGCTAATTTAATTTCTCCAGTAGGAAATGGGAGACCTGGCTTATTGGGGGATTACCCAGGTATTAATTGACCATGCATGATTCACTTTCTTCCTCATTTGAATTATATGTTTTTACTTTTCACACATTTTTAGCATTTTCTCTGACTTTTCTGGAGTAATAACTCTTTAATTTTGCTTTTTGGACTTTGATGTAATGCATGCACTGTCACCATCTCTACATCATTTAAAGATACATAATATACACTGTATATATAGAATTTCATAGGATAAATGTAAAATATAGATTACAATTTTCTCTTTGCACTAGATGAATATCTTCAAAAAAAAAAAAAATTTCACAGATACATGTAGTACTTAGAACAGATGTGTAATGTGTCTTGTATATACTCAGACTTAAGGTCAACTTCTGGACTTGAGCAAGGTCAAGGTCACTTTCTTAGAAATATGAAATTTAAGCCAGGACAATTTGAAGAATAGAAAAAGAAATTAAAATTCTAGACATAAAAGTTTGTTCTATTGAAAGGGTAGGTTTACAACACTGCTCAATGGCCAGTCTGTTGTGAATGAAATGAATTGCTTTTAGTCATTAGAGAGTGTGTATTGATTTTGTAACTCTATCAACAGGAGAGGAGAAACCTGGAATATTGGGGGAGTACCCAGGTATTAATTGATCATGCTTTCTCGTTAGTTTGACACTTTCTTTCCTGAATTAAATTCATTAATCTGTTAAATGTTTTTACTCACAATTTGTTTCTATTTCCAGTTTCTTTTACATTGATGGAGTGTTAACTGATTATTTATTTTCGTTTCTTGGATTAAAAGTCAAATATTACCATTCTTATTTTTTTACAGCCATGTTTTGCAAGATGACTGATAATAAAAAATAATGTATAGCATATAACAGGTTATTTTTACTGCAGTATATTTTTACAAATTAGGGTTGAAATTGGGTTATTACGTTGATCTTTATTGCATTTAAAGTTCCTTTACTAATAAACTTCATTCACAGATCATACAAATGTATTTTATATAATTATGGTACTCTTTGTCCAGTTTAGAAAACAAATAAAAGCATTAATCAAAATGTCGTAATTCTCTTTCTTACAAAAACTTATGTTGCTTTCTCTCCTTTTTCCTTGAACAGGTGCCCTGAGTCAGGTGTCCCCAAGGTCATGTGAAAGGTCAGATGTCTCCACCCCCATTGATCCCTCTCTTTTTCATTCTCCAGGAAGCAGCCACCTGGACATGAAATTTCAGTCCCTAGGGCGGGGGCAAGCCACCAGCCCTAATCAAAACGGTGTCGAGTACCAAGGCAGTGCCCCTCAGGATTTCTACGAGAGGAATCAACATCCGGGATACGTGGGGGAACCACACGCAGGCATACGGATAGTGTCAGACGGGGAACATAGACACGTTCAGCAGGGAATGGGGAGGGATAACATGAGGGGCTCCCCAAGGGGAAATTTTAGGGGAAGGGGTAATATGGGGTACAATATGGGGAGGGGGAATTATAATAGATATCTGGATAACTACCCCATGTATGGCAATCGAGGTAGAGGAATGATGGGGCCCAGAGGTAGGGGTATGAATTATAATAATAGAATGGGGCCCTGGGGGTACACGGATAACCAGGCAGGGAATTACCAGGGAGGATACAGGAACCAGGAGCCTTACTACAACAGACAGGGTCCCCCTTACAGCGCGAGAGGCTTCAGGGGGGCAAGAGGTCAGCCTTACAGGGGCAGAGGTGAGGATAATATCCAAGTCAAGAGTTTTTATTCATGCTTATCTTATGATTAAAAATACTGTTTTCAGTGAATTTTATTTTGATGGATTTGATTTTATTTGGAAAGATAATGAGTAATGTTTATTTAATATTTACATTGTTTATGTAAAACAGGTGGTCAGTTTACACCTAAACCAGAGAATAAGATCATGGATCGTCCATGTGCCAATTGCAGGAAAATAGGTATGTGTTGATGATGAAATTATTTTAATTTGTGTTGGTCAATATTCCAGAGCAAGTTATTTTATAGCTTACCTATATGTATGTAGAAGGACTGAAAAAAAAATATATTTAATGACAAAATAATTGTTTGTGAGGATGTTAATTCATGGATAAGGGTGACCCATAAGATTCATGAGTATTGGTCACCTACAAACAATGATTCAAAAGTATCATATGATGTCTGTTTTTGCTGCGTATTCATGATAATGTTGCTGTTGTCAGGGGGATTCCAGTGCAGTCGCTGTAAGACCCCATACTGCTCCCATGAATGTCAGGTGGACCACTGGCCAGAACACGGTCCTAACTGTAAAAACATCAGGTAAACATTTACTGTAGATTCCTAAATATATGCGTGGAATTAATTATCACGTAATTTCGCGAGAAGCACCACACGCAAAATAAAATTGCTCGCCTTTATTTTCATGGTGCTGAAATCCAAGTAAAATCTCGAGACCAACCGTCCATTCGCGAATTATTATTCTCGCGATTTGACATTGAGGAGCTCATTCGCGATAATAAGTACCTGCGAAAAATAAGGAATCTACAGTATATTAGCATTTTATTCATTTCTTTGTAATCAGTATACACATTAAGCAAGCAAACTCATTGCCTTTACAGTAGAGGTTGCACATATTGAAATAAAATTTGGTATAGAGATTTATCATGAGAATATCTAGGTCAGGTACTGTTTTGGGTACAATGTGACTACTTTGGACAGAGTAATGCCCCATGGACTTGGAAAAATTTCAATTTTTTGCATTTTTCTTTCATTTCTTTGCAGAGGTTGCATATATTGAAAAAAAAATTTCATCATTTGATTTATCATAAAACTATCTAGGTGAAGTTCTGTTTTGGTTATGATCTGACCACTTTGGACTTAAAAAATTCCATATATTTTACTTTTTAGCTAATTTTGTGTCATTTGATTTCTTGTAGGGAGCAGCTAGCGGAGGATGAAGTTGCCAGTCAGTTTGAGGTGACAATTGGAGATGATGATGTAGCAGAGGTAGGAACTGATATGCTTGCTTTCTTTTAATTAATTCAGTAATTAGGAGTATTTTGATCCATTTGAAATGAGAAGTTTCTTATTTTCCAATGTGAAGAAGCTTGATGAAATAATTACCATCTGTTACGATTTAATTTAAACACTTTGGATTTGATATAAAATTTTAATTCTTTAGAGTCTTGTTACACAGAAGTTGAAATTTCATTTTCTCTCCATGGAAAATTTTAAATATGAGAATTGTGAAATGTTTGCTTTGTGGTTTACATATTACACACTGTTCTGTTTGCTGGTTTTATTAGAATTCTCCAACCTTTTACAGGAAATGAAATCCTATGCCAAAAGTATTGTACAGGAGCAGTATGGCTCTGTAGCTGGTTGTGCAAAATCCCCCCAGTCTAGTCAACAGGTCACACCTAATCGGCTGCGAGCAAGTCAGCCGTCACCAAAACAAAGCAGCTCCTTGTCATCCGTCAGGGAGTCGAAACGGGAGTCTAGTCAACAGGTGACACCTAACAGAGCCAGTCGGAGTCAGCCATCCCCCACACAGAGGGATTATACCAGGGAGTCCAAACAGCAGTCAGGTGTATCCCCAATCCAGAGTAACGGCACTCCTTCATCACGTGTACAGCCTCAAGGTAGTTAAGTCAAGTTCTGGGCAATTTGAAATTATTTTATAAGCTCCAGTGATTTATTTATTAAAAAAATAACATTTAAAATTGTTCAGAAGGATGAAAAGTTAGGGAGTAAGAATTTTAGTTGATCATCAATATTGTCAAAGTGTCCACATGTACAGAAATTAAGGAAATTGAAGACTGAGAATTACATTTTTTGTGGGTGAAAAAAGACTAAAATTCATGGTAACAGTCTTCACGAAAAAGAAAAAAATTGCCACAGGACATTCGGACAGACAGTTAACATAATTTCATTTTTGGGATAGACTGTGGTAAATTGATGGCTGAGAAGAAAATTTTAATATTTTTTTTGTTGTATTTATTTGAAAGACTAAAACTAATAAAAAAGACTAAGAAATGAAATTTTTGCTATTGTGTAATTATACGAAATTCAAGTAAGAAGTGAACTACAGGAAGAGAAAAAATTTAATGTATTTTCATAATCTCTCCATTTAATGCATATTTGCTTTAAAAAGAAGAAAACACTGACGAAGGATAATTTTTCAGGACAAAGAAAGTCTGCGTCATCACCTTTCAAACGAATTGTTACAAACAGTCTGGAGACTGGCAAGGAATATGAAGTAAGAATCATTGAGATACACATGTTTATTTTATTTTCAAAAAAACTTAACTATTAATATTAAAGACTGACCTATTATAACCATTTTATTAAAAATGCAGATGGATTAAATACGTAGGTTTTAGTAGGTTACCATAATACAAGTACATAATGTGGTTAGATTGGTGAATTTTCTGGTTGATGAATGCACTTTCCTAGAGAAAGGTGATTTTAGATTAGTAAAGTACATGTATCTTGATAGTTTATCCCATTGTCTCTGTAGTCTTTATAGTTGATCGTTGTGATCTCATCATGCCTCTCTGGTCTTTATAGCTGATAGTGGTCAGTGTGGAGGACCCCAGTAGAATTGTCGTCCAGCTGCTAAATACTGAGGAACTGAAGAAAATGTCCGAGCAAGATGCTGAAATGAAAATGGTATAACCACCCTCCCCATTTTTTTTCTTTCAAATAAAGACAGAGGTTGATTTCATATGTTTATACATACAAGTCTTTTGAATACTGCAGCAATATTTTTCAGAAAAATGGAATACATCCCTGATATTCACATTTTGCATGTTAAAGAACAGCAAAAATGCCACTCGTAAATTTATCCTCATATTTTATTAACATCTCAACCAGACTGTGATGTCACTTGAACTTAAGTTTCTTATGTTTGTTTTCTAAGCACTAGTTAACACAGTAATTCTGTTGAGATCAATTTCATAATGGATAAGTTGAAAAAAAACACAGCAGCAAATGTGTAATGGTAGAGTATGTGTCATTAAAAAATTGCATTCTATACCTTCAGGTGCTTGACAAGGACAGTCATGCTGTATCTGATCCAGCGGTGGGGGAGTTTTACGCTGGACAGTTTACGGACGGGAGCTGGTACCGCTGTCGAGTGAATGCCCACAATACTGACCACCAGGTCACGGTGACCTACATAGACTACGGCAACCGGGAGACAATACCGTACAACAAACTGAGGAATCTACAGCCACAGTGGTGTTCACTGCCCGGACAGGTGAGTGTAATGTCTGTCTGTCTGCGTGGACGGGAGAGCTCAATGTCATATTTAACTCGTGCTGTAATTGTAAATTGGCATGATCTTCGAAGGGCATTTTAAAGTTGTGAATAGGCAAACTCGTCAAACTGAAAACAAAACGCATACTTGCAATTAGATGAGTAAACTTTGTAAAAAGCTGAAATCTGAAGTTCTGTTACCATTACATTGTAGATCTACAAAATTTTGAATTGAACTATATTTTAAGATAAATAAATATCTGCTTCAGGCAATAGTGTGTGCTTTGGATGGAGTTGTTCCTCATATGGACTCCAAGTTCTGGAGCCAGCAGGCAGTGGACAGGATTAAACAATTGTTACCACTCACCATGGAGTGCAAGAGGATGTACAAGGTGACCTGTACTGGGAAAGAGGGAGATACCACCTTAATTAAAGTGCTGGATGCTAATGGTAAGTTATAGGTTTGAGTCGTAATTAGGCTGCTTTAAGATGATTGTAGCTACTAGCTAGGGTTGTTGATCTATAGATACATATATCAAGGACTTGAGAACCCACTCAAGAACTTATGCATTATATCTGAAAAGCGTTTGTTAACGAAGTGTTTTCAGAGAGGTACATTTAAATGTTGATTCTATTCACAGGACAAGACGTCAGTGAGACCCTCGTAAATTCGGGCTTGGCATCGATTAAAAGCCAGAAAACCCAGGCTGTAGGACCACAGTTGTATGTATAGAAAGACATACCTTAGCATACAAAACATTACAAAGATAATACATGTCACTGCTACTGTAAAATGCATATCAAACTACCATTTGGATATGTATAATAGTTTATGTGAATTAAAGGAGACTTTATCACAGTTTTTGCTGAAATGAGGAAGTTTGGGTGTGTATATGTTGGAATTGATTGGTGATCTTGAAATGTGTCTTTCTTCTACAGCATAAGTATTGATGCCAAAGAAATCGACAAAATGGAGAATTGGATCAGTGGTCAGAGGTACGAAGTGCTAATAGCCGAGAGGGACAACCCGCTAGACTTCTGTGTCCAAAAATTGGAAGACCTCAGTGAAAAAATCACTCCATACTGCAAAAAAGTCAATGAAGAATGTATGGCTATACTGACAGAACAATATCAGTGAGTATGCTGTATATACTCATTTTGTACTACAAGTCCAGACTGGGGATTTGTAGAGGAATTTTAAATCCCTTTTGTATAAGTATAAAATTCTTAAAAAAAAAAAAAAGGGTATGGGTGGAAGGGGAGAGGGGTGTTAGCAGTTTTAAAAGAAATAGACGTAATAAAATTAACATTGTAACAGTTTCATTTTACTTGCAGCCCTAAAGGAGTTGGGGAGCTAGTGTATGGTCTATATGACTCTAATTGGTACCGAGCCGAAGTCCTTAGCCTATCTGACCAGCAAGCAAAGATTTACTTCATTGATTTTGGAAACACTGAACTGGTTCCCTTCAGAGATCTCAGGCAGGCCACCAGTCTCTGCCAGGAGCAGCCCCCTTTCTGTATTCGCTGTGAACTGGTAGGGATTGACCCAGAAGGAGTGGCGAAAGCTAATGATTTATTTAACGAACTTACACACAAAAATGATCCCAAAGTCCTCTCTATGATTTACAAGGGTCAGAGAAGGGGTAAAGCAGTTGTGGATTTCTTGACAGACCAGGAGGAGCTTGTGTCGGTGGCAATTTCAAGGTTCTTAGCACAGGCTCTGGTAGCTGCACCCGTAATGGCAGGTGATATAAAGAATTCAACGTTACCAGAAGATGGAACCCCAGTGACCTGTGTCATCATGTTCATCACATCTCTCTCTTCTTTTTACGTCCAGTCTGCCAAGAACGACGTCGAAAAAATCATGAGTGAAATCGCAGAAATCTGCTCCAGGGATTCTGTGCCGTATACACCGAAGGCTGGAGAAATGGTGTTTGGGAAGTTCTCTGTCGATGAACGTTGGTACAGGGCTAAAGTGTTGGGAATTTCTGGTGATGAGGTGGTTTTATCGTACACAGATTTTGGCAATGTGGAAACTGTGACCAAAAATGCTGTGAGAAAATTTCATCCTGCTTTAATCAAGTATCCACACCAAAGTATTCACTGCACATTAGCATTGGTGACCAAATCCATGGAAACTCAAGAAGTGCTCCAAACATTTGGAACCTTGTACAACTGTACAGTGCAGATTAAACTGAAGGGCCAAAATAACAAGGACCCATTAGAAGTAGATGTTTTACTAGAGGATGGTAGTAATGTAAACGAAACCATTGTCAGTATGTTTCCCTCGCAAGCAAGCCCAGTAGTAACCAGTCCTAGTCCGAAAGCTAAAGAGACAGTATTACCGGTCAAGCTCCACTTCCAGGAGCCACCTGTTCCCTTAGATGGAAGCCAGGTGGAATGTACAATGTCCGAATTTAATAGCTTTGATTCTTTTTATATGCAAATCAATGAGGTCAATGCTCTTGAAAACTTGATGACTGAACTGCAGAATTTGAGCAAAGAATCAACACCCTATAAACCTGAAGCTGGTGAAGATGTCTGTGCTCTGTTCTCTTTAGACAGTAAATGGTACCGGGCACAAGTGGTTGAGAAGACGACAGAACAAGATTCTTATGTTGTATTATTTGTAGACTATGGAAACAAAGAACAAGTCACGTCCAATGAAATCCGGAAGTTAAAATCGGAATACCTGCAGCTTCCATGTCTGGCAGTTCACTGCAGACTAGCAGTGCCAACACCTCTGTCAGATGAACTCAAATCAAAGTTTGCTGAATTTACTGTGTCCAAACTTCTTTACTTACAAGCTGTGTCTGAAAACAAAAAACTATATGACATAAAATTGTACACTCAAGAGGGCACCTGTATAAATGACGTTTTGGTAGGCGATTCTCCAAGCGCTAAGGCAGCAGTGGTAGCTCCTCAAGTCAAACCTAGAATTCCAGAATTTGACATGCCAGTGGATGGAGGAAAACTCCCTTTCCTTGTCACCCACATTGAGAGTGTCCACTCCTTCTATGCTCATTACTACACAGAGGAGAGCTGTGAAAAGTTCAACAGTTTACTTCAAAAGATGGACACTCACTGTGCAGGCCTTGCTGAGCCTCATCTTCCAGCTGTAGGAGAGCAGGTGTGCTGCCAGTTTTCCGAGACTGGTCGGTGGTTAAGAGCCGAAGTTCTAAAGATTGAAGACTCCTCTTATAACGTCCAGTTTGTCGACTATGGAAACGTTCACACCGTGCAGAAGGATCACATCCGCAAAGCCGACGACTCTTTTCTGTACTTGCCCAAACAGGCCATTCACTGTAAATTGACAAGCATTGAGAACACAAGCTCTCCATTGGTTCTGGAAAAATTTGATGCTGCTGTAAGAAATACCCTGAGTTACATCAAGGCTGTGAAGAAAGATAAGGATGTGCATGAAGTACATATTACAACTGATCAGGAGGATGTTATAGAACAGCTGAAAAAGGTGTCTACCTCTGGCACCACCCCCTTTGTTCCTCGTATCTTGCCAGTAAGTAGCACCAAAGAACCTTGTATATATCAGGAATTGGACAATCTTCACTCTTTCTACTTGTTATTAGTGGGTCAGCCCTACCGGGAAGAGTTACCTGTTCTTGAAGAGAAAGTGAACAGTTTCTGTGAGAAATCTAACATACCCTACCAGCCTTCAAAGGATGAAATTGTTCTGGCGAAATTCTCAGCAGATGGAAAATGGTACAGAGCCAAAGTTTTGGAGGTTTTAGGTGAATCCGCCTTCAAAGTGTACTTTATTGATTATGGCAATGTGGAATTCAACACCCCGGTGGACATTAGACAAATTGACCCCTCCCTCTTGTCTGTGCCAAACTTTACCATCCATTGTAAGCTTGCTGACATTGGACAAAAAGAATCAGAGCAGGCTTTGCAACAGTTTATTAACCTTGTCACAAACAGTCTACTACAGTTACAGGTCGTGGGGGTAGAAGGCGAACTCCACGAAATTATCCTCTTTAATGACAAAGGTGAAAATGTCAATGAGCATGTGGGTCAGTCAATAGCCCTCTCCGAACTGTCCGCTGGGTCACCTCAGGCTTCCAAAGGTGCTACAGCAGCAGGGAATTCCCCTGGTATAGCGGCATTGGTAGGCCCCTCAGGGGATGGAAATAAAGGGGGTTCCCCGGGGGCAGGGACGAGCATGAACATTCGCCTGAGTGACATGTCCAAGGCGGAACCTCAGAGTGAGGAATTCCAGGTGATCATCACGTCCATAGATTCTCCTGAAGAGTTCTACTGTCAGCTGGCTGATGAAGAGGGTTGGTTTACCTTAATTTTTAACATACTTTATTTTTTACATACAGTACATCAAATGATGCTGTAAGAATGAGTTGTGTTTCTTTAGAAGTTTAAAATGTGAAGAACAGTATGGGATTTTCTTGCATCCATGTGCATTTCTTGATCTAATGTCACATTTTTTGATTTTCAGCAGTGAGTAAACTGGTTGATATGATGCAGAAGATTTTGATGTATTGTGAGACAGAGCCTCAGGATCCAAACCATAAGTACATCGTGGGGGATATGTGTTGTGCATTCTACAGTCTCTGTGAAGGTAAATATTAAATAAATCCTACTTCCCTTTGTCATTAACTGTAAAATGTGTTTTTTAAAAAAAGAATTCTTCAAGAGATTTTAATTGCAATGTGCACTAAAATTTGTTTTGCTCTTGACTGAAGGTGCACCACAATAGAAGATTAAATATACAGCAAAACCGTTATAAAGAAGTTGCTGGGACCCCTGAAATTACTTCGCTATAAATTATCCATAATTTGTTATATCCATATAAAGAATTTGTTAAATTTATATAGCTGGGGATAAGAAAACTTTGCTATACATCTGTGAATTTGCAATATCCATGTTCATACCAAACGAGTTTTACTGTTTGTCCTGTAATAAATAATCTTTGAAAAAGACATTCATCCGTGGAAGGGGGTAGGAGCATTGTATTTATAAAAGATTCTTATTTCAGCAGACGGTGGATGGTATAGGAGTGTTATAACTGAGACGTTTCCTAATGGAACCTACAGCCTGCAGTACGTGGACTTTGGAAACAGAGCCATACTGCCCGCCAACCAGATACGGCCAATGAAACCAGACTTCATGGAAATTCCCATACTAGCTTTTAAATGCTCACTGCATGGTAAATTGAACACTGATAATTTTTTTTTCATGATCATTAAAAACAAAATTTTTTAAGAAGCAATTTTTTTAATGGTCAGAATCAGTAAATTAAGAAATCTAAAGCTTTCAAAGTGGCTGAAATAAATTTTAGAAATTTTGTAGGTAAAAATCAGTTTTGAATAGAAGAAAAAATTGTTGCACAAATGTATTTGTTCTTGTGTATTAATTAGGCTTTAAACTGGTTGTACTTGTTGTACGTATTTATAACAGGTGTTTCAGCCCCAGAAGGCTTGTGGTCTAACAGTGCCAGTGAGAAACTCAATCAGTTTGTAGACCAGGCCTTGTATGCTCGTCTGAAGGATCGGAGCGGGGACACTTTTGTTCTCTGGCTAATTCGGCCTGGACCTGACGATTCCAGCGATGACATTGATGTAGCTGAATACTTGATTTCCTGTGGTGTTGCACTGCCCAAATCCAGTGAAGGTATTCAATCCCTGCATTCATATGATTCATTACATGTTTAAGATGAACAACTCTCAGTCTGAGTTTGGTCACTTGGAAATGATTAATGGTGTTCAGAAAAGATTGAATTTTGGCGAAGAAGGTTGTTTAAATTATCAGAATCATATGAAAGTAAAGGGAAACTAATTAAAAATGACAAAGCATAACTTGTTTAATACAGAGTTTTGACATCTTCATGTTTGATTGACAGAATTTGACTAGCTTTAATCATGTTTGTTGTATTGTTTTATAGAATAGTTGACTTGCTTTAAACATATTGCTTTTGTTTTCTAGTAGAAATTATAATTAATTTTATAAATTAATATTGACAGATGATCAGGCGGCAGCCATTGAACAACAGATTGCTGCCCTGCAGGCCCAACTAAAGAAACTCGCACCCAAGAAGTAAAGAGGAAGGGTAGAGAATTCTTGTTTGTTCTACTGATGGTTTAAAAACTTAACTCTTGTCTTTTCAAACAAACAAAAAAAAAGGGAATATGAAGATAGTTATCTTCAAATTAACATAAGAATTACACTGAACTTGTTTGTCTATTTGAATCAATATGAAATGAACCTTTACAAGATTATTAAGAATATGGCCCATAGAAGGCCTAGATAAACTTATAATGGAACATTATACCATGTACATAAATAAATATATATGTCAAAGTACATATTTGACACAATCTTTCCTTAAAAGTTTGTCTTTTAGAGGCGTCTTTAATGTGATTTCGTGGACAGAGGAGTCCTGAGAAGTTTTTATTGGGGTGGTTTCTTGTCAAATACACTTTTTCGTGTTGTTGAACATACAACTAAGAAAAAAAAACATTTTTAAACTTTTTTGTTGCTGAGAAAAAGAATCTACCAAAAAGCTCATTTCAGCTTACTTGTAAATAATGTAAATATACATTTTGTTCATGACTTTCTGATCCAATGTTAGAGTTTTTGATGAAATGTTAAAAGTGTTACTGGTAACAAATGGAAAATAAGTCACATGCAAGGTTACCATTGGTATCATATGTACGCATATTTTTTTTTATGAGTTAACACATATATTTCCTTTATTAAACCATGTTATGTTAAAGTTTATATTCAAATTTTGTAATTACTTGGTTTTACATATAATGTCATTAACAATGTATTTTTGAGGTTTTTAAAATATGTTAACAGACTTGTCGAAATTTTTTCATCACTGTCAGACATTTGGTCTGACAAAGTCAAATGTTTTGTCGGACCAGTCAAAGTTTTGTCAGACCAGATGCTTGTACCTTATTTTGACGCTGAAAAAGTCATATGAATAACAGTACCAAAATGCCCCTTATTATTTTCAATAGCCTTCAATCTAACAAGTTTCCTTTCTTGGGATAGAGAGTCTTTAAAATAGACATAAATGACATGTTTTATGACTTTGTGATAACAAATTTACTTGGCTATCGTCAACATGCCGCGTATGCGGCCATTTTTTTTCTGTGTTTGTGACCTTCAATTACGCATCCTGATCCCGACCTTTATTAAATTTGCATTACGTTCAAGTATTTTTCAATCGGTCATCTGGACCGACGTTTTCTTAATGTTATCGGTCCAGACAAATTTTTACCGGCCTTGCCGACAGGACCGACGGATTTCGACAAGACTGTGTTAACATTGACACATTGTATGATGCATTTTTCTTTTGAAACTTGCCAATAAGCAAAGTTTTGAGATTTGTTGCAGGAGCATTGAATAAATGCCTTTTTTTGTGTACAGAGTAGATACATAGTTTTTGTATCTTGGTAATTTTGAAAATTCTCTTTTTGAGGAGATAATTTTTTCCCCAAATGAAGAAAGAATTTCTGTTTTGTTAAATGAAGTACAATAATTTCTTTTATGAAAGAAAGTTGATTTATAATATCTGAAGAGGTGGCCAGATTATTATAATTGTTCTTTGAATTAAAAAAAAAAAAATTCTTCCAAAAGTGAAGAATTCACAATCTTGTATTATTTTTGTGTAAATTTTGAACATCACATATTAAATAGGTTTTTTTTTACCCATACCAAGTATTCATGCAAAGAGAAATAGAACTGATGGGTCTAAATATATCTCAAAAGTATATAACCACTGAGACAATAGTCTTCAAACAGTGAGTTACATTGTATGTGGAAAAATCAAGTTTCATTCCCATAAAAGAATTAATATAACAATATTCAACTTGATGGGTGTAAACTTCATCCTATCCAATAATTTCTTTAATGCAGTATTTCTTTTTTTTCATTGAAATTTTCTCTGAAGCGGGATTCTCAAACATTTTATTTTGCACTCTTCTTTGAATGGAGTTGCCTAATAATCTGCTTTGTCAAATAGAGAACAAGTGAAATATTCCACGTATTTCCAGTCTCTACAGCACTTAAAATACCAGACTGTGGTAGTTATTCTCCTCAGATGATTACTTTACACATTTAATAAAAAGTTTGTCATATTCTCTTAAAATGTGAAATATGTATTTCACTGTCTCCTATGATTTTATAAGGAATGGCATCTAGCAGAGTCTTTTCATACTCTTGGCAGTTTGTCACACGACTTCTTTTTTGATCTACAGAGAGCTTAGGGCTGCAGTAACACCTTTTATGAGAGAGTTTGCAATGTGAAAAAATTTCACTTATTTAATTGAAATATTCCATGACATCCTCATAATCAAAGCTTTGTAAATGTCAACAATTCTAAATCTCAGATGATAATGGTGAAGCTTTTGTTAAAACTTAAAAAAAAAACATGGGGAACTATCAGCAATTAGTTAAAATTGTTAAAAGGCTTACTTCTTTGAACTTAAGAATAAATGTAAAATGAAGGATATTATTTTGCCCTATGATTTGACTCGTTTCCTGCCCTGCCTTGTGGTTTCTGCAGCTTTTGGCAGTCTTTAGGTGTTGAGTTGCTAGCCCTAGGCAAACCCAACCCTCCCTTATCTGGGGCTAGCAACTTATTCCATAGAATAATGAGAGTTAATTCTATGCATTATATCCAGTCATTAAAGAAAAAGAAATACCCTGTATAATTTTTTGGGGGGTCTGTTTTGCACGAGATTGTAAAAGTAAATGTTTGATTGCAACTTTGCACATGCATTTTAATAAAAAGAATGCTTATTATGCAACTGAACATTGGAAAAGATGTACTGGTATATGACAATATCTTGTTATGTATGTAAAATCAGTTGGAGTTGAGTTTTCTTATTTCTTTTTAGAAAACTTGATTGGTGGCTGATTGTCATTTTAACATTATAACAAACGCCAATAGAAGTTTTCCAGTAAAAATAAATATTCTTGGGAAAATTAGTTAATTTATAGTTTTTTATCTTTCATAGCAGAGTGTATTTGAACACCCACTCTTCGTTAATTTTCCTTCCGTCAGGACTTTTCTCACTTGTAAAATTGAATAGAGGTATTTTCTGAAATTGATTATATTTTATTTCATCCAATATATCTGTATAATCTTACTGAGAAAATAATTTTAGCTATGAGATTAAGTAAAATGTCATACATTTACCAGTATTTAAAACCAGAATGCTGTATTTAAGAAAAAAAAAGGATTAATGAAGAACAAATTTATATGCAGATGTTGAAGCATTTTAAAGGTGTATGCTGTTGACAATGCTTTTGAGCAGATTTGGCGAAAAGCTTTGTTTAGTTCTGTGTTTTCTCTTTGTTTTTATTAGAATAAGGAAATCATTTTATATGAAGTCAAATTTCATTTTATTGAGAAAAATGTCGGCAAATACTATAAAAATAAAGGAATATACTTCAGCTCTCTGTATCAGTGTACAGCAATATTCAACAATATGCCAATGACTCATCATATTTGTTAAAGAAAAAGCACATGATTTCTGTAAAATGGGTAAAAATTAACGTAATTGTAATCTGATTGTAGTATTCTGTAGAGGGTTTTACTGTAAGTATCTGGCGATGTTAGCGAATATATTAATGGAAAACTCCGCGTTGAGTTTTATTTTTTATTTTTTTGTATTTTTGATCTTTTTTCCCCATAAGCTTATTCCCCTTGTGTTTTAAGGAAAGTTAAAAATGTTTGCAGGGTTGAACCAAAATCTGGCATCTTGATTATTTGCGTATGGTCATATAATTATGTACACTAATATTAAGGTAGCCAGTTGTACAATAAATATATGTGCCAAGTTATATTAGAAAGAAGTATACATATTGATATTGTGGAAAAGCTGACACTGGAAAAATTTTATACAATTTCCTCAGCGTTTTCTTGTCTTCAAATGAAGTTATATGGTGGTAACAAGTTAAAAGATTATATCCACAGATTTCTGGTGTTGGTAAATGCATGATTATAGTATTGGCTTTGTATAAAAGTTCATGAGACAAACTCCAGAACTAAACTGTGTAGATTTTAATAATCTCGTACATGTACTACTAGTATAATTCCACAGTTTGAAAAGTTGATATGTGCTTGCTTTGAAAGTTAATAAAACGCCACTATCTTTTTTGACTACTGTGTTTTCTTATTTTTTGCTTTCTGAAAGTTGGTTGGATATTTGAATCTCCACAACAAAGTGGAGATGATTGACTTCAGCTAAACTGTTGGTATCTTCATCTGTTTACCGATTAGATTTACAGGTTTCCATCCCAAGTGAAGTTTATAGAAATCCTACTAGGACCAATACATATGGAAAGCTTTGGGAGCCTATATATTTTCATACAGTACATGGAGTCGCCTGCGTGGTGCAGTGGTTAGAGCGTCTAGAGTCGCGATTTAAAGGAGTCGATCTTTACGTCGCGGGTTCGAATCCCACTGTGGGACAAGGAGACCGGTCCATCAGATGAGACCGTATAAACTGGGGTCCCATGTCGCAGTAGGTGCTGGCACGAAAAAGATCCCTTTCTGCTCATTGGCCCTTAGTGCCGAGTAAAGGACAAAAAATTTGCAGCTCTTCGCCGGCAAGAGGTGGCTTCTCCATATGAGTGAAAAATTTTCGAGAGGACGTTTAACAATAAAGGATCAATCATTCAGTACAATGATCAAATTTACGTATATACAGTAAATCTATATACTGTATACAGTAAATGATGTTTCCAGATTTACACACTACTAGAATATTTTTCTGGTGCGAGTCTAAGTTTTCATGAAGGATTTGAATGAGGTGAGTTTTGTAATCTTTGATTTTTTTATACCCCCCGCTTGAAAAGCGGGAGGGTATATAGTAATCGTTAATTCCGTCCGTCTGTACGTCCGTCCGTCCGTCCTTCCGTCTGTCCGTCCGTCCGTCTGTCCGTCCGTCCGTCTGTTACGCTTTGGGGTACCCATCTCTTATCCGCAACTCCTCTTATACCACTGAATGAAATTTGATGCAACTTTCACAGAATCTTGATTACATATTGCCATTGTGCACCTCCTATTTTACTTTTTGATCGGACACATATTTTGGGTTTCCCGGCCACAGGAAAACATGGACTTTTTCACCAGTTATAACCATATGGGAGGCGGGGGGTATCATTTAGTGAGCTCATCGCTCACAGTACCTCTAGTTTTTTTTCAAACCAAACTATAAATTATTGAGATGGCAATTTTCAAAATTCTACTTTTAATAACTTAAAATTGTATATTTTCACATTTAAATTCTTCAGTAAAAGTCAAGAGGAAAATCACGACAACAAAAGAATGAGTATCGATCTATGAAGGAATAAAATGGTAAAGATCTCGATTTACCTGCATTACACAAATCAACGCCGTTTTTAACTTCAAAAAAGATTTTAAAGAGTATTGATATTGATAACATTTCGGTTATTCTTCACCCAGGAATCTAAACAGAAATCTTGAAGACGGAAGTTTTGGTAAATATGTCTTACCTGCAATCCCTATACTCTTCACCTTATAAAAATACCAATCGAATTAAAGGCATTTTTAGGAATATTTTTAGAAAGAAATTGTTTTGATTATCTGATGCTTTAAAAATTTCTTCGAAACTGATGTGAGGGTTAACAATTGTTATAATGGCACACGGTCCTTAAGAGATATCACGTTTGATAATTAAAGAACAACTTTCTTCATATTTTCTTCCATAGTTGGAATGATTTTATTACAATCTTTTAAAGATCAATAACACGAACTTTTTTTCAAAAATTGGCAATATTTCTCAAAGATTAACATTTAAATTGGTAACCTAAATAATGTTTACCAAGTATAGTGGGAAAGTTTTATAAGATTTTGTCATAAGGTTAAAAAATTTTGCAAAATGTATGGAATTATATAGGAAGGAAAACAAAGTCTCATATCTAAGCACCAAGGAAAACCTACGATTTCTTTATATTTCAAGGATTTATTATTTTTGTCATTTCAAATCAAAATCAGTCAAGAAATATATATCAATCCATGCATCAATATTTTGTTTGTGTTAAGTACCCTTAAATACAATGTATTTCAACTAAGAAAAAGAAAATCTGAATAAGTGACTAAAATTTATTCTGGCTCAAAAGCATAAAAAATAAATACTGATTATACGATAAAACTCAAAAATAAATTTCATTGGAAAAAAACGTGTTAAGGTACTTCTTTTTAACAATATTAACAACTTCTTAGGTAGAAAAAATGCATTAAAATAAATGATTTCTGATAACTCCAAGGCGGAAGTTTGAATGTTAATTTGAAATTAAAATTGAATGTTTGATGCCAACTCGAAGATTAATATTAAGTGGTCAAAGGCCATCATTACTCAATATCAGACATACTTGGAGTGGCGTATGTTCCATTCCTTCTCATGTTTTAGATTTCGACTTATCTCGACTCTTATCAAAAGGAAATGCCCGACCCTTTTTATGAATTTCTAAGGAAAAAGAATGTATCTAAGAATTTTTCATTAGTACTGACACATTTATAAAGAAATATGGTAATAACAAACAGAATTAAAGTTCAAAGTCAATATTCAAAATACATATTATCTGGAGCAGAACAAACACCTCAAAACCATCAAAGTCAGGATCAAGTGCCATAGAAGAGTGAGCATCCCCTTTTGTTCGGTCACACCTGATGTGTGCTAGTAAATGATAAAAAAATCGTAGAAATTTCGATTGTGAAAATATTATCTAACAACTGGCATGAAAATCCCAGTCAGCATTTGATCTTATGAAAGTTTTTATTTTACGATATAATCATTGCATTAACCAGACTTTTGATATTTTGTGTCATCAACTTGTTTGTGAATAGCTTGCATCGTTTTTAAAATTGACTGTAGAGCGAATCGAATCAAATGGAAAGGTATTTATTACGTTTATAGTAACACGTGTGTTGATCGAACACGCGTGTTTGTTTATTTATATTGATACCGGAAACCAATTTTCATTGGTTAGTTATTTCAGAAATAGAACCTGTTTAACAGGTGTTCTAAGCGACACACCTTAGACGCTGCATTTCATTTCCGGAAATATGCATAGCATTTCCGACAATTTTCTATTTCATTTCCGACATTTTTTGTTTTCATTTCCGGCATAATTTTCTTTTCATTTCCGGAATTTACCTGTGCGGCAATTCAATGTTTTCTAAGTAAAAGAAAATGGCATTTTAAAAGTATTTATACCAAAATATTGATAAAAATATTTTAAAAAACATCTTTACACATATGCATTTATGCAGTACTAAGTCTATAGGTAAAGGAGTTTAATGTGCATGCAACTTGTTCAATACATTTAATGTACATTAAATTAAATGTCAGTGACAGCAGCATAGTTATGTCCAAGACATCAATAGATTTACAAAATTTGATTTCAGTGATTTGATTATTCCTTTCAATTTTTCATAAGTAAAGTTATCAAATCTGTTACTATAGGTACTACATATATAATTGAAAAATGTTGGAAATGAAAACAAAAAAAATGTCGGAAATGAAACTAAAAAATGTCGGAAATGAAAAGTTGACAATTACCCAAAATTCCGGAAATGAAATGCAGCCACCTTAGAACCTGTTTAACAATTAAACCCCATTCGAAGGCTCTCTCTTCGCGCAGTATAGACGTTGCGCCCATCCACCCACCCTCACAGTGTTTATATTGTAATACGAGGGTTGTCCCAAAAAGTTGTAGACAATGTTAATAACTTTTTTAACACGCAACCAATACTAACCAAATTTTGCATAGATTGATTGATTGATTGTATACTGTTTAACGTCCCTCTCCAGAATATTTCACTTATATGGAGACGTCACCATTGCCGGTGAAGGGCTGCAAATTTGGGCCTATGCTCGGCACTCAGGGCCATTGAGCAGGGAGGGATCTTTATCGTGCCACACCTGCTGTGACACGGGGCCTCGGTTTATACGGTCTCATCCGAAGGACCGCCCCATGTAGTCGCCTTTTACGACAAGCAAGGGGGTACTGAGGACCTATTCTAACCCGGATCCTCACGGGATAATTTTGCATAGATATAATACATCAAATGTTCTTTAAAATGGTGAATTCTTAAATATATATCTTTCATATTAATTATATTAGGACGATTTATATGAAGGCCGATATGGTCTGTCGGCGCACGACCAAAATTCGGAATAATTTACGCATATAACTATTACATTTGTTTCTATTTCTTTGGTACTACGTAAAAGATTGAACTAAAATTTAAATCAATGAAACCAGAATCGAAATCTTACTAATGTGTCAAAATTTCATATACTAGTAAATAGCATTCAAAACAGATGACTAGTGTCATGATTTTCAAAGTGTTGTTCGAATTGAGATTAATGAAAATGACGTTGTCGAACGCGTACCCGGCGCACGGAAATGTAATAAATTGTGTTTGGTATGTTTTATATTCATCAGAGATGGGGGGAAATAGTACAGAAAGGACATTACAAATTTATTTTAATAGAAAAGTTGTTTTTAAATAGCACGAGATTCAAAGATAGTTTTAATTCCCTCTATATCGAAAAAAATAGTTGCATGTAAAGTAGAGCACTGATTGTTTAACGCAGACATTTGGGAACGGGCCATGAACGTCGTCAAACAAGGTGTATTCTGTGCTGCCTAAAATGTAGGTGATCTTTCAACTAATTTAATTTTGACTAAAATTCGAATCTGCATAAGAAAACGGACAGTACTGAATTTAAATTAGTCCATTAGTCAAGAGTGGTTTTTCACTACAAAAAAATATTCATTTGGATGTTAACAGACGCATGTGAAGCAGAAAAAGGGACCATAGCGTTATGAGAGACGTAAATTACGCTTGCTTTCGTGCGCCGATGTACACTTACATGGTTTCTTTATTTTTTCATAGTTTTCTTATTAAATGTGGTATCGTCATGAAACTTGAAATGCATGATCATAAGATGTTACTCTTTGCTATTACAAGAAAAGAAATTTGATTTAGCAAATAGAAAAGAAACTATGTTCCCTGTCTACGACTTTTTGGGACAACCCTCGTACATGTATTTCATATTATCTTTTTTCTCGTTATTACAGAGAATGGACTTAACAAGACTTTGTATTACGGAAGATTATTTTTCTATTATGTTGTACTCTTGAGAGCGCTTCTGTACCTACACTCTGTGTTTATTTATGGTATAAATGATTTATGTTCGTTTGAGTGTGAACAAATTAGAACATAAGATATTAACCTCATATATGTTGAAGTCATCACGTTTATCACGAGGGTTAGTTGTAAGGTTACCATAAAGTCTTTTTTCTTGTAAAATATCCATATATGAAATAAATGTATTGGACTGTGTGGTTTCTTTTATTTCAAGTTCACCGGCATGGTGAACCGAATCGACAAATAAAAGAATACAACCTGTAATACGAAGGACTAGCCCAACATGAAAATATTACTGAGACGAAATGTTAACAACGAGGTGTAGTGATGTCATTTTTTAAAATGCTAAGTTTAAGTCATGAATATTATAAAGTTAAACAAAATACTTATTTTCTAAATTTAGCCTTTAATGACTATAAGTGTTTCTGAGTCGCGTATGAAAACCATTTTTTAAAACATTTTGTTCCTTTTAAAACAAACAAAACAAACAAACAAAAAACACAAAAAACAGATCAAAATGGACTTGCAGAGTTTAATAGAAAAAGGACTGATTTTTTTTTTATTCGTGTTGGACACATGATGCATGCAGCCTATCCTTTTTTTTTGGTTCACAAATCATGAAAAACCTTGGTCATGTTTTTTAAAGTAAAAATGATGAAGTTAAACCCACGAAACGAACTGGTTTCTCCGTTGAGTCATTTCTACTTTCATTGCTGAGCTATTTACAGTATATGAAAAAGTCATCGATCCTAAGAAATCTTTTCAATTAAATTGTTCATAAATAAAACAGATTTTAAGCTAACTGCAGGCCCTTTATTTTGTTGTTCTGTTGACTCTAAAATTTATATCACTTAAAAATTATATGAAAAGAAATAAATAAATCAGGAAAGTAAGTGTTAAATCCTTAATGTTACATCTAAAAGTTTTTTTTTAAAAGAATATGAAATTGTTGCACTCCGAGTCTTATGATGAAACACTAGATTAGCTTGGATATAGTAAAATCATTACTGTGATGATTATTTTCTATTAAAGTGGCAAATATTTAAATTGATAAAATTAAAATTTTACATTTTACCTAATTATCATTTTAAAGAAAACTACAAGAAAATCATAAAGTACATCAAAACTTAAAAAATTAAACATATCTTCTTAGATATTTTTAGCCAATTTTTCCAAAATTGAATATTGAATGTAGACATTTTTTGGTCTTTTTTTTTTTTGGCTTTTGAGAACGATAACCTATAAAATGATAATTTTTAGCTCTAACCTATAGTCAAGCTGTAATCAAAAGCACACTGCTGTATTCTCTTTAACTTGTTCTATCTTATTCATACTTTTCAAATCCATATACTATATTCAAATAGAAATAAGCGGAAAATTTTAATATTTCATTTATAGAAACTTTACTTTCCCTATTTTATTGATTTACTTTTGTTGAGAAAGAACTTCCTTAACAATGTTAACAATCAGAGGTATGCTGATAGTGATCTGAAGTGCAATTATTTGTAAAAACATGTATTTAATGTTAAAACCAAAAGCGACTTACCAATCCAAAATAGGGAAAAGATAAGAAATCTTTATCAAAATGAAAACATTTCACTCCCCACTTTTTTTTATATATTATAAAAAGAACAAGATATTCAAGATAACCTCTTAACACTTTGACATAAGAAGGTTCTGACGTAACATTAAAATATATTGTACCCTTATAAGAGATAGGGCTTCATAGCACACCCCAAAGTCTGGAAAATTTATAGCAGTTGGAATAGAAATATAAATGTGTATCATTACAATATGTCGATTTCGTAGAGATACCCACAGACATGTTCCACGGCAGATATACAGAGATGACCAATAGCCCCGATAGTTGTTATAGCTCGCCTGCTGGTTCCCTTTCGTCCATTCCAGGGATAGCGCCGCGGAAGCCTCTGGGATATAGCAGTTCACAGAATTTCTTCAAAACCTTCGCTCCAGGTAAAATCGCTGATCTTAATGAAAGTACATTGTATTGAGAGTTGAGAGCACGATGTATAACACAGTTTTTCAATATACACTGTACTTAATTTAAAAATCATGATTTTAATGTGTGTTGTCTCAGAACACAATATGTTTTTTTTAATACAAAAAATGATTGGATATACATCATAACCTTCTAACAAAAAATTTCTAAAAAATAAATCTTGATTTTAATTTAATTATAAGTGTGTTGAAAATGCAATCAGCTAATTAACACACACGACACAAATAATTTTTATCATATTAAAAGATTTGATACATCTCTATTGTCACTTGCTCCAAACAAGCGTTTTTCAAGGATATTTTGAAAATAGTTACTAAAAGTACACATATCTTCATCATGTTCATATAGGCCTAAATATTAAACGAATACGTTTAGACATTTTCCCCATTCTCATGATCAGTTATTATAATCTCCCATTAATGGTAAACGTTGTATTTAGGATATAATCGGAACAATTATAAAATATGAGAATTTTGAACATTATAAAAATGAAGGAATGTGATAATTGCATAATTTTTAACCTTACAACCTGCGAGTATTTAATTAATATAAGAAATGCATCTACCCATGCATCAAATTTAATGTTTGTACAGTAGGTCTTTTAATAATTTGTCAAATCAAATTGTCGGAAATCCTAGTTTGTTTGCTTGTTTGTTTGTTTGTTTGTTTGAATCTATGTTTGAGCTCGAGATAATGATGATAAAAAACAAATTTCTATTGCAAAAATTCTATGCTTGATATTCTTTTTTACCCATTTTTGTTGGAATTTTACGAATGGATATTTTTGCTAAAAGTTAAGTGCTAAATAAGGCTATAAGACATAGCTATTCAACAGTAGCTACCTTGCTAAAATATTCAGATTGATTAACAAAAGAAAAAGCTTGACCTTTGAGCTTGACGTATTTTTTTCAATCTTTAAAGACTAATTTGTCTATGGATGTCGATTTTTCCTTTTGTCCAATCATGACAAGGAACACACGAGTGTGGCCGATAGGCAGGGGATGCTTATTCCTTCATGGCACCTGATCTTATCTCTGATGTTTTAAAGGTCCGCGTTTGCTCTGCTTCTGATATGTATTGTTTCGATGAACTTTTGAGTTTGAATCGTTATCTCTTTAATTATCATTTTTTTGTTTGAGTAGAGAAACTGTACATGTATTATCTAAAAAAATAAAACATAACCCCGCTTGAAAAGCGGAAGGGTATATAGTAATCGGTATGTCCGTCCGTCTTTACATCCAGCTGTCTGTACGTCCGTCTGTATGTTATGCTTTGGGGTACCCATCTCTTATCCGCAACTCCTCTTATACCACTGAGTGAAATTTAATTAAACTTTTATCACAGAGTCTTTATTACATATTGCCATTGTGCACCTCCTGTTTTACTTTTTGATCCGACATATATTTTGCGTTTCCCGGCCACAGCAAACATGGACTTTGCCATTATAACCATATGGGAGGCGGGGGTTTCATTTAGTGAGCTCATTGCTCACAATACCTAGTTTATACTGTAAACATTTATAGCTACCTTTAACTAAATTCTGTCGTAGAAAAATCCTATTTTTGCTTAAAAAACATTGCAGCATTTTAAGAGTTTTTTGTATCCAATTACCAATAAAGAAGATAATTGTGAATTTTAGGTATGAGCAGAGAGAATCTTTAAAGAGTAGTTAATTAATAAAGTAAATGAAACTAGAGATACTGTGAGCACTGAGGTCACTAAATCATACATGTACATGTACTTCCCGCCTCCCATAATTATAATGGCAAAGTCCATGTTTTGCTCTACTCTGGGAGACTTGCTAAAAAGTGTCAATTCAAAAAGTAAAACAGATGGTACATATTGGAATACTAGTATGTAATAAAGAATCTGTGTAAAAATTAAATTTTATCTAGTGGTATAGGATGATTTGTGGATAAGAGATGGGTATCCTTCAATGTTATAGAAAGGATTTTCTTAGGCAGTGTCTATATTTTGCGATCGGAAACCCAAAATATGTGTCCGATCAAATAGTAAAATAGAAGTGCTTTAACGACACTATGTAACAGATATCTGTGAAAGTCAATTCAACCACTGGATTTCATTCAGTGGTTTTAGACGAGTTACGGATAAGAAAAGGTTACCACAATGCGTAACAGACGGACGGATGTACAGCCAGACAGAATTAAGGACATCACGATTACTATGTACCCTGTATATGTGTTACGAATTTTGAAGTAATATAATTATATACAGAATTAGAGGACATTGTTTAATTTTGAATATATGGATTAAACGCTCATTTTTTATCATTCTCAACTATATTCGCATCGTGTTAATGTTGCTAGTAATATTATAAAACACCAATAAGAAAATTCTCATTAAACTGATGGTTGACTATAATTAATATTATAGTTTTGATTTCTATGTCTAGATTTACCCCCTTTTCCCCAATTGATTAAAAAAAAGCTACAATAAAACTCCCCGTTTTGTTTTGGAACCATAATCAGTATAGGTATGTAGAATTCCTTTATTCATAGAATACCAGTACAGGTGTGCCAGGTGTGTCTAAGTTATCTCCTGCTATGAATATTACTTGACATTTCTTGTTAATAAAATCCATCTGACCTTCGAATCCCTTCAAAGATATACAGGTAATGAACCGACCCTTACTTGCATGGGTTTGGCAGAAGTTTTATTATGATTGATAACTGAGTGGGGCTTGGAAGAATGATCAAGAAAAAACTGCTTTCACAAGTACTCTCTATGTATTAAAGAATAAATGTTAAAAAATCAGAACCGATTTATTTATTGCTTTAAGTTACATGTATTCAGAATCAAGTCCCTATGTATGCAAAGAACATTCATCCAATCGGGGAGGGTCAATTTAAAATAATAATCAACAATAAAACCAAATATTTTTTCTTGTATGGAAGTTATTCAGTAAGTTTGCGAGCTTTTTGATCACCCCTCGTAGAGGGCAAAAATATGTCACATTACTATTAGAGGAATAAAAACAAATTTCTTGTATCAGACTGATCATATTTAAAGTAAACTGCTTTCATTAAATGGGGTGGTGAACGACCTCTCTCTCCCTCTCTTTCTCTCTCTCTCTCAGTTCTCTAAATTTATGTATTGTGTATAGGTTTTGGTATTTGATTACTCATATCTGGTGTTTAATTGTTTAAATTCTTAATCTCTGTAGTTGCTTTTTGACTTTTTATGAACAAAGTGCAATATGATAGTTCTTGATCCCCCCCCCCTTTAAATACACCTGTACTCGAATACCAGGGAAACCCTGGGTTTCAATGCATATATTTTAACAAAGGAATTTACTTGAGTAAAAAGGTATCTAACAATAAATATATTATGTTTCATTTTATTCTTTACACTTTAGGTATCTCCTATCCCATCTTAGAGTTACATAGGAAAAGACAAACCTAGGATCAGAGAATTGGAATGAATTAATTTGACGAATTCGACGAATTGTAATTAATTACTTGCTTATTAGAGCAACATGTACTTCAAGACATTGTTGCTGTATCAATGTGTGATAAGGTACATGTATATGCATTAATATATGAATTATTTTTTTTCCCTTAAAAATTTTTCGTGGAAATACTTTTTTAAAATTAAAGATTTTAAACAAATTTATCAATACTCTCGTATTAGTTTTATACATTTATAAGAATCCGTTTTTCTGTAAATATTAAATGATTTGCCGAAGACGCAAGCATATCAATATTTCGAATTCCAGCTGCTCTTTGATATGTCTACTTTTGTTTTATTAATTTTCTGTTTATCAGTTATTAGTTTTATCCAATTAAAAATACAATGTAATTCGAGCCTCTCAGAAATGTTATTTTAAAGAAATCCGTTGTTTATGGTTTCTGTCAATTTTTTTTTTTTTTGAATTTCGAAGTGATTTGAAAACAAAAACCAATTCTGCTACTCTCAGACAATAGTAGCCGGAATTGTAAAACAAAGTCGCCAGCTGTGCTGGAAATGTTTATTTACTGCTGTTTCCTTAAACAATGACATTCTAAATCACTTACCCGTGCCTAGTATCCCCATTCCTTGCTGATTCCACATCAATATCATTCATCTCTACCGTTGTGGCAGCCATATCTACAGAAATATTCCATATGATATTATAAGCAACAAATAAAGAGCCGTAAGAGTCGTACAAGTTATCGCCCGTGACATCTCGTAGTAAACGTCATACTTTCCTACCCGCCACTCGATTTCTTGCAATGCTTGAATTTGTCTTGGATTACGAAAACTCGTAATATAGTCTCTACAATCTGCTATATTATGTGTATTCGTAATTTAACTACATTACGAAAAATTGTAATATAAGTTTTTTATTACGATAACTTGTAATATTACGCTTTCTCGTAATCTTACGTTTTTTTCGTAATATTACGAATTTTCGTATTGGACTGGACTGTTGAATGTATTCAGAATTAAGTCCCTATATATGCAAGGTACATTCATCTGTGAATGACGTCAAATAATATTTATGATTGTTTGCCTCTTTCTACAAAATGTAGGACTAATTCATGATATTATAATGATAAGTGATGTTACAAATTTATGATGGTCTGCGATTATTTGCCAATTTTGGGCGTCATTTTTTGTAATCGTTTGCTGCTTTCTACAATACGAAAACGTAATTTATACATTTATTTATTGGCTGAAGGTTCATATGTGCCTCGTTCAAGTCCCCATCTCTGTGCTAGTGTATTTTTGATTGTTTGCTACTTTCTAAAAATTGTGGGCGAAATTCTTAAAATTTATTACTGCAAGACTAACTAATAAAATGTAGGGCCTGGTTTTTTTTTATTATTTTGCTTTTTCATACAAATTGAAACTCAATAAAAACATTATTCAAATTCAAACATTATTTTTACTTTGACGTGTGTTTGATCATCTCAAATCATGTGAACAAAACATGTGATGTCAATCATAATAGTTATTCCTTTATTACAGTACCTAATTTTGCGCCTTTGTCTACCGTTGTTAAACAAAAATTATTAGTGCTCTACGACATAAGAGAGAAAAAAGCACATGGCAAGTGTTTGGTTGTTTTGCTTAATATACACTTTTTAAAAAAGTATCATGTTATCTATTTGACCAATCTATCAAACATTTAAATTCAAGGGACATTGGTCTTGCATGTTCACGTGCGGACATTAACAGCATTTATAAGCGTCGGTTCCACATAAATCTTGACCAATTTCATATCAAAGTAATGAAAAATTAACAGAGATTGTATCACGTTTTCATAAGATTGATTTTTGTTGGTCATTTTCACCCTAAAAGTTGGGGTTAGCGTCGTTAAGAACATTGTAAGTTCGTTCGTTAAGTTTATCGTCATAAGTATCAAAATTTTTACTTTACGTGTATTTGTCATTTATTGAAAATGACGTTCAAAAATAAAAACTCAGAAGCCCATTAAAAATAAATTGTGTGCAAAATCGCCAGCCTGTTTTATTTCTTAAACCTCAACCTTGTAATGATTATTGTATGTATAAAGATTTTTTTCTTTTATTTCGTACATAATTTATTGACATATGACAGGGCATCGTCTCAAGCCACGGTCCGGAGTCCGCATATATAGCTCTCTCCAGATGGGAGAAGAGCGTACATTTTGGCCGTGGTTTGCGACGATGATGACAGGGTAGATTATAATACATTACTTTGTTAAGTAAAAAAAAATACTTGCATAAGCTAGGGTTTTTTTTATCTCCCCATTTACACATGGGTAAAATTCATTGTCATTTACAATAAATGACAATTCGCACAAAAATTGTGTTGTGCTATTTATCCAGGAAAAAAATCTGAAGGTACATTTTTATAATATTTGAACAATGTGTAAATAAATTGCATTCAATATAGAAAAAACTGCAGAGTGCTTGGTGTTTGTCTCAGGATTTTAAATTGCTTTGTCCTATTTAATGTTACCTGATTCATATATGCACAAATTTGATATTAATTTAAAAAGAATTACCTTTTGATTACAAAGTTAACATCACTGGTATTGAATTTAAGAAGTTAAAATCTTCGAAATCTAAAAAAAAAAAGCTCTGAAGTAAATTTTTACAATAAGTCGAAGATTCCAAATATTTACTACAATTAATTATATATAGTTATGTATATTAAACTGTAGTTATTTATAGTAACACTTTGACAAGAGGATGTTTAGGACTGAGGGTATTTTCCTGTCGTCCGTACGTCTGTAACCCTTGTGGGTACAAACATTGTATCTCTTATCGCTTGAAGAGCTCCACAGGGCTAATAAGTTTACTTACCTACCTAATTCGCAACTATTATCACACCACTAAATAAATTTTAATGAGATTTTCACAGAATCTTTATAATATTGTTCCATTGTACATCTCCGATTTTTTTTAACTTGACGCAAAGGTATTTGGGGTTTACCATAGCAAAGCATGGACACACACATTTTGGATGGCTTCAAATCTCTTAGCCTTCCTGTAAATTTACAACTGAATACAACAAAATGAAACTTTTAAGGAATCTTTTTTTTACATAGTGTCTTTGGGCACCCCCTATCTGGACAAGTATTAAAAAAAGACTGTCAAATGTGAACGGGATGGGGTATCATTTTGTGAGCTCAGTACTCACTATACTTTTACTTTTTCTCCTGCTTCAGGAAAAAATATCTTTTCTGTTTTCTATAGTTATAGAAAATGATACAAACAAAATTTAATAAAGGAATTTTGTTCTCGTCTTTTTTCATTACTCCATGGTGTCTCAAAAGATAAAAAAAAATCAGTAGGAACATAAAGCATATAAGAGGTATAAACACACGTTCATACTTTGATCGGCTTGTATTTCATGTCCTTGAATATTATCAGGTTTCAATTGTTTAACTAACACTAGCATTGCAAAAAAAAAAATCCAGAAAAATTGAAGTGCATTGACTTTGCCTATCATCTTCGTCTTTTTTTTGGTGGGAGGCAGGTCAACCACCCTGTAAAATGCCATTTTTTCATAAATATAAAGGACTCAAGACTGTGCAAGCAAGAAATATCTATTGAAAATGATATCGGTTCAATGTGATAAGTAAGATATTGGATTCCAGCAAAGTGATAAACTTTTACAGGTTTAATTGAGTCATAAATTTCACTTATCAATTTGATTAAAAATCGAAGATTCTTCTTGGGAAATGCCAAATATACCTAGTTGTTTTGATACATGTAGCATCATCCTTGTTCTCTAAACATAATGAGAATAATATAACATGTAAAAGATACAATCTGCAACTCTATTACCTGCAAATGGAAAATTATTAAAATCTGCAAAGTACATGCAAAGAGTCTTAGAATTTGTCGACTTTTCAATAAAATACTTAAGAACAACACTGAACTAATACAAATAAACGATAGAAGGATGTAACTTAAGGTCTAGGACACAGCCGATTTTATATTTAGACACTAAACTGATAAAGATTTCCTATCACTATTGTTCGATATAAAATGCCGATAGATAATAGGAAAAAATTCTTTATCTTGCTATACTGTTTTGTCAATATATCATTGAACTAGATATGACAAAGTCGAAGATAACAAACACATAGATTCACTGTTTTGTATTTGGACACCTTTCCCTCGACGAAAAATGTTACTCGGTTTTTCCTAATATGAGGTATATATATAACAAAATAGGATAAAATAACGTTTGATGTCTAAGGTATGTACATATTTATTTTTAATAACCTGTACTAATACTGCTCACTTAAGTATGACTTTTGGTTTCGCAGGTTAGGTTTTTACTGAAATCGAGGGGATTGACATCTGCTTCCTTAATGATGAACAAATTGCAAAATGTTTTGTAAAAAAATAAAATATTCACTACCTGAAGAAAGTGTGTTCCTACCCCTCAAGGATGCAATGAGCAGCAAGAAATGTTTAACTATTGACTTCCTGTCAAGTTACAGCATTAGACAAAGTGGTCAGATAAATTTTGAAAAATATATATATTGATTGTGTTTATCTTTTTCCGAAATTGAATGATCAAATAGGACATTGGGTCTAAATTGCACCAACACCTGTTAAAACAGTATTGGTGAAATTTCTGACTACGATAGGCAAAAGATAAGATTCCATGCCCTCTAGCTAGGAGAATTTGAAATGACATATTGACATGACTATAGGTAGGATCAAAATAGTTAAAATAATATGTGCATCTCCACTGATTGATTATTTCGAGAGCACACGAAACGTTCAGGTTAGCTTACTATGTTTACCTTGTTATATTACTATGCTGAAGAAACCTAATTCCGAAGAATTTTAAAGTTTTAAATAATTTACCTTTAAATATATTTAATCGTTAATTTGGTATAACAGTGTATTATATAACTTTCAATTCATCATATCTTGATAAAGTCAGTTTCTAGGTCATTTATGATTATTCAAATAAATTGGTATTAAAAAGTCAAACAAATATTGATATCAATTCTATCGCAATTGTTTATTTAAATTGTAATAAATTATTGGAACATATTTCTCAAATTATGATTTGTGACAACGAAGCTGGAAAAGAGTCAAATATTTAATAATATCTTTCAATCTAAGAAAACCCAGAAATTTACAAACGGATATGACGAATTGCATAAAAGTGTTCCTAATGCATAGACATGAAAGGATCAAATAAAACCGCTAAAATGACCTTTATTAACAAGCATTATTTTTCAATAATGTCCTTTGGATTTTTTTCAATTCCTGAATGTTGTGACCACCTAGTTTTCGTGTTATAACAAATGAAAAAATATTGATTTTCATGTTGTCGATCGGTTAATACACGTTCTAACCAGGAAGTTTAATTTTTGTTAAATTTTGCTTTACTTATGAACTTCTAAACATGCGTTAGTAATATATTTTATTCAGATTTTTGTATCTTTTCTAGCTTCAGTGTAATAGCTTTCACGTCATGGATTCAATGTATGGAGATGGTTGAAAAAAATTCTATGCAAAGGATAAACAAAGAGCATATCCGTTCAATTTTCAATTCATCTAAAATTATTAATATTTATGGGGTACTTGTTTTCTGCAACGTAAAGGTGCATGCATTTTATCAGTTAAACATTTAACCCTGATAGAGAATTACAACATTCATATCTGTGTTCATGTATTGTAGTTATGTTCATGTATTGGGGTTATGCAACATCTGTCTTACTGATGTTGTTATCAAATTGTCGTCATGTACCTTTGAAGGCAAATGCATTTCTATTTGTATGTTTCCACAGTGAGTGTACCCCTTGGTGGGAAAAAAATTCATATTCATCTATCGTTGACTTAAATTACATAATTGTTTAGTTCATGGTCTTGTATTTAAATCCTTAACTGCTCTGATAGATTGATTGATTATTAAAATTTTTGTAGTTTTCAATGTAAAATCAATCATCATTCATTATATGTATCATATGTAAGGGTTTAAATGCACTGCATGTCCAAAAAATCATTCTACATATATTCTATTCCTTCTGAAGTAGTAGGTTATAAAAATTATTTTTTTTATATTTAAATTATTACTTCATTGACCTTGATCTGGCATAACCACTCCTAAATTGTTTTATTACAAGTCATGTGACCATAATAATCATTGACCAGATAAACAAATGTAGGTGTACATCAAATGGAAATAACTTCAATCTTGAGATCTCGTGAAATTTCTAGAATAATTATCTCCAATTTGGTGACCTCTTTATTACCTAATTATATAATTATCTAATTATAAGGTATTAGATAATCAAAGAATCTGTCGGTATTTTGTGGGGAATATTTTGGTCTCTTTTATTCAAGTTCTATTTTAGTAAGAATATGAAACATATAAATATAACAAACATGCTATACTTCTATGTTGACGTTCAAGAAAATTGTGATCAGATAAGATTAAACTTTTTTTTTTTTTTCCAATATGTGACGCCAAGCATACTAGTTGCTACTTATTTCGGTATGCAATTAATTTCTGTTGTTTAAAAAGATAGGTTGAATCGAACGCTGTTTCCTTAAACAATGACATTCTAAATCACTTACCCGTGCCTAGTATCCCCATTCCTTGCTGATTCCACATCAATATCATTCATCTCTACCGTTGTGGCAGCCATATCTACAGAAATATTCCATATGATATTATAAGCAACAAATAAAGAGCTATTTTATTAAAGAACTATGTTGTACATCAATTATTGTTGACATTATGCATCCTTGCTTGTCAGTTCTCTTTAAATCTTTATTCGACGCATTGTTGTGTCACTCATTTTAACATATAAGTAATCGATTTTAAACACGCACAATGTGAGAAGATATTTAAAACTTGCATGCATAATTGTTTTCATTTCCGATCCATATTCATTGTCGAACAGATCAAAAACAAAATTTAAAAACCTTGTATTTGACCAAAAAGGATGAGTTTAACAAATGCATCAAGTTGTACAAATATTTTAGATTGCTTGTATAATTTTAGATAAAGCAGGCGTATGAGTCTCATTGGCTTTTTGGTCTCATTCAAGTCGAATTCTCTGAATTGCTCTATAAGACTTGTTCAATTTGCGTGCCTTATTCAAAGTTGTAAAGTTCCATTTACTTCATTTAAATGGTGAAAAAACATATAAGGGGTCATTGAAAAAAAGTTCTGAAATTTTGCAACTATGTTGTGTTTCAAATGTACCCTTTGGATCCATAATTCGAAGATCATAATTCAAAGAATTTCGAATCTGTACGATAGTAACACAACTGTCACTTAGGTTCTTGAGACATTATCACAGAATAAAAGAGTCAAAGATTTTTTTTATACATTGCTCTTTATGACTTTTTTAATGCCACCGTCACTCTAACATTTGCAGAAATGACTATATGAATATCAATCGAAAACGTTGTACAATTTCTTAATATGCAACACAGAATGAAAATCTCCCATATACAGTTGACTAAATGGTGAATTGAGATCCACTTTAACGTGTATATATGTCTGACATTCAGTGACCTTCCCAGACCTTTAAATAGACATTGAGGGTATAGTTCTACACTATTCATCCTATGCATATGTATAAATTAACCAAACATTCTATGTAGTCCCTTGCAAAGGCTTGATCCTTCACTCGAGTAACTTGAATATCTATTTTTACTTGATTACTTCGATGTCATATGTTTTATTGTTTTACTGAAAATAGCAGGCAGCATTCGTAAATAATATATCTTTATTGCATTTGTTAATGACAGTACATGTAGAGGAATAGTTTTAAACGTATGGCAGTTATGCTATTTAGCAGTAAGTGTAAATCAAATCCTGGAATATTTGAAATATTAAAAAAAAAACATTTGTAATCTAATGGAAAAAATATATGTTTAAGATAATTAAGATAATAAGGTGTGTGCGTCGAATCATTTAGTTATTGATAGCAACAAATAATTCTTTATCTAAAAACCTTTTGTTCTGAACTAGCTCATGTTTTTATGCTTAAAAGCTTAATTTTTTTCTGTTTTTTTTCTTCAAATTTCCTGCATTCTGTTCCCCTTTGTCCGAATTGGCAGTTCTATGTAGAGTGTAGTACAGAAAAACAAAATATTTACATATTAAAGAGAGCAAATCTAACCTAAAACGGTAAGATATAATGTTAAGCTTTACAATAAAAAATTAAAATCAACAATGAGCTTTAATCAAAAACTTACCTTTTGTCTTTAAGTACTAAAAAACTCATTCCAAATAAACATACATGTGTCTACCATGATAGTATTTCTCAGTGTAATATAACCCTAGTACGAATATCCTGAAATGTTTACCTGGCTGTTGAAATTTTATCTTCTCCCTGTTATATATGTAACAAGATTAAGGCGCCTTTCCTTCACATAGTTTCAGATTCAGGATTTTTTTTATTTTTCTTTTAAAGCAGGTAGCTCTATGATATATTATTGAAGTTGAAATATAAAGTGCACCAGGGCAACGTTGACCCAGTAAGCCGACGATTTGTTTGATTGCATATACAATTTTAGGGTTTGGCTCAGGTGCATTTGGGCAATTTGGGGTATTTGGAATGGACATCAAAACCCGTGGGTTGCGACGATGTGCAGATTACTGCTTCATAAAAGAAATTTCACATAAGGAAATGATACAAAAACATAAAACAATTCGAAAAAAAAATTGCCGATAATTTTATGATCACTATAAGAAAGATTTGCATCTTTTATTTTCTTCAATCAATTAAATCAAAAAATGTGATAGTAGAATGTTCACAATCTATATATTAGAATAGAGAGTCAGGGTTTTAATTTTGTTATTTAATCTTGAGTAAATAAAGATGTGATAACGAACATGTGTAATATTTATGCAATAACCCTTCTCAGTATTGAATCCCTCTTTGGCATCTGTTACCTTG
This sequence comes from Saccostrea glomerata, assembly GCA_003671525.1. Classification (NCBI taxonomy): domain Eukaryota; kingdom Metazoa; phylum Mollusca; class Bivalvia; order Ostreida; family Ostreidae; genus Saccostrea; species Saccostrea glomerata. The sequence continues at coordinate 138,417 of PRKT01000275.1, forward strand.
ATCCCTTTAAAATGGTATACAAGTTTACTTATATCATGTATATTGAATCTCTTTGATTTACGATTCATTCATTCGTATGTCCCCTTGCAGACATAATTTTCATGTGATCCAACATGACATTTCAATTATAACAAAGACTTTATTGTAATTTTCCCCAATTTTATTTATGCTGCAAGACCATCAAACAGAGTGTGATGGTATTACAAGAATTCCATATAAATCACAGATAGATTTATATAAGAAGATTTATCTCAATACTGCTTTTTAAGAAGAATTCTATATTATGATAATTCTAGACAGCAATTTTAATCATTAAAAATGATAAGGACATTTAAAGCCCTGAAACAAAACCATGTCAATTGTCGCTTGTAAATTTTCATAAAATAAAATAGATAATAAGGATATTTTCCTTCAAATTTGACAGGAATAAATTACTTCATAAACATAAACTGCCTGCGAACATAACCTTATAGGGAAATATTCTATCATGTAAATATTCTTATCATTGTCTGAAATGGAAGTTTTTCATTTTAGAGCAATTTTAAGAAAATAAATGTTGACCTATTTCAAAGAATAAAAAGGTCACTTCCAAGCTGACAGTTCTGAAAACTGAATTTTTCTTTTTCAAGGTTTTTTTTTGTCTACTACTAAATGAAAGATTGAAAGACAGAGATCTTTAAGAGTATATAAAAGAGTATATAACAGAGATCTTTTGTATCACAATGAAAAGTGAAGATTCTAAAGATGTGCAAATAAAGAAGCTGATCACAAAAAGGAATATTTTTGTAGAAAGATACTGTAAGTGCGAGGTGAAACCCCAATGAATGCTGAATATCCTTTGATATTTAGCTTCTGTGGTCTGGGTATACATGTAGGCAGCTACCACCAAAACATGGCGCCGAACACCCAGTTGACAATTATTGACAATACATAAATCTGTCCACCATTCTTTATTATAGGTCATAAAGGCAGTTCAACTTGGGTTGCGGTATTACATTCTACTGTAAAGAGAGGTGATAAGGGAACACCCGATAAGCTATAAAAGGGAAACAAGTTCTGCTTATCAGGTATATAGGATATTGAATTTATGAATATACTGATTGAAACAAAAATTTAATTCGGTAATGCCGCGGTCCCTATGGTATGGATTCCTAGACTTTAGTTTAGTCTTTGGTCATATGCAGCACACATTCATTACAAAAATGAACATGAAATTACATATGAATTTATTAAACAATAAATAGGAGCAGAGCTAACACGGACCTCCAAAACACCGGAGGTGGGATCAGGTACCATGGAGGAGTAAGCATCATCATCTATAACTAATGGTATCATCCATAAAACTCTCAAAGAGAGTAATAAGTCTCTTCAAAATTATTCTTCTAAAAAGACACATCGATCATTTATTTTTAATAAACAAGAAGGTCGCGTACAGCACCAGAAACCCTTTTACAGGTTTTTATTTATTACGCAAATTATAAGATTTTGAAGCTCCAAACTATTATATTCAAATGAAAACCATTTAAATCTATTTGAAACCTTGAAACCAATGTCAAAATCTTGATATAAAAATTGTATTTCTGCATCAATATCAACACTGAGAAAAAAAAGTGTATTACCTCTTAGAAGACTCCCATACCTTAACTTTTAACCGGTTCCTTATTTGGTTTTATTTGATCCTTTCATGTCTATGCATTAGGAACACTTTTATGCAATTCGTCATATCCGTTTGTAAATTTCTGGGTTTTCTTAGATTGAAAGATATCCGAAGGAGTCCTGAAACTTCTGTCAATGACATGAATTTATCATACGTATCGTTGATTCCTCGAATATCACGACAATAAAACGTTGGAAATAGAATGATCAATAGGATAATTCTGACGATACTGGATGCCATATGTGAAATCACGTATCCTTTATCTTTTACCCGCTTGTCTTTTCTATCTTCTATGAATCTCCTACACACGAAGGAGTAAGTTTCGATCCATCTCACCGACATCAAAAACACCGATACCAGAATCCAGGCAATGAGCTCTACCTTGTCTGGCCAACGCTTAGCACTATTACTTTCATGGGACTGGGAGATGGTATATGGCACAATTATAACAGCAGGTATAAGTAATAGTAAGAAGAAGAAATTAAAAAACTTTTTGATTCCTTTGCGAACTTGGCATGCTTTTCTGTGGCAGTATGATATCAAGTTGACAAAAGCGGGTAATAAGGGCACAGATATTGTCACTAGACACGTCTGTAGAGGGTCAAGGTAGGGCATGACCTTGAAAAGCAGGCACCCAAGGCCGAAAAGATGCAGCCCTTCACGAAGGATTATCTGAAAGAAATAAAAAATTCTGTCAATCAATGGGACAATACTACACATCATTTGTTTGATCTGGATACCTCTGATAGATCTATAAGTATTTAACGTCAGTTTACCAACGTATATAACTAAACATTTTGGATACTTTAGAACTATTTTTAACTGTACATCAAGATAAACTTACCATTAAAAATCGCGCACATGTTGGACTTTCACGGCTACCAAAGAGAAACATGAAAAAACTCTGCAAAAACTTGAGAGCGTCGGGTATTGCAATCACAAAGAAAAATAGGTATGATATAAAATCCTGGGTTACTGTCCTCTGGAAAAGTAAAAAGTAGAACATATTTTGTAAGTCATTCGAATATGTAATACTACGATATAGAATTCCATGACATTTTATTGTCAAGAAAAATTATATCAATGTAGGTGTTGATAAAGAACACAAAAATTGATTCAAAGCTTTTTAGAGCATGCTTCAAGCTTCTCTTCAAGAATTGTTTCCGTTCAAAGAAGTACGTAGATGCAAGCAAAACCATAATTCATATTTACAAGTATATATTTACATCCACTGAATATTTTCTCCTTTATTTCTTAAGGAAACCCATCGCGTTAATCACTGCATGAACTACATTAGGCATGTCGCCTGTTCAGATTTCTTGATCAGTGGCTGTTCCATCAATGAAACGTATAAAGACGTTCACATCATTAATAAAATAATTAAACTTTTAAATCCTACATTAAATGATTACTTTAAAATATATGAATATAAACAATAAATGCTTTCTTTGCTTGTTATTACTGGAATTAACAGTCACAGCTGTACGCGGGTTATGTAAATTTTTTCTGCAATAGCTGCGACCGTTAATTCCAGTAATAACAAACAAAGAAAGCATTTTATTGTTTAAATTTGTAACTTACACCTGATCATTCTATTTCCAACGTTTTATTGTCGTGATATTCGAGGAATCAACGATACGTATGATAAATTCATGTCATTGACAGAAGTTTCAGGACTCCTTCCCCAGAACTGTTCCGAATTTTTGAATTTATCGAGCCCCACCATTAACAGTACTGTCACGTGCAGTGACGAGGGGATATCCTACTGGCTTGTGATTGGTTCATTTCTGGCTCATACGATTGGTGCTGTGTTGACAACCCATTTTGGTGTTTTAGCTTGTAGACTACGAATGCAGAAACTGGGATTTGCAATTCCATTTACTTTGGCAACACCTATTTATGTCATCCTATTTATTGTACTGAATGAAACAGGTAGTGACTTTGCAAATGGATATTTATTATTGAAAGCCGCCGATAAATGGTTACTGTTCGCGTTCTTCTTCATTGGCTGGGTAGGACAAACCTGGGTCTGTCGACATATTTGGTATAAACAGCGCGAAGAACGCATGGAATTTGCCAACAGGTCAGTATAACATAAAAGGATATTCAAATAATTACCACTTTAAATTATTTATGTCTTAATTTCAATTTTACCATCTTTTCATTTGAGAGAAAGCATATTTATTGTTGATTTCGTATTCATAACCAATCACTTTATTTTTCCAGACTGTTTGTTCTTCCCCACTTCTGCAGCCCTATGGTGGACCTGGCGCTTTTGCACAGCCGGAAGAAACGAAACGCGTCTGAGACAGAGAAAAGATCAGACAACTCTGGTGTAGACTCTAAGGTCTACATCTGCGCCACCATGTGGCACGAAAATCGGATTGAAATGAAGCAGATTCTGATATCTATATTTAGGTACTGTACATTTAAATCATGAATATGTAGTGTTATTAATTGAATTAATAACGTGTAGACATGAAAATTAAACAAATTGGCTTGAAAAAATTAGGACAAAAAATTACCGGTATCTTTCGTCAAAAATGATGAAAAAAGATTTACAAAGCTATATTTGGTATTTAATGACATTATTCAAATGTTGAATACTTTTTAAAATGTATGTGCATCATTAGCAGTAGGTTTCTAAATGTGAGTATTCTAAAACTAATCTTAAAACAATTTATATTTATTGTAGACTTGATCATCACCAATTTCAATATGAATATAGCAAAAACGTACTGGAACACAAGGAGAAAGATTATTATACATTTGAAGGTAGTTGCTCAGCGAAATAGTATGCATAAAGTATTATTGAAAAATACAGATAAAATAGATGGAGACTTTCTTTTTGAAATTTTTAAAAAAATAGAAGAATTGCTTGATATATTATGCAAAAAGGCACTAGACTATAAAATTAAACGTGACGATTATTTTTTGAAAAGCACATATTCCTTTTGATGATGCAATGGAAACTAATAAATCAGCAAACAAAAGAGGTCCTAATGATTTTGTCAGACAGTTCATGGAAATCGTAGACGAAGCGGCCAGGTGAGTACAGGTTGAATTAATAAATGAAATGTGAAGATACTGAACAGTGATCAATGTCATAAATCCAGGGAAAAAAACGAATAGTTAAAATCACTTTGGGCCCTGGAAACACCAGGAATGAGATCAGGTGCATACTAGTAGAAAGCATCTCCGTTGATCGGTCACAACCAGGGGCTCTATGTATTGTGCAGGTATACGGAGTACTCCATGGTCAAATTCAGTATATAACATTGACCTAACAAGTGATATCAATATGCCAAACGAAAATGAACCAACGATAGGTTGTATTTGCACGAAAATTATAATTACGACTGCAGGATTTACGAAAAGCTTACTTTCTTCGGGATTGTTGAAATACTTATGATTTCAACTTTTTTGTCAGTAACTTGCCTTGGTTAAAAAATTGTTCATTCCTATAGCATGCTCTTATTTATCGAATAAACACCATAAACGGTATATTTGAATTTAATTAGATAAGGATAGTTGATGATGGAAAATCTGAAGTCATCTCATTTGTGATAAATTTAGTTATAAATTGGCCAATATCGTCCATAGTCAATAAAAGATATAAGTATGAGATAGATTTGACAGGCATCTGTTCTGTCTTTGAATTCGAGATCAATCTCGAGTCAAGAAATGAATGAATGTACTAATAACTATTTGTTACTTAACAAAACGTCGCCAATACATGTATATCTGGTTTTCAAATTAAAGGTCAAACTTTCTTAATTACTGTAGAAGTTTATAAATAAAAAAGGCTAATAAAGGAGCACAATTAGTGCCAATCGGGGTTCCAACAGATTTTTGCAATACCTAGTGTCCAAAGACTACATAGTTATTCATGTTAATATTTTGTGAAATTGTTACAATATCAATTTGCCTGTTGCATCCTAAATCTCCTTTGAAAACATTTTTTATTAAAATTTTGCAACTCTTCCATATATCTGTATCATTAACATAAATGTTTCAAAGCATATTCATGGCATTTCTAATCCAAATTCATTTCCATTCAAAGTGCTTTTTATCAAAGAAAAGTTGTATTGGATCCACCCAAAAAATACGTCACTCCTTATGGCGGGCGTTTGGAATGGGAACTTCCTGGAGAAAATAAATTGATAGTCCATCTTAAGGACAAAGAAAAAATACGTCACAAGAAAAGGTGGTCGCAGGTAAATAGATACAAGTATCACCGAAGTAATCGGTGTGAATTCTGATATAAATATTGAGCTTTGAAAAATTATGATTTTTTTTTTTTTTTTTAGAATTTTTATGTATTTTTTGTAGATCATGTACATGTACTATTTCATTGGATACGAACTTCTCATGAAAGAGAATAAACCGACAACCGGGAAAAATCCGAATTTTGATGACGTGCCTTCAATATTTGATTTACTCTCTGAACAGGTGAAGCAAAAGGTGAGAAAGAATACATATATCTATCTTGCTACTTGTACGGGAAAATGACACAATTTTATAACATTTTATAGACTTTCTCAAATGTGTGATATAATCATTTTTGCACAGGCTGAAAATTCCTACATCCTGGCACTTGATGGTGACGTGGACTTCCAGCCAGAAGCTCTGCAGCTTTTAATTGACCGTATGAAGATAAACCCGAAAGTTGGTGCAACATGTGGACGCATCAAACCCGGGGGTTCAGGTAATGACATATATTTGCCAGCAGATTGAATATGGTGTTCTGGAAATTGCTTATAAATAAAAAGTGACACTAATTTCAAAATGAAAGAAAGGTAACGCATTGCCTTTAAAAGATTTTTTTTTTTTTTTAGAAAATAAACCGGTAGATGTGATAGCACATTTAATAGAAAGATAATATACATTACTTTGATCATTTTTTTTGTAATGATGGAATAAGTATTTATAGTCTGTTCACTTCATGTACTTGCTTTTTTTTCAAAACAGGACCTGTGGTCTGGTATCAACGTTTTGAGTATGCAATAGGCCACTGGCTTCAGAAGTCTGCAGAACATATGTTTGGATGCGTACTGTGCAGTCCTGGATGTTTCAGTTTATTTCGGGTGAAAGCTCTTATGGACGATAATGTAATGAGGACTTACGCGACATTACCAACTGAGGCACGACATTTCCTGCAGTATGACCAAGGTACTATATAATAATTAAAGTTGCCGCATGGATATGATTGAAAAAAAAAACTTCAGCATGGAATTGTACCCGTATCTTTTAAAGATTTTTAAGTGCAAATAATTGAGAATAAAAGTAGTTTTTAATTTCTCCTTCGCAGTCAACTCTCTTTTTGAAATTTTTCCTTTTGAAAAAAAAAAGCTTTATTTTTCGTCCAATTTAAATACCACAGTTGTCTTATTACATTGGATTTTCTATATTTTTTAACTGTTAAGTGTTTTAAATATAGGGGAGGATCGGTGGCTTTGCACTCTCATGCTGCAACAAGGTTACAAGATTGAATACTGCGCAGCAGCAGAAGCGATAACCTTTGCCCCGGAAGAGTTCAAAGAATTCTTTAACCAGAGAAGACGCTGGATGCCCTCTACAATGGCCAACATTCTGGACTTGCTACAAAGCTACGCCCGTACAACGAAAATGAACCCAAACATTTCATACTTTTACATCTTTTATCAAATTATCTTATTTGTATCATCCGTTCTGGGTCCTTCAACCGTTTTGCTGGCCCTGGAGTCTGCCGTTGCCTCGGTCTTTGGCGTAGCACCATGGTTGGCCTATCTTTTGACATACGGCCCAACAATACTCTTCATATTCGTTTGTCTCAAATGTAAAACCGATACACAACTGAACTGGGCGATGGTTTTGAGTGCTATTTACTCCTTATTGATGATGGCAGTATTTGTAGGGACACTGGTGTCGATTGCTAGCGAGGGTTGGTATACCCCAACAGGAATGTTTTTCTACATTCTTGTCGGCACATTCCTCATTGCTGGCCTTCTCCATCCACATGAATTCGGTGACCTGATTTGGGGAATCCTTTATTTTATTTGTATTCCAGCAGGATATCTGTTCTTGATAATTTACGCAATCTGTAATTTGAATAATGTGTCTTGGGGTACGAGAGAAAATAAAACGGCAGTTTTGGAAAACGCTGGACAAGGTGGTAAAAAGAGCAAAAAGAAGGAAACAGAGGACGAAATAGATTTTGTTACAACGGAAATGATCAGTGGAATGATAAAACAGGTCAAGAACACGAACGTTTCAGGAGCTTCTTGTTCCGAAGCTTTCTTTTCAGTTTTTCGTTGGATGAATAATCTTGTTATTTTGAAATCATTGGAGTCTGTTCAAAACATATTCGAAAAAAGTAAAGACGAAACTGATCAAGGATCGGATCAGGCAGTTGGCAAGAAAACACTGCTCAAAAGTAGGCGACACAGAATACCAAAAATTGACCCAAATCAACTGGATGAAACGGCATGGGCCTTAGAAGATGTGAGAACCACGAAAATATCTACATTAGATCAAAAAGAAGAGAAATTCTGGAAGGGATTAATTCAACATTACCTTTATCCATTAGACGAGGATAAGAAAAAACAAGACAAAGATAAAGAAATGCTAGCCGAATTAAGAAACAAAGTAGCTTTTGGATTTTTCTTCCTAAATGCACTGTGGCTAGCGATTATGACAGCGATGAACGAAGTGAAATATATTATAAACATTAAAATAACAGATTCAGTGACCATCGAACCACTTGGGTTTATCTTTTTAGTTGTTTTCACTATACTGCTGCTGTTGCAGTTCTTTGGTATGTTAATGCATAGGCATGAGACCTTACTCCACATCTTAGCAATAACCAAACTGTTCAAAAGAAAAACACATGACATCAAGAAAGACATTGGGGAACTTGCAAAAACGCCTGTGAATGATGACAGTACCAGCTTGAATGAAACTGATGATGATGACGACGAAGCCATTTACTGTAATGAATCTGTAATTAAAGAAATTGCAGAAAAAAGGAAAAATGATTTGGGAAAAAGTCATATCGGACACTATGAAAAACGAAAAAGTCAAGGCTTAAACCTACGAAAAACTGTACGAAGAAACTTAAAGGATCGACATGGACAGAGAGGTTATACAAATCAAACGATACAGGAGTAAAATAAGACGTCTTTTTTTTTTAATAATGTTCTATTGAATTATATTAAAAACGGTATAAAATTATTCGGCAAAATGTTTAAAAACAATATATTTGTAACGAACATACCAAAACAATCAGAATTATAACATTACCGATCGCTTTAACGCTTCACATTTAGGATGTATTTTGAAAGTAAATAATGTATAATTAATCTGTTGACTTTATGATTGACATGTTTTAATCTCGGGTGATAAAAGTCTAGACAAATGAACTGAATTTAATACGATATGTTTTTTTTTTATACATGTGTATGTACTTATAAAAAAAAATATTTTATCAAATTCTTGATATGCTGTTCAAAACATGTAATCAGGTAAAGAAGTTATCAGATTAAACTGCCTATCTTCTTTGTTTAAAGATCATATTTATACATTTTTAAAGATAAAGTTGTAATTTGTATTTGTCTGCATTCCTGACTAAAAGGTTAACTGCTTGGCATTGCAGTATGACAGAATAGGACTCGTGTGTTTGGTCTTTTTTTTTTGGTCCTTCCTTCGACTTTCCTTTCACTCATATTAAGACGCCACCACTTTTCGGCGATTAATATCACAGGCTATTAAGGTGAAATGCCACACCAAATTTTCATTTTATAGATCTTTGAGTCATCCTTTTAAAACAAGGTTTTCAGCATTGAAAGATCGATATTAGCTATTAATTATTTTATATGATTTTTTTTAAATATTTTTTCAAAGAAAATGAAAAAAATTAATTATATCCAACTAAGATGTTTTCCAGTGAAAAGGTGGCTGTTAATGAATGTATCATATTAATATCTAATAAAATATGTGAAGAAAGGCTGGTTAGACTTTAAATTTTAATTTTTTTTTATAAAAAACATTTATGAAAATAAAACACATTATTTGTGAATATTTTTTAAACCTATGGTTAAAAACACCATAAAACTAGTTACAACTGTCGAGAACATGTTTGTTAATCATACTTTAAAAAGAAATTGAAACGAAATTGAGAAATTTTAAAGAAATTAATTTTTTTCATATTTGGACCTAACCCGATCAAAATTAAACTGAGCCCAATCAAAATTAACACAAAATGAATAAACTACTAATTTCTTGCCTCTTCATGTATTTACAATGAATAAATCTATTTAATAGTCAAGTTCAATAATGTTTTAACCCTTATTACACCTAATCAGACTAGTGTTCTTGGGGGAATGTTATTTATTTCCAATAATTGTACAATTATGGTCGGGATCGGTTTAATTTTGATCGGGATTGGCCAAAATTAAAAAAATTAATTTGTCTAAAATTTCGCTATTTTGTTTCAATTTCTTTTTTAAGTATGATTAATGAACATGTTTCTTCCCAGTTGTGACTGCTTTAAAGAAAATTTTAACCATAGGTTTAAAAAATATTCACAAATTATCTGTTTTATTTTCATAAATATTTTTTTATTTAAATTTTTTTAATATCTATACGGCTTTTCTTGGCATATTTTATTAGATATTAATGTGATGCATTCATTTGTAGCAAAATTTTTTTTACAAGAAAACGTCTTATTTTGATGTAAATAATTTTTTTCATTTTCTTTGAAAAAATACAAAAAAATTTATATAAAATAATTGAGAGCTAATGTCGGCCTTTCAATGCTGAAACCTTTGTTTAAAAAGGTTGACTCATAGATCTATAAAATAAAAAGTTGGTGTGGCATTCCTCCTTAATATAAAAACCTTTACTTGGCTTTTATGACCTTTGAACGGCAAGAAATCAACTGCGACACAGGATATCGAATTCTACAGCCTCATCTGCAGGACCGATATGCACATTCCAAGATATGATTCGAATACAGTAGGTACTAGTAACATAAGGATCAACTCTAGCCTGATTCCTTTGCTCATCCTTGCTTGCCTTGTTGCGAAGTATACCTACGACACATAGCAAGGATAGGTAGCCAAGTAAAGATCACCTAACTCCACAAATCTTGAGCAAACGCTCTAACCACTTCTCCACGCGGGTAATTAGGATAAGACTCAAGTCAAACAACAAACTTACAATGTACATTTAACAGTTCCTTAGATCAATGGTGCATCATTTCTACCAATAAACTTCTAATTTTGAGTACCGGTATGCTCTCGAATTAGTTTCTCTCAATTAAATAAAGACACACATTCATAATGCTTTTGTCCTCTGTGTTTGCCTTCAACTTTAACCTTCGTCAAATCTTTTGAACAATGAGATATAGAGACTTCATATTTGGTATGCATGCTCTACTTATCAATTTTTTTTCAAGTGGCACCAAAGTCAATGACTGTGACTTTGAACGTGACCCTAATGCTTAAAATAGACTTTTTGAACCTTTGCCATAACTTTTGAACCATACGAGTTAGAGACTTCATACTTCACAAATTAAGTTCTTTCAAATGACACCAAGGTCAATGATCTTATGACTTGTATGTAAAGAATAGCTTTTTTCGATTTTTTTTTGCCACTGTGCGCAAAGTGTTTCATGTACACATCTTGTTTTTTTTACTCTGGCCTCTCATTGTCAATATCCAAAAAGGAACGCAAATTATTTCTGTATAATCAGCAAGTTTGGTTTGGGGACATACTCCATTGACAACCAGCTGAAATATCTAATTCCATGCAATCCTCTCATTTCCAGTCCTCGGGATTCATGGAAAATTCCAGATTAAAGAAATATAGATTTGTTTTAAACAATGAATCGGTCTTACTACATGGAAACAAACATCATGGCTGCTAGGTCTTTGTACCAGTTATTACCTCCCATTGCTTCCCATAACTTTCGCTACTACGGTTGTACGGTATATATCAACTCATAAAAAGCAATGCACCAACGGTTGTCGAATGATTTTATTAAAGTATAAGGAATGGCTCTAATTCTTGGCCAAGTTATTCGAATATAACCTAGTTTGGGCCAGTTTGTGTTGAACTTGAATCGAAGGTAGATATGAATGAAATGGAGTTCAGTTTTTTCTAAATATATTTCAAATCCTATTTAAATAGATTAAACATAGTTACAGGTACATTTACCGGTAGTGTTTAACATTTCTAGTTTTTAAGTACTCTTATTCCCTTTAGTATTAGGTTTGTAAAGAACATCAATGTACTTATATTCAACAGGCACGACGTTCTTTGGTATTTCATCGGTTTGCAAGTCTGTTTTTTTTTTTAAAATGTACTTCATTCATAATTTAGAAACAGTTGAATTTTTTTTTATTTCAATTTATTTCAATTTTTATATGTATAAATGTCAGAAGAATGTCAAATATGTCATAACTAGCAACATTACACCCCAAAGCAGTACAAAGGCACAGTACTAATCGTGTTATTTTACGAACAGATTGTAATATCAAATTTGATTGGCTGAGATACGTTTTCAAAACAATATAAAAAAATACTTGTAGTCGAAAGGACTTAGTCTATATAACCGAGGCAGTTTTTTCGTGTTTAGCTCATGAATTGAAATGCGAAATAAAGCATTTTTTGTTGCAGACAGAATCCTTCTCAATTTCTTTCTTTTAAAATAAATAATATTTTCAATAATTCGACTTTTTTTACAGTGTGTTTCTTAATGAAGAATTATAACAAAAAATACATTTAGCACCAAAATATGTCGTTGTAATCTGGCGACAAAAAGGGAAGTAATTCAAATTACACGTCGTCTACGCAAAACGAAAGAAGAAAGTGAATCATAAAACAGTCTCTCGGTAAATAACAATGAAACTTAGAAACGATGTTTTGAAAATAAAAAAGTTGAAGTAGAAATATCAATTGTATAAGTAAATATCTTTTTAAGATAAACCCTACTTGATTTTTCCATAACGCATGGTCGGTTAAAATGGCCAGGGCTTCGGACCGAGGTTGATTCCCCGACAGCTATGAAACGGGAATGGAATCACCTGCATCTTTTTTTTCTTTCGGGATTCATTATTAATTTCAAACATCAAACATTAAATACAAAGCAAGATGATATATTCCGAGTAATTTCTCTTCTAAAACTTATTATTATACCGTAACTTCGTCACCATATCTCGAGGAAAAGCGACAGGTTTATCTTATAAATATTTAAATTCGCTTGTCTCATGAATAATGTTACAACGTTGTCATACTTGTTTAAAAAAATAATTAATTCCATGATACTAGCTGCAAACTCAGGTCGGTTTATTTTGTTAATTAATTGAGGAATAAATGTACGTTAACTCATGTTTTGACACTGAAATTAAAATTATCGATTGTAATCGTGATATGAAATCCTCCCTTTTAGAATTAAATTTATAATATATATCATATAGCCATGATTTTTCTTGTCATTTATTTAATTATTTGATATATTGAAAATATTTATGGCATATTCTTATAAATTAAAAAAAGAAAAGAACGATTTGATTGCTTCTTTATCACGTTGGCTTGTGCGGTAGGCATCAAAAGCCTGAAAGTTAATTCGATGGTCGCTGCGATCTCCAGACAAGGTACACAAGATATACACAACAGCAGCAAACTAAATGTCAATCAAATCAAAGTATCCAATCCCAGGCTTAAATTCAGATGATTGAAAGGGGTTCTAAGACAAGGTAAATATGGAGGAGGAGCTTATTTCCTCCCCCTTTAAGTACACGTAAAAAGATTCTTGTTTGACAAAATTAACTTTTATATTTCTACTTATGGTTTTTTCTCTGTCTGTTTTGAAGTCTATAACCATTAATAATGTCATTCAGGTGAACCCTGTATGATACTTTAGAGTTTATAAGATATTGAACATAATCTTTTTAATATGTACTTTTACTTACAGAACCAATTATATAGAACATGATAGTGTAGAATCGACGTATCACAGTACGTTTAGTTAAAAGTATTAGAGTAGGTATTACTGTGAAATCTTAAATTTTCGGGGTGGGTGGGTGGATAATTTCCGTTATTTTCGAGGTATAAAGAGGCCTATGAATTCATGTCCACTACGAAATGTAAAATATTAAATACATCTTCATCCACAAATTACAATCCCCACGAACCAAGAGTTTTTACTCAAACCACAAAAATTTGACCCCACGAAAATATGTGAAACAATGACATTTTGATTTGAAGTTAGAGTTATCTATGAAAAATGCAGTCTTTTAACACATTATTGTTTTCCTTGAAATAGTTATCTCTCTTTCAGCTTGTTTATGATATACACTGTAGATTATGCTAATGCATTTCACTATACAGCCGAACTCGCATTCACGTAAGTTAAAGCTTCACTGAATTTATTTTATAAAAATGTTCAAAATGATTTATATCCCCTAATAAAAACTAGAGAAAAATCTTTCTTGTACTTAATGATTGAGGAAATATTAAATAATACATACTGGAATCAGTGAGTGAGTTTGCATTGTGACTTTGATAGACCATAATTAAAAAAAAAACATTTTAATCTGTGTAATAAAAATTCATTGGGAAAAAGTTTCCTCGTCAAAAGTCATATGTAATTTCATTAAAGATCAATATTTAATCACTGTTTAAAGGTACTTGGACACAGATTTGAAGTTATTATTTTCTCTATAATATTACGAATTATATATTTTAATAGCATTTCACACAAAAATTAATTAAAAATCTTATTTCATATAAAAGATATTAAAATTTCAATTTTTTTGGCGGGTTTGATTGACACATGCTTTCACTTTTACTAACTAATTTTATTCTTAATCCTTAGGAAAAGTGGCAATCTCGTTGCGACCGTTTAATCTGAGGTTCCGTGTCACCGTATATGCTGGCACGAAAAAGCTCAATTGCTCAATGGTCCTAAGCTCACCACCGGCAGGTGCTGGTCTTCATATTAGTAAAAATTTCTCGTGAGTAACGTTAAACAGCAAAGATACAGACATGATGGGAATGAATCGTCTCGCAAACATTAACAACTGAACACACCCAGTGAATCGGAAACATTTACAATAACAGTACTTGTGTCCTGTTTTCAAACACAGTTTATGTTTCACGGGTGTATTCAATTTGTTAAACTCTGTACAGAACACTGAGCACGGACTGATGATACTAGTGAAGGAGTTTTACTTTCGAACAGTTCTCTGAAATTTCTGTATTGTAGTTTTAATATTTTTCATTAATACACAGCAAAATTGTCATCATTGTTTTAAGTCCCTTTGGAAATGTTTCTTTCATACTAAGACGCTACCACTTTCGGTGGAGGGATACACATCTAGACCTGTAGTCGGCACTTGGGGGTCATTAAGCTCTAGCCATTGCAACCTAATATAAGCGGTCTATCATGCCCATACAAATATACTGCTCGTGAGCAAGTCAGGAACGTGAGCGTTGGCAAACTGAAAGACCACGACAATTGAATTTTTTTTACTCAAAAAAAAACTATATCGAAAAAATCACAATGTTAGTCAGTTTATCATCGAATTTGAACCGAAAGTAGATATGCACTAAATAGAGTTTAGCTTTTTTCTTAATAAAACAAAAATCCTGTTTAAACAGGTTAAACATAGAAAGTGCATTACATCTCTTGTTTTTAAGTACCCTTAAGCACATGGCGAGTGTGACCGGTCAGCAGGGGATGCTCACTCCTCCATGGCACCTGATCCCATCTCTGATGTTTCGGAGGTCCGTGTTTGCATTGCTCCTATTTGGATTGTTTTATGCATATGGACTTTGATATTGAATACTGTTCGTTATCTCCATATCATTCTTACATTAGTATTTAGGTATGTAAAGTACATCAATGTATTTATATTTAATAACACAACAGGCATGTCCTGTTTTGGTATTTCATCGCGGTTTGCAAGTCTGATTTTTGTAGAAGTATCCTTTATCCATAATTTAGAAATAAATATTTTTTTTTTAATTTCAATTTTTATCTGTATCAATGTCAGTAGAATATTTTATATGTTATAACCATTAATATAACATTCCAGAATCAGTACAAGGGCACAGTACCAAAGATGTTATTCTACGAACAGATGAATATTTAATTTTAATTGGCTGAGATACGTTTTCAAAACAATGTAAAAAATAATTTGATGAAATTTAACCTTGCCTTGACATTCTAATTTACGAATTAACGTTTTTTTCTTTGTTTTAAGGTCTATCACTATGTCAAATTCAGATGAACCCTGTTTGTCATCTTTGAGTTTATAAGATTTTGAACTTTAAACAATCCTTTTATGTACTTTAATTTGCAGAAGTACTTATATAGAAGATGCTAGTGAGGAATCAAAGTATCACAGAAGTTAAAAGTATTAGAGAAAGGGTATTGTTAAAAAGCATGCCTTACTTAGTGAAATATAGCATGTATTGGGGATAATTGTTTTATGATGAAGCAAATATGTCTGAGTGCAACAGCACTTACATAATATACGTAAGGATTATGTGTAGGGTTATGTTTTGTGGAAATTACATTACAAAACTATCACTTTTGTTACATTCTTATAGAATGACATGTTGTATGAAAGATGGAGTTCACGATTTAAAAAATATTTCCCTGACATGTAGTATTTGAACAATTTATTGTGTTTCTTGAAATTTAAAATAGTTATCTCTCTTTCAGCCGTTTGTTGATAATATACGTTGTAGATTATGTTAATGCATTTCACAGTACATTCGAATTCATTAATTATAAGTTAAAGCCTCATGAAGTTTATTATGGGAATTTTTCAAAAAAGATTTACATCGCATAATAATACCTAAAAGATTATTCTTGTACATACTGATTGAGGAAATATTTAATTATACATACTAAAATCAGTTTGAATAGTTCTTACGATAAATCATTTTATACTTTTAAATACCCATTTCATAAGTGTTAAAAAAAATTAATTGGGAAAAAGTTTCCTTGTCAAAATACATATCATTTAATTAAAGATCAATATTCAATAACTGTTTAAATATAAAAAAGTTTTGTGCGACTCCTGAAGCTCCCACGATTAAGGAAGTTATTAGAACTCTGTTCTACAGACTGTAGTTTCTGAATTTTTACTTTTTTGAAAGCTAGACCCGGAATGCGGTTAGGGTTTCAAAGCATTATAACGTTTCGAAAAGTTGTGATGCTACATACGAGTTAAGGTTTTTTAAAACAAAATTACATTTTCACATAATAAATATACAATAAATTTTATTTCTCTTAACACAAATTATTACGGGTATTTTTTTAACATGTAGCTAAAAGCGTTTAAATGTTAGGAGCGTCGAAAAAAAATAACAATGTCAGTCAATTTATCATCGAACTTGAATCGAAAGTAGATATGCATTAAATGGAGCATAGTTTTTTTCTTAATATATTTAAAATCCTGTTTAAACAGATTAAACATAGTCAATGCATTACATATCTTCTTTTTAAGTACTCTTATTCACGTTAATATTACATATGAAGGTTTGTAATGTACATCAATGTACTGATATTAAAAAGCGCAACAGACACGACCTTCTTTGGTATTTCATCGCTTTGCATGTATCATTTCTGCAGAAACAACTTCATTCATAATGTAGAAATTAATAAAAAAAAGTATTTTTTTGAAAATTTAATTTCTTACATGTATAAACGTCAGTAGAACATTATAAATGTCAAAATCAGCAATATAATACTCTAGAAACAGTAGACCGGCACGGTACCACAGGTGTTATTCTACGAACAGCTGGATTTATTAATTTTGATTGGCTGAGGTTCAGCTTCAAAACAATATAAAAATATTGCAGTCGAAAGAACTATTATAACTACCCTTTACTAAATGTAAATAGATTCTGATTTGATCAAATTTAACCTTGCCTTGACATTCCAACTTTGTTTGTGAGTTTTAAAGTCTATCATTATTAATAATGTTATATTCAGGTGTAGTTTATTATCTTTGAGATTATTAAATATTGAATTTTATTTAATATTTTTAAGTACTATTATTACAACTACTTAATATATAGAACATGATAGTGAAGAATCAAAGTATCACTGCAGTTAATTATAAATGTATTAGAGTACTGTAGATATTACAAAAAAGTATGCTTTACTAAGTGAAATCTAGTATGTATTGGGGAAAATTGTTTTACGATGAAGCAAAAATGTCTGAGTGCAACAACTTCTACATAAAATAAATCCTTGTAAGATTACAATTTTTTTACTTTAGATAAACATGTTGTATGAAAGCTAGATTTCTCTCATGCAGTCCTTGAACACGTTATCGTGTTTTTTGAAATAGTTATCTCTCTTTCTCAGCTTTTGGTTGATACAATGTAATATACATTGTAGATTATGCTAATGCATTTCACAGTACAGTCGAACTCAAATTCATAAAGTTAAAGCTTTACTTACCAGTTTATTAAAAATAATCGTTCAAGGAGATTTATATACGCCATAATAAAAGCTATAGACAAGAACCATTCGTGTACATACTAATTGAGGAAATGTTATTAATGCTGAAATCAGTTTGAATAGTTACTGTGATAAATCATAATTTAACAAAGATATATGTTTAAAAAAAAATCATTCGAAAAGTTTCCTTGTCAAAAGTCATATAATTTCAATCATTAAAGATAAGATTTAATGACTGTTTAGATAAAATAGTAAAGTTTTTTTTTGTATGACTCCTGGAGCTGCCTAGATCAAGGAAGTTTGTTTGTTTGTTTGTTCTTATGTTGTTAAACGTCCTTCTCGAGAATTCACTCATGTAGAGACGCTTACACTTGCCGGTGGAGACCTGCAAATTTTGTCCTATACTCAGAACTAAGGACCATTGAGCAGGATGGGAGCTTTTTGTGCCAGCATTTACTGCAACACGGGGCCTCGGTTTTTACAATACAAATTGCTTTATCACAATATAAATCTACAATGAATTCTATTTTCTAAACACAATTAATATAGTAATTTTGTTTTCATTTTAAAAGCTTTCATTGGTAGGTGCGTCTGCTCTAGAGTCGCGGAGTATGGAGTTGATCCTTACGGTGCGGGTTTGAATCCCACTCACCGGTCACGGTAGCCTAGTGATAGAGCGTTTTTACGTAATCGGGAGAACCGTGTTCGATTCTCGTTCGTAGCACCGCGTCAAACCTAAGACGTAAAAATAGGTAGTGAGTGTTCCTTCGCCAAGCGCTCAGCACTAGAAGTGAAAGTCACGGGTCTTTCGGATATGATCTTAAAAACATAAGTCCCGTGTCACGGTAGGCGTTGGCACGATAAAGATCCTTCACTGCTCATTGGCCGCAAGTACTGAGTGAAGGTCAAAATTTGAAGTCCTTTACGGTGACGTCTCAATATGAGTGAAAATTCTCGAGTGGGACGTTAAACAATATACAATCGATCAATCAATCGAACCCTACTGTGGGACGTGGAGACCGGTCCTTCGGATGCGACCTTATACACCCTTACTATTGTTAATGTGATTTACATTCAAAATATGTGGTTTGTGTTGACCTATTCAAAGGTAATAGGATAGAACCGGTTTAATAAATAAAATTGGCCCTGATTAGTGGTGAAAACTGAAACGCAACACAATTTTTCTGCTTACCATGTCTCCACGAGCTAGTCACTTCCTAGTCACATTTCCGTGAATAATATACACTGCCAGAGCTACTCTGAACTCATCGGGTACACATCGTAAAATAAAGGTTCCGAACATTTTAGCAGGGGTGTTATACATGAAATCCAAGGTTCCATGTTGCAGTATATAATGGCACAAAAAAGATCCCCCATTTGCGGGAAATATTCACGAGTTCCGCGACCTACACTTATTTGAGAATTTGAATTGCCGCGAACCAATAATTTTGATAAGGTTTTGTAGAGTATCTGTTTCCTCGGTCGCAAAATTCAATTGTCGCTGATTGATTTCAATTGACGAATCGCGGATAAAGCGAAAATCGTTGGTTTACAACATTTTGATCAATTAGTTAGAATCAAGATTCTTTGTCTTTAGTCTTCGGATTTATAATTATTGCTGGATTAAGCTGAAGTATTGATTTAAGAAATAAAGTCCGCGTATCGTTACCTTCAAGGTCGAGAAATGTTGTTTCCCGAGGCCTAGGCGTTAGCCGAGCCTTTTATATTTTAAACAACATTTTGAGACCTAGGACGTTATTCTGCATCATTCACGACAACAAAGACTTTATTTCTATTTTACTAACAGTTGTAAAATACGACTGATTGTTTCTCTACAGAGAAACAAATTAGGTCACCATGCTGCAATAACGCTCTTCGATTTAGCACCAGAGTGTATTTGTTTGTTTACCTGTGAATAGAATGCAAACGATTTGTGCTTTCGCCATGTTCGCCGCATTAAAATTAGCCTTTTATTAATTAAAAATATGTTTGTAACTTATATAGATTAATTTTTCTGAATATACAATAACAAAATCAGATTTTTATTTTACCACTTTATTACTTAAATCACAGAGTTTAAATATGGCGTAGGGAGGTCCTTGAAACAGCCCCGCTTAGCTTTGGGCATCAGCTTTTTTTTTGCAGTATACACTGTTTAAAATGCAAACGACGACACATCGATGTGGTCTAAATAAGAAATTCATTCTTATGTCAAATGTTCATTTCAACTGAACGGGTTTGATACATGTTTCTGATCTGAAATCGTTTATAACGTTCGTGATTTACTGGAGAATAATGTCCGCGGTATTTCTTTGATCTCGGCAATAACAGTAGTAGAATGGTTGATTTTCTTCCCTATCGAGAATTTTCACTCAGACACCACCATATACTTACGATGGTCTCTTAAAATTAGACTCGGCACTCGGGGATGTCCGATGGTTGGGAAGTTAGGTTCTCTTATTCTCATCAATGCCCTCCATAACAGGAAATTTCGGGGCTTTTAAAAAAAGTTTTCATACGAAAGACAGACAGCTTTACCTATAAAGTGGCGAGACTTAGGCCGCCATGAACAGATGTAAAAGTTTAAATTTTTCGCTACACCGAAAACGAAAATTGAACCCAGTGTTGTCGATTCACAATGCGAGCGCAGAATCACATCCACTGAATGTTCACATAGAAACATTTCAACTAATATAAGTTCTTTGGTTATGTAATTGTTTTTTTTTCTTACTCAGAATAGTTCAATATGTAGTTTTGTAAAGCTTCCTCTTCGATTAAGTAATTGAAATAATTTGATAAAAATGCATTAATTAATTCATTCATTCAGGTAGAAAATTGTATGTCGAGATATTTTTTTTAAAATTTAGAGTAAAGATATCTAATCACTTAGTCACTGCATGCGTCATGAATTATAAAAGTTATATGTGCTTATAAAACAAGAGCATAACACTGTGTCCTCATTCAAGGCCCTTTTTGCGGAAATAAATCTTAAACATATATTCTAAACATATTACCTATCATTGTTAAAGAACTAGTTTTGCTTACTGAAATTTTCTTTTTAAAATAAAACATAAGGAAATATAAATCAAATAATAAATACAATGAAATCCATTTTCACACATTGAATTTGCATGAATAAATATATAAAGGTTCAAAGAATAAAGATTAAAAAAGGAATTGTAATATAATATATGTCAAGAAAAGTTTTATAGATTTAACTTGATTTGTGGATACTTGAATCACAAAATATTTCCTGTCATTTGGACTTAAACAGAGCTCTGAAGTTTAAGACAGTAGTTTTGCAAATAACGACATGTTGGATGCATCATTAGAAGAACAGAGGCTTGATTTAAAGTTAGAAATGCTGAATTGAAGAAATTGGAGGAATTAAAGTGAGTAAAACATATTTTTATTGTGTAAGAAAAATTCACGCTAAAATACTAGTTATCGCATCTTTTTTATATGGCAGACAATTTTATAAGCAGCTTCTCATTACCTTTTTGTGTAATTAAGGTGATGTCTTCTTTTCATCGATTAATTAATTGTTTGATGAGTCATACACATGCATGTATATCTTATGGACAATAATTAATAAATGATAATTCGTGTACTTTTTTATGAAAAATATTATTTCATTTGTCATAAATGTAATTTCATTTTAATTTATTTTGTACAGAGAGCTTGTTCTTTACTAATTAAATAATTTTCTATCATTATTTGCACATGTAACTTCGATCGTCATTTTATATTTTAGTAACCAGACAAAATCTTTGCTAGATTGCTTGTTATTTCAAAAAAGTTTAAGCATGTACCTAAAAAAATAACACTGAAAGAAAATAATATATGTAACCGAGATTTTAACCAAAAGAGTTTTTCTTATATAAACTCGATCGTCATTTTATATTTTAGTAACCAGACAAAATCTTTGCTAGATTGCTTGTTATTTCAAAAAAGTTTAAGCATGTACCTAAAAAAATAACACTGAAAGAAAATAATATATGTAACCGAGATTTTAACCAAAAGAGTTTTTCTTATATAAAATATATATTTTGATAATGTGCAATTTTGTCTTCGTAAAAGTTATTTTTCTTCAATATTTCTTCAAATGACTGCAAAATCGAAGTGTCCTGCTGTTTAAAACATTTTTAATTTATATTTACAACATTTTTAATTCAAGTGGCAAAATCCATGGTAAATATTGGCGATTTTTTTAAAAGAATAATCAACCATTTTGCTTTTGTCAAACAGAGCTTTTAATATCTGTAGAATAGACTGTAGAAGCCCGTGGTGAACCGAATGGCAGATACTAGTATTCGTAATGAAATAGTTCAGAATGAATACATGTATTTATCTTTAAAACTAGATATAATATTTTAAGTTTGTGTTGAACTGTCATTTACAGATAATGTATTTTTTTCTTTACAGCTGGTTCATCGTTCCTGAAATAAAATGGCAGAAGGACTACCGTAAGAATATTAAATTAAATTATCAAAGGGATCAATTTCACACGTGTAATGTCGCCAAAGCGGTGTTACTATATAAAAGATAAAGTATTTGTCGATATGAATATATATTTTATACGGTTAACTATGCCTCAGGAATATTATAAATAATCTAAATAAAGAAGACGAATTTTTAAAATATGTCGTATTTCAAATTTTTGAATAAATGGTCATAAAGTCCTGTAACAGAAAATTATAAACAAGCTATAAATTCTCCAATCAACTTCTTTAAAAAAAATTATATAGTTAACAAGTCGATTCTATTTCAGAGGACAACGCTCTCAAAAATGGGATATATTTCGGATGGATCACTGGCCAAGGGAAAGAGATGATGCCAGGAGAGTCAGCCAAATTCTTCCAAAAATTTTGAAAATCTTGACCTACATCTTCATGGTTCTAATTATCACCACTGGAGTAGTCTTTGCTAAAGGTGGTCTACAGGTTTTGACCAGTATCCTAGGACAACACAATAAATTCCCTAATGTAGGTTTATTCTCTGGCCTAAATTTACACTCAAATATACAAGTAAAATGATTTCAAGAAAACTGTAATCTTATCTTTAAAGTTTATCATTGTGATAAATTTTCTACAATTCTTGCTTTGATACCGATAAAAATCTTGTATAAATTTCTCATCTTAATGATTCATTGATTGAAATTCTTATATTTTTTTTCCAGAGAACTGTAAATCAGGATCTCATAGCTTACTTACTTCTCTTTTCCATTATAACCCCCGACGTCTTGAATTGTTTAGATGAACTTTGGAAAGCTATGCTTGGAAATAGAAAAACAGCTACTTGGGATATTACATTGAAGGTATGATTTGTCATTTACTCTCTAAAGAATGCATTTTGAGTCATAGTTGAAATTTTAGAGGAAGACATTGATTGAATAGAAATTTTACCCTTTTGCTTGTATTAAAGCTCTCAACTGATAGTATGTATGTAACCAAGTAATATTACTGATTTACATTAACATGTAAACTGTTCTTTTGATTTCAGATAATAATTAGAGAATGCTTGCATTCCTTTGGCTTGGCCGTCCTTTTATTCCTGGTTCTTCCTTATATGGACCCTATCCAAGCATGTGTTGTCATCAATGCCACTACATTTCTCCCAGGATTTATCCATATGGTCATGTACTGCAGAGAAAACAAAGACGGAAAAGGAGAAACATGCAGAAAGATTAAAATTGTTCTGAATATAATTAGCCTCCTGCATTTTTGTTCCATATGAAAAAGTCAAGATAATCATCGTCTTGCAATGATTAATTGTGCTATAAACACCAATTTCATAATTTGAATATTTCTCGAAATTAACTTGACTTATCCACTCAGTGCTGAATCGCAAAGCTGTTTTTTTTTTTTTAATTCATGTCGCCAATATTCATTCTATTCATTCACAAGTTGATGAAATAAAATTTCTAAAAAATGGATGCTTTCTAGGATGTTTATCAGAAGGGTATACAGTAACAAGGTTCAACGACACGGACGGACGGTGTCAGGTCATTTTTCTTTAAAACTTCTTCTTTCCCAGGTTATTTCTCTCTCCTACCATTTCACGGTAGGTCATTTCTCTCCCCTACCTTAGTCATTTCACCCCTTTTTTTACTCTGGTCTAATGTAATTATTAATATTTCCATTCGTGTTATTAACTTTTATCTTGTAAAATAAATCAATTTTATGAATTTATGACTTAAACGAGAGAAAGTGTGTCGGAATCATATTTACAGAGGAATAATTTTGAAATTAAATATAACACTAAATCGATATCATTGTCCAGCCCTTGTCACGTGGTGGTCTTCTCGTTAAGGGTCATAATTTTGAAAGAAAAAAATTAACTCGAAACTAAAAAAAATAATGAAACAGTTTTAAATTAAATTGTGGAACTTTAGATCTTCCGAGAAAAAAGGAAGAAAATAGATATGGCATAAAATATAATAGCTGGAGAACTGTTACAGTAGCTCTCCGAAAAGAATTAAATATATTGACAGACGGGTCTGTCAGTACATTTCCTTTTTGGAGAGCTACATGTTCGTTCTAAATAAGAAGAGAATACATTATTAGGACTGTATAAATGTTGTTCAGGAATTGTGATCTTGATGCTCTCAGTAGATGTCTTATTATCTACTGTCCCTAAAAGTTTACATATTGGATCCAATTAGAAAAAAAAATCACATTTTTATACGCTCTTTACCCGTGAAGTTTAGTTTTTTCTGTTATACAAGAGATCGATAATTTTAGGTACAAACAAAAATATTCCAACTGTAATACAAACTTGAACTATCGCTTTTTAAAAGAGCAAAGACAAATGACGCCCACAAATCGTATTAGCTAACAACTTCATGAATATTGTTTAAATATATTATTAATATTTTATTAAAAACCTGAAGATTGAAGACAGTAACTGTTTCATTTCCGTTCTATTCTCATGCCACATTGTAGCACAGATGAAGACTTTGGTGGCCGCTGGGTCTGCATAAATTTCTAATTCTTTCTTCCTTTTTATTTTCCTACTGTGCAGTAGTGATAGGTCCACTAATGGACCACAAAAATTAGGGAAAACGAACAACCTGTAAAGGAAATTTATGTTTTATATTTATGGTCTTGATATTATAGCTGTTGTCTAAGTTACTGAAGTATACTTTATTATGCAGTGTGTTTCTTTCTTCATAAAACGAGTAAAAGAGTATCAACAACTACACAATAATTGTATAGAATAAATTTCACATCAATGAATCAGCAGTTATTGTGTTAGCTTCTTCAGTTTTAGGTGTGTTTAAAAAAGTAAACAAAAATGAATTATATAATTTGTATTTGCACAATTACATTTCTTTTGAAATTTCCATAAACTCAAGTTACAATGCTATAGATTAAAACCTACTTGTTTGCCGAAAATAGGGTTTCCCCACGTTGGGCATCCCAAATGTGTTGAACCATATTAAGCTGACTTAGCCAAGCAACAAGGAAAACAAAGAACAACATCCAATTCGTACTGTCATTTTTAAATTCAAAATATCGGTAGATGAAATCTTTCTCCTCGTTCTTCAATATTACCACAAGGATGACATATATTGGGGAAGCGATGGATAGAGGGATTGAATACCCTATTCTCTGCATCTGAAGTCGACAGGCTAGGACTCCAACATGCATGGTCAATACTGCTCCGATTACATGTGACAGGAATGGACCGAACACTTCCCATAGAGGGATGCCCTCGTCCACACACGCTGAGATGTTTTTGTACTTTGGGTTCAGTAACATGGCGGTTCTGTTAGGCGACATTGTGCAGTTGGCGGGAATGAGACCTTCCGCTTTTGACGTTGAATGAAACTTATAATAAACATCTTCAATTCCACGAATTCCCGGACATAGTAGTGTCCAAAATAATGTAACAGTTATGCATATTCTCAGAAATCTCGAGATGAATTTAATAACTGCATAATTTTCTTCCCTATTGAATGATTCGTTTTCATCCTCTTTGTTTCTCAGCTGGGGAATCCATCGACTAGATAAAGTAATAATAGAAACAATTGTCCAAACCAAGAGGTTCCCAACAGCTGGATCCCGTGCATATATATTCTTTCTTTCAGATGTACCAACAGAAACTAAAAGTAATGCAACTGATACAAGTAGGACCACGGAGCTAATTATATTCAGAACAATTTTAATCTTTCTGCATGTTTCTCCTTTTCCGTCTTTGTTTTCTCTGCAGTACATGACCATATGGATAAATCCTGGGAGAAATGTAGTGGCATTGATGACAACACATGCTTGGATAGGGTCCATATAAGGAAGAACCAGGAATAAAAGGACGGCCAAGCCAAAGGAATGCAAGCATTCTCATGAAGTTGTTAGCTAATACGATTTTATCGATATACATGTATCTGAAAAAAAAAATTTCTAATGATCTAGTGAATTAACAAAATTCGGTTCAAATTGTACAATTTAGTGGTTATGTTAAACGCATTTAAATTGGAATTGGTTTTTTTTTTCAGGCTACGTGATGTACAACGGAACTATGGATTTGAAGGTAATGTTTTACTTTATTTGCAAAATATTAATTTCCTTGTATGCAATTTAGCATGCAAGTATGTTATATTCCTTTAATTTGAAAATGCCGTAGGATTTTTGTTTATGAAATCCTGATAATTGTAATTCCAATATAAAATAATTATATATTGAGCTCATATATAATGTTTGATACATGATAATTTCTTCAGCTCATGTAATGTTGACGCAACCTATATTTAGCTCATGCAATGTTGACACAACTTTTCTTTTGCTCAGGCATTGTTGACGGAAAATCTATTTAGCTCGTTTAATGTTGACGCAAAATATGTTTAGCTCATGCAATGTTGACACAACCTTTCTTTTGCTCATGCATTGTTGACGGAACATCTATTTAGCTCGTATAATATTGAGGCAAAAAATATTTAGCTCACATAATGTTTGACGATGCCATGGAGACCTCCAGTGGATCTAATCTCAAGGAGAATGACTTTGTCAAGCAATTCATGGAAGTCGTGGAGGAAGTTGGAATGTAAGATCAATTACTGTATCATTATAAAATATTTGTACCTCTGGTACAATAAATCATTTGTATTAAGTCATATCTTTGTACCTAAATGATTCACTTGAACCATTGCATTTAATCGTCAAATTTCACCAACTCAGATCACGTAACAAAGATCGGTAAAGGAGCTTGGGCTGATATTATAATGGTTACTGTTCTAACGGACTTGATAGTTTTTTTTTAAATTTCAGTGATTTCGATGTGAACGTAGGATCGCCTTATAAGTACGCAACGCCATATGGAGGGCGTGTGGAATGGAAGCTTACAGAGGGTTGTAAACTCATTGTTCATCTAAAATATAAAGGGAAAATAAGACACAAGAAACGCTGGTCACAGGTACGTAACTACGTAATGTAGGCATATGAGTAATTACAATATGATTATCTTTGACTTTTTCATCTGGGTTCCATTGTTTAAGAGACATCTAAAAAAGCTTTTATCTGTACGCTAGAAAAACAAACTAGGATTCATAACTTCAACAGATGTTTTTGCTTAAAGTATACGGTAATAACGAACATTACTGATGCTTCAATTCAAACAACATATTAGGATCAGAGCAAACAGGGATCTCTTAAACATCAGAGGTGGGATCAGGTACCATTGAGATTGATTGTGCATGTATATTGTTTAACGTCCCTCTCGAGAATGTTTCAAGTATTATAAGTCTTAAGATCTAGCTAACATGGGCGTCATTTGTCTTTGCTCTTTTAAAAAGCGATAGTTCAAGTTTGTATTACAGTTGGAATATTTTTGTTTGTACCTAAAATTATCGATCTCTTGTATAACAGAAAAAACTAAACTTCACGGGTAAAGAGCGTATAAAAATGTGATTTTTTTTCCTCGTATTTTGAATCTCGAATCTCGAATGAGCCTTCTGGGCTTTCGTAGGATTTGATGTTTAAATATAATATATAGTTTGTAATTGAAGTATAAAAGGTAAGAAAAATAATTCGATTTGAAAATGTAACATATATTATGAAACACCCTGTACATGTATCATTTGATTTATATCTTCAAAAACATTCATTTTCTTTTACAGATCATGTATATGTATTACATTGTTGGCTACAAATTAATCACCGAGTGTGCAGGAATAGATAAAATTGATAATCCAAAACCAACACAATCCATCTTTGAAATTCTTCCTATAAACATAAGGGAAAAGGTAAGTTCAAAACTTTTTCACAATATTGTGATTAAAGCAAATTATCATGTTCCTGTGAAGGATAAAGTTAACGAACAGATATCCATTAAAAATATACAAATTAGGAGCAGGACACAGAATGACCTCTAAGATATCAGGTGCCATGAAGGAGTATGAATCCCCTGTTGACCGGTCACACCCGCAATGTGATCCTTGTATTGTTCGGATAATTTGTAAAACCCGTAGACAATTTAGTGTAGAAAAAATAACAATTTGTCTAAAAATGTCAGTCAACATTCGAATTTATAATAGATTGTAAAATCATATTGTCAATGTAAGTATAAAAAAATTTCGTATGATTTACCTAGAACGTATTTTCATGACAAATTCAAATCGAAGAGCATCTATCTCTTTAATATATAAGCATTCTATTCTTAGGAGTTAAAAAAATATATATAACTAGAATTCTGAATTTGACTATTGCAAGTATTCGAAATATAAACGAAAAGAAGCTGCAAGAATTTCTGTTATCAATAACATTTTCTATTAAAATGAAAAGGCGGAGAATTGGTTTATCCTCGCACTAGACGGAGATGTAGACTTTCAACCAAACACCTTACAACTTCTAATTGATCGGATGAAGGTCAACTTTAGAGTGGGATCGGTTTGTGGACGTATTAAGCCATGTGGTTCTGGTATGAATCAGCTTATTTCAATAATAGTATCTTCTAATATTATTTCCATTTTTAACGAGGGTGTAGGTGGATGATTTTAAACTTTAAAGATCTATAAAGCCTCATATTTTTCACGATTTGAGTGGAAATATTACGGATGGAATTGGCTAAAATCTTTTTATGTAACTAATGTAAGTGGGAAATATATCCCTTCTGTTCCACAGGGCCTGTTGTCTGGTATCAGAAGTTTGAATATGCTGTTGGTCATTGGCTGCAGAAGTCTGCAGAACACGTCTTTGGGAGTGTTCTTTGTAGCCCCGGATGTTTTAGCTTGTTCAGAGTGAAAGCTCTGATGGATGACAACATCATGCGGACTTATGCAACGCTACCAACAGAACCACGTCATTATATTCAGTATGACCAAGGTAAAAACAAACTGTGGAGACTTATAATAAAAAGAACATTATTATGTCTACTTATTTATCTGACAAATATTTTGAATTTTGAGCAGGCGAGGACCGCTGGCTCTCCACTCTAATGCTGCAGCAAGGATATAAAATTGAATACAGCGCCGCAGCAGAGGCGGCAACTTTTGCTCCAGAAGACTTTAAAGAGTTCTTTAAACAAAGAAGAAGGTGGATTCCATCAACAATGGCGAATTTAATGGACCTCCTTTCCAGTTCAACAAGAACAACCAAGATGAATCCGAATATATCTTATTTGTTTGTAACATATCAAGTTATTCTATTTTTGTCTTCACTGTTCGGACCCTCGACTGTTCTGCTTGCTCTTCAATCGGCTCTCGGCACCGTCTTTGGAATTCATGCGTGGTTGACGTACACAATAATATTTTGCCCTGTTGTCGTTTTTGTAATAGTCTGTCTGAAATGTAAGGATGACACACAGTTGAATGTTGCGATGGCTTTGAGCACGGCATATGCCCTTCTTATGATGGCTGTTTTAGCAGGGACGCTCGTGTCAATATTCAAAGATGGTTGGTTTACACCAACGGGAATGTTTTTCTACATTTTGACAGGGATGTTCATAATCGCTGGACTCTTGCATCCTGACGAGCTTGGGGACCTTCTCAAAGGTTTGCTTTACTTCATTTGCATTCCAGCAGGTTATTTGTTCCTGATTATATATGCAATTTGCAATCTGAACAACATATCTTGGGGAACAAGAGAAAATACTACCGCTGTGTTGAAAAAAACCGATAGGCGGTCAAGAAGAAGAGAAACAGAGAAAGAGATATATTTCGTAACAACAGAAATGATTGAAGGAATGGTTGAGCAGGCAAGGAAAACTGTATCAAATTCATCAATTTCCATAATACAATGGTTCAAAAATCTTGTATTGCTCAAGTCACTAGAATCTGTGCAAGCTATCAACGAAAAGACAAAGGACGTGCCTGAAGAACCTATTGAAAGAAGGGAGAACATGCCAAAAGATGTGCCTAAACCAGCCTTTGAAGGGGTCCGAGGAGCAAGCATCTTTAAAAAGGGACATGCTGATAGAAATAGACGCGCCCAATTTCCAGGATCTTCTTCACAGTTGACTCAGATTGACGAGGTATCGTGGACAAGTAATGAAACTGAAGAAATCCGTACGCAGAAGCTTGATCAAGGTGAAGAACAGTTTTGGAACGCATTAATTTCTACATATCTTCGCCCCATAGATGATGATCTAGATAAAAAGAAGAATGATTCAGAAAAATTGTCTGAGTTCAGATACAAGGCAGTCTTTGCTTTTTTATTTCTGAATGGTCTGTGGCTTGCTATAATGATTTCAATGAATGAAATAAAGAAACTCATCAATATCACTATTCCACAACCCTCGGGTCCGCCAATAGTGATCGAGCCTCTTGGTTTCCTCTTTCTGGTAATATTCTCTCTCATGCTTCTGCTTCAGTTTATTGGGATGTTGCTTCATAGATACGAGACATTTTACCACATTTTGTCCAGAACCAAAGTAGGTTGTCCTTGTAATACGCAAAGCACGCAAAATGGAAAATGCATATGCTGCTGTTAGAGTAACTACAAACAAGCAATATAACTTTATTAATGGACTATAAGATTTATGGAGGAGCTGTTCATGTATTACGAATATTGAAATCAGTTTGAAAATCCTTATCATCCGATCATTTGTTGCAAAAGAAAGAGAGTTACCACTGAATAAATTACTGTTTTTATAAAACGAACAATGAATGAAGGTGGTTGTAATAATTTAAAAGTGGAACATTTCTCATATATTAACTAAGAGCCAATGAGCTGTCGTCAAAAGAAATTATATTTTATTTTTCAGGCTAAGCGATGACCTGTAAGATTTATCTGAAATATGTCTTGGGAGACATGTCAACTCTACTTCAAACTTCTTATGATGTATTTGAAGAAAGGGTGACCTGCTTTGTTAGAATACCCATTTGTTATTGAAATATTTCCTTTTCATTTTAATTAAGAAACACGTCTACAGGTTTTTTTTTCAGAAACACTTCCATACTTGCTGGCAGTTTTTAGGAATACTGTCCGTCGCTTCGAATCTTGTGTGGTTTTTCTAATTTGT
Organism: Saccostrea glomerata; assembly: GCA_003671525.1. NCBI lineage: Eukaryota > Metazoa > Mollusca > Bivalvia > Ostreida > Ostreidae > Saccostrea > Saccostrea glomerata. Next base: position 169,994 of record PRKT01000275.1, read on the forward strand.
TTTGAAATTGAATTTCTGGTGGCATGTGAAAGCCCATTCTTTTATTTTTCTATCAACAATTTTTCACATTAAAAAAGAAAAGTGATGTGCTGAATGTTAGTGGGCGTATTGTATTTGGAATCTAGTTTTTGAATTTTAAGCAGCAGGAGTTTAAAAATGGAATGAAATATATATATAAATACAAGATTCGAACTCAAAAGTCCATTAAACATAACAAAAAGGAGCGGAGCAAACACAGACTTCCAAGACATCAGAGATGGGATCAGGTGACATGGAAGAGTGAGAAAGAAATGGCAAATTATTTACTTATATTTTTGCTTATATATTTTACAATAATTCCTTGTTTATTTTGCAGTTCATATTCGATGGCTTGTTATTTACCAGTTTTTGAATTCTTGTATAGTGTTCCTTCATTTTACCACCAACATTTGGTACCTCGGCAATTTTTTCGTTAGACAAGGTATAACGTAGTTGGTGTTATCACAGGGAAATGCAGTTAAGCTCTTGAAAGAAGTCATGTATTAATAATATATGTATACTTGTCATTATTTTATACTTATAATTATTTGTCTATTTCCAACATTTGGTACCTCGGCAATTTTTTCGTTAGACAAGGTATAACGTAGTTGGTATTATCACAGGGAAATGCAGTTAAGCTCTTGAAAGAAGTCATGTATTAATAATATATGTATACTTGTCATTATTTTATACTTATAATTATTTGTCTATTTATACAAATCTAATAATATTGTAGACTTTTACTTAATAAAATTATCATCTTAACCTTTTTTGTTTTTGATAACAAGATATCCTTCTACATGTTGTAACAAATAAAGGGTCAATGTACATAGTCTTCAGATTTTAATAACCCAACCCCAATCTCAATTCCCTGTCTGTTTGCCATGTGATTGAAACTAAATCTGTCATATTCTGCAATTCTGGAAAAGACTTAGTTTCAAATCAAATACAAGTTTGGCGGGAATTTTTTTCCCTTTTTCTTCAAAATCAAATATTATTAAGTCTTCCTAAGCTACAAGAAGTAAACATGTATTATATTTTAATTCTCACTACATAATAACAAGCAATCATTAACAAATTGAACACTGAAATCGGCATATATAAACTTAAAATCATACAGTTTTAATAGAATGAAGAATATAATTAATTTAAGTTACTATATATGTTTGAGTGCACCTTTGAAATTTAACGATATATATGCTTGTGAGATTAAGCAGTTACATGTCAATCCTGTTAAAAACTGTCATGTATCAATTGTAAATTAATGATCTATTATGATAATTAAAAGGTAAAAAAAAAAAACTGAGAATTAGTGAAAATAAAATCAATCTATGCATTTTATTTTTAAAAAAGAAATAAACCTCTAAGAATAAACAAGTTTACTGTCAACATTATTTGGGGGAAAATCCATATTTGTACATGTAAATATGTAAAATTCAACCAGATTTTTTATGGAGTAACAATACACAGCTTAAGTACTAGAGTTATAGAAATCTATTATTGGACAACTACATGTATACAGAGTAAAGGCATGATTAAATTAAAGTCATCAGTAAAAAGTAACAATATTTTATTCACCTATTACTATAACTTTTTATTCTAGCGTATTTTCTTCAGATTCACATCAAAGATTTTAAAAATGTGCAAAATAAAAAACATACTCAAGTTTGAATTACAACCTAAAGAAAATAATCTAAAACTTAATGTTTAATTATAACACTTTCATTTCATATAAAAAAATTAAAAATAAAGTTCCTATCTGCAACAAACTTAAAAAGAGGTAACAATCTATATCTTAAAAGGTAGGTAGAAGTGTCTGATGAGAACTGTTTCTTACTATTTTGTTCTCACATTAAAAGGGGGAAAAAAGCTGCATGTGGACCTGGAATTTAGCAAAAATTATAACATCAACAAATAAGTATCAAATCATTTGTGTTTAAAGTTTTAAAAAATTTATACATAAAACATAGGAGGAGTACCATTTAAAAAGAATTTTTATGTCATCATGTATTTACAGAACTAAGTATCACAGATACATGTAAGTTTACCTGAGTACTAAGTCATTTTGAAATCAAAACTGTAGGAGAAGCGATTTGTAAGATTTTCATAAAAACTGGTATTAGTAATCAATGAAATAAAACAAAAAGTATTATACCGTATAAGTAGAAATTTTAGCGAGACGCAAATTTAAGATTTGACCTATAGAAAATCGGTATTTAAGTTTTAGCAAAGAGCAATTTTAGCGAATTTAAAACATGTACTTAGGAAGCAACATTAACGCAATTAGTTTTTAGCGATATCTAATTTCAGCGATTTCAGCACCCTCGCTAATAATGCAAAAATTAAAAATTCTACTTATATGGTATACCTTGCAACAGTCTATTTGATGTGTAAATATACTTTAATAGTGACATAAAATGAAACCTAAAGGGAAAGTACAATTTTGTTTGAATTTTTAGGAAATTCTATATAGTAGTAGCCATTGCAACATTTTTCCTTGGATTCAAAAACTTATAAATAGAATTATGTTCTAGGAATAGTATTGTTCTTCACCATATTTAAGGAATTCTGACCAAAACCTTAGTACAAGTAGGAGAAGTGTTTTGATTGATTATAACAAGAATTTCTATTTTTACTGTTTATGACAAAACGGTTGTCAATACAAACGTTTAAAAACTTTTAAAGCAATAAGCTGCATTTTAGATAAATTAAGTTTGCTATTAAAATGTGTTGTTATGATTAATTTGTGTGTAATTTAAAGTCTTACATGTATGATCAATTAAACCAAATGAAAATTTGAAATTGTTTCAGAAGAAATATTTCTGTACAGCCGAATGTATACCACTATATAAGAAATCAATATTGTAAAGGACGACAATAAATGTAATTTTGCTTCAATTAAATTTTATAAAAAGTTCTTCCATCGCATATATGAACAACAAAAGTTAATAAATGTTCTATTTTTCTATCATTGAAATAGTTAAGGTAGGACCAAATAGATAGGTCAAATTTTTCCTCAAATTCAATTTTTCTGACACTTTGATAGCTTGTTCTTGGATACAAAATCTCTCTTTATTATGATATGAAAGAAATTCAACCGCACATTTTTTGCCCACATAGTCTGAAATATGGCCTATCAGACCCCCTGTAAGAAGATTGTAAAATCAGACATTCGACTTGAGAATGAGCCTTATTTCAGATTTTTCTATTGATCTATTGCAAATTTGTGTAATACTTTTAATAAAGATAACCTTTTTGTTACATTAAATCACTAAGTCACATTGGTACTGAAAATTTTGGGTAAAATATTGAATAAAATAGAACATATGCTGTGTCAGAAACTGAAAATTTACATGTAAATATCCGACAGTTTAAGTTTTCTTAAGAGAAAATGTATAATTCAATTTTAACAAAAAATCGACAGAATGATTCAAATGGGTCCTAGAATAAAATGTGTAAAAATAAAGAAAATTGAACCGGTGGTTTAAGATATTTTGGCAATTAAAAAAAATTCAATGGCAAAAAAAATAAAAGATTCAGTAGATGATGTCACAGTATTTCACCTTTGACCTCTTGATATGACCTTTACCTTTGTAGTACATAAAGAATGGAGCCTCCTTATATATGTTTCCAAATATCACCCCTCTACTATTTATGGAACAAAAGTTGCACTGCATTTTATAACAGACTGTTACATGCTTGTTTATTGCACTTAGATAGCATAAACACATTCCAAAATGTAAGCTCCCAAGTGACCAATATATAGGATTCTCTGATTTTTTCACAAAATATAACGCAAATATGCCAAAACTTATTATTTTTCTTTCAAGGATCATTCATTGTTGTCAATAGAGTAATATTATTTTTTTTCCTTCAGTACTTTTTAAGAAATGGGTTAAAATAGAATCCACGGGTGTTTTGTCCTACCTTAATAACAAATTTGCAACAAAAATTTCCGATGTCAAACTTGCAGCTCATATTGCTTTAAAATGTCATTTTTTTAAAGAGATAAATAAAGGGAATATATTTGGTAATGGCCAATTTATGCCCCCAAAATCAAACCTTTGCGGTGGTAAAAGTCATGTTTGATATTTTTATATGACTTCAGGAATATGAGGTAAATGAAGAAGAGCCATAGCTGCCTAACCGACGACACGGCCGACTCAAGTACTTAAAAGGAAATCACCTGTTTCTATTTATAGATACATGTACCTTTTCGATTCAAGATCAAACTACATGTATATAATCATTTGTGGACCAGTATTATATTTTATACATACTTTCAACATTTTCAATATGAAGACCACCTTTAACCAAAATTATCTAAATGTAATGAAGTGCAGTCATATTCCAATGAAATAATTCAGAATTTGTTTTTCTGTTTAAGGGTGGTCTTTTGCTACAGTTTGTCATTGTTTAGGGGGATACCTCGGTATTTACTATATTCTCCATATAAACTGAATTTTTATAGCTATCATATGAGGTAACTCTTAATTTGTATGACAAAAGTTTGGTTAAACAATATATTTAAAAAATCACTACCAGAGTAGGCGAAAGTGACTATCAAATGCACTATGGCTCTTTCCATGAATTCTACAGAAAAAGTGTTTATTTTGAGTAAAAGTAAGAGAGTGCAATCTACTACAGCCCAATATTTTGCTATATAATGTGTAGAATGATATCAATGAAATATATAAATATTGTTCTGGAGCAAGCCTGCATTCTATAAATTTGATACCAGTAGTGAAAATTGAACAAAACATGTCCATTATTTTCCTATTTCTGAAAAATAATACAAAATCCCAATAGTTTGGGACATCATGAAAGAAAAAATTGTCAATAACCTATTTTGAAACTTAAATATGTTTAGTAAGTTATGATTTCTCATACAATATATTATATATAATTCAGCACATAGAGGTTTTCAAAATATGACTTTTGTGGGCAAAAATATGCAATATATCGCATAATTCCTTTGTATATCTTTAATTATATTGCTTAATATATGTACAACAGAAGAATTCTTGAATGTCATTATTGAAAGAGATAAAAAAAAAATGCTACATCTTTAATCATATTGCTAAATACAACATAAGACTTCTTGTCATGTTTTGAAAGAGATAAAAAAACAAAACTTGTACATCGTTAATCACATTGCTAAATACAACAACAACAAAAATCTTTGACATGGTATGGCAATCACTGGTTCTTTTCAGAAAATAACAAAATAATGATCAATTTAATAGAAAATATCAAAAAAGAAAACAATAATAAAATATGGCACGCTTTTTACAATAAAAATTGAAACACAATGGTCGAAAGTAGCACCCAGCAATCTACTGCATAAAACTAAATTTTCAATATAAAGTGCAGTTTAAATTCAATCCAAAACTTAGTAACTTCATTTCTAAAAAAAAAAAAAAAGTAATGTATAATACATGTGGAACTGGATACCTAATAAAAATTCTAAATATTCAATATATAAAGTAGAAAAAGGATATAGTTAAATCTATGACATGGAAAGAAAAGATCATAGTAGCAAGTGATTATTTTTTTCCGATTACAGTGGCTAAAAATTTGAAATAAAGTAATTAAATACATGTTATATACACTGATATCATTACCCATTTAAACTAAAGGACCTTAAAGGGGATATTATTATCATTAATCTAAAACAAATATTTGTGATATCGATCTATTCCCACCTTAAAAACTATCATAAAAAATTGCAACTTGAAACAAATTGCTACTCAGCAAAATATAGGAGCTTATGTACAGTATAATTTGTCCAATCTGGCTACCGCCGGTTCCATAAAATTTGGCCGGTTTAGACAGAATCCGGAGTGCAGGAAAAATGCAGGAAAATATTACTTTTAAAAAATTAGTTGTTTATTTACAAGTACTTCATACACATAATATAAAATATGATGAAATCAATCAACATTTTGGAGTCTAGAAATTATTAAATAGTTTCTCATGACTTAATGTATTTTCTTGTTAGTTCACGAAGTTTGAAAGTCGGATGAAATGTTACCTAAATCAAAATCTACAGGCACGCATAATATAGGCCTACTATATATCAAGCAGACCGGGTTTCACTTATGAAAGAGTTCATTCAATGTATAAACAGTAATGCACAATTATTTACGATGTGCTAATTATTGAAATGAACTTTTAATTTTTATGTAAAAAAAATTACGTCTCCCCCCCATAGACCTAAAGCGAATTAGGTCTATGTTCCCCCACAGTGTTATGGCGCCATTTTGAAATGTGTTCGATTTTCGATCCCGATTATTATTTTGATTTGTAAATCGCGCACATATATATTTTTGTGTTTATGTTATAATATGGTAAATGGAGTCAAAACAATTTTTTTTTTTAAATTGTAATTTAATCATATAATATTTTTTCAAGCGGGCTCTGTCACCGCCCGGTTCACTGAGTCCGTCTCATGGCACTAATGCTAGTGTAAACACAGATTATCACATCCACCACGAAAGGTGTTAATTGCTTTGAAGTAACTCAGGTAATTATGTTTGGCCGGATTAGAGGAATGATTACCGTTAATTATGAGCAGTTGGGACCAGTATGGCCGTTCGGAATACGGAATAGACAGTATCCGGACTACACAGAATTTTTTCTAATGAATTTGTTAAAGAAGTGCATGGGACTAAAATTCATAGATGGAATGGGCAAAAATCCGGAGTACTCAGAGTCCGGATTAGACAAATTTTACTGTACATCGGTATTAGTCTGACCATTTTGTAAAGTGGACATCAAATATTAAAAATCTTTTTTTGCTACTTTTTCTTTGTTGTCTAAGTTTTTAAAAGGTGCTGAATATTAGATGTCTAGGACCAAATAGCTTTGTTTTGAAAAGTTTTGGAAGTAAAAATAAAAGTCATGTAAAAACAATATGCATACATGTATCAAACAAGGCTCAAAATTTATATGGGTGATATAAAAAATATTAAATTTTGATTGAGGAAGCATATCTTATTCCAGCAGTTGAAAATCTGTAGATATATTTTTTTATTAAAGCATATAACATTTCAACAACTTATCATTTTTGAGTTCACTAGTCAGTACAACAAAATGTGAAAAAAAAAAAAAAAAGACATCAGTATTCTCTGAATGTCCGATATGATTAAAAAAAATTGAATTTTGAATGACTAAACACATATAATTATATTCCTTTAAATTATTACATTAAAACATTGATAATGAAGAGCCAAAGACAGCCACTTTTTCTTTGTTATAAGAGTAATTCTTTATTTTTAAAAATAAGTTAAATGTCACGAGGAATGGAATCTCTTCACTATAAAGTATAGGCATCAATTCATTACTAGCATTATAAGCTACAAGCATGTTTTACTGTATATTATTTATTAAGTTAATATTTAACTTCTGGGCAAAAATCCGGAGTACTCAGAGTCCGGATTAGACAAATTTTACTGTACATCGGTATTAGTCTGACCATTTTGTAAAGTGGACATCAAATATTAAAAATCTTTTTTTGCTACTTTTTCTTTGTTGTCTAAGTTTTTAAAAGGTGCTGAATATTAGATGTCTAGGACCAAATAGCTTTGTTTTGAAAAGTTTTGGAAGTAAAAATAAAAGTCATGTAAAAACAATATGCATACATGTATCAAACAAGGCTCAAAATTTATATGGGTGATATAAAAAATATTAAATTTTGATTGAGGAAGCATATCTTATTCCAGCAGTTGAAAATCTGTAGATATATTTTTTTATTAAAGCATATAACATTTCAACAACTTATCATTTTTGAGTTCACTAGTCAGTACAACAAAATGTGAAAAAAAAAAAAAAAAGACATCAGTATTCTCTGAATGTCCGATATGATTAAAAAAAATTGAATTTTGAATGACTAAACACATATAATTATATTCCTTTAAATTATTACATTAAAACATTGATAATGAAGAGCCAAAGACAGCCACTTTTTCTTTGTTATAAGAGTAATTCTTTATTTTTAAAAATAAGTTAAATGTCACGAGGAATGGAATCTCTTCACTATAAAGTATAGGCATCAATTCATTACTAGCATTATAAGCTACAAGCATGTTTTACTGTATATTATTTATTAAGTTAATATTTAACTTTTAACTGTCTGAAGAGCCATTAAAGGCAGAAAGCGCTAACAGTAAAAATGATGTTCGAGTATTTGGATTCTTGAATTTTTTTTCATTGGATATATTTTACCCTACCAAACACTGGATTTTTCTTAAATTATTAATTTGATATATACAGCCAAAGTACATGGCATACTTCTCCCTACAAAGGTTATATTTAAAAAAACAAAGCAAATTAAAACTATCCCTGACAAGTACCATCAGTAACAACTATGGTCTCTATGATGTCATGTCGATTTTCAGGTTTCTCATTCCTTTTCTTTTGATAGAAATAACAGACCATCATGGCAGTGGCACTTATAATGGCACAGGTACCAGCATAAAAGAAGGATCCCTCAAACGACCCAGTTCTGTCCTTGATCACACCTGTAAATAACAATCAGCTGTTTAACTACAGGTGTTAATATATTTCTAATAACAATCAGCTGTTTTACTACAGGTGTTAATATATTCATATTCTATCTTCAAAAAAGACTTAACAAAATTTATTTTTTTTAAACAAATATAATTTACTATATTCAGGGAAATTCTTGAATGTTTTAATTTTTTTTTATTTTCAACCCTTTCATCACAAGAGGGCAAATTTAAAATGGATGAAGGGCTCAAAGAAAACACTTGGGTCAATATTGTTTACAGGCATGCAAATATCATGGAATTCAAATAATTCTGTATATAGTAAATATATTCATATTCAGACATACCTAGAATAGGATTTCCTATTGTTAAACTCAGACCATGGGTCAGCATAGTAAGTCCCATGGCACCTGATAAATTTTCTAAACCCACGAAATCTGCTAGCACAGCAGGGAACAAGGAAAAGTATACCCCAGTACTTGATCCAAAAACTACACATAAAGTTGCAAAATAAGAAAACTCAGTCATCAAAGGCATGCACATGATTGCCAAACTAACTATCCATAGTCCAATGGCCATCATCAGATCTTTGGGCACAATGTTGAATCTTGTTAAAACGATGAGGATGAATTTACCACCTAAATCTGAAGCACCAACTATAGTCAGAAGGTACACTCTTTCATTTTCTGCAATGCCTTTCTCGGCAGCTAGGGGTGGGATGTAAGTTATTATCTGTGCTGCCCCAAGGATAGCAAAGAAAGCTACACCCATCCAGATTTGGAATATTCTTATTTTCAGGCAATGGAAACCTATGATTTCTTGTAAGATTTTCATACAATCATTTTGGGACGTTTTTACTTCTCCACTGGCATTCCTATTCCTGTTATCTAACCTTGTGTCCTGACTGTGTATGCTGTACATAGAACCAATAATATCTCCTGTACAAGAAGCCACAGCCAAATCACCGCTAATAGCAACATTGTCCATGACTCTGTTCAGTGACCTTGTGGAATGATGGGTTTCCGGTTTTAAATGATGATGATGAGATCGCTTTTTTGTCTCTCTATGACTGTCAGAATATGTCCGATTCCTGAAAGGTTCAAGATGATCTTTTCTGGATATTCCTTGTAGAACGCCTTGAAGATGTTCACTGCTATTAATTGTCTCCTTAGGAAATGACCCTCCATTTTTCAATTGAGCATGTAAACATTCATTTTCTTCATGTTTGCTGTTGTTTTTGTCTTTGTTTTGATCTTGTAATAATTTTTCTGATTGTTCTTCATTATAACTCTTCAAATTCTTCGATCTCTTTCTTGACGAGTTATCGTAGAAAGACAATGGTCTTAGAAGAGCTCCAACCACAAAGAAATTCAACAGAAGCCCACTCTGTATTATTAGAGCTCCACGAAGTTCGTACGTGTTTAACAATGCCCGTAATAGAAGAGGAAATAAAAGAATGCCTACGCTGGCACCAACATTGGCTAGCGTCGTAGCCAATCCTCGATATGATTTGAAGTACTGTCCTAGAATAACTAAGGAAGGTCCATGGGTAAAGGCGTGTGTCATTCCTGAAATAAAAATTTAAAAATATATTACCGTACTATACACACTCATGTATAGTACCGGGTAATGTCATAATAAAATTCATAGCTCTGTTATTTCAGAAACATAATTACCTAACAATAAAGTGATATTCAACTGTTACATATACCCATTTTCAATTTTCATACATATACTTGTACATCAAGAAGACTGTGATAAATGTATTTTTTTACACTAAAAACCTCATCCTTGCATACAGAAACATAAAGTGTATTAACAACAGCAAGCTCAAAAAGGAAGACGGAGCACTCACCATAAAAAATGCCTTGAGAAAGAATCAAGAAGGAAATGTTTGGTAAAAAAGCATTCAGGATATAAGCTGAGAATCCTATCACCCCTCCAAACATGACAAAAACTCTATAGGAAAACAGCCTGCGACCAATGTTTAGTATCAGAAGAGCTGAAATACAAATGAAAAATTCTTCAATAAGAAAAAAGATTTGTCCACAGTTCCTAAAATGTACAGCTCTCCAGCATAGCCAAAGGGATGCTTGCCTATTAACATGATTTTTTCATGGCCTAGCTAACTGTATAAAAGAAGTACTGCAGCTATTCCATCACAAGAGGAAATTTTGAAATATATGGAGTATTCAAGTTCAAAAGTTCAAAAACCTCAAAAGTTCTTTAATAAAAAAATTGGGGCAGAACAATCATGGATCTCCAAAACCATCAGAAAACATTGAGATTAATAAGTGAAAACAGTACTTACATAACAGACTGAGGGTTACAGTTTGTATTGAGAGAGCAATAGAGATGCTGGTGGCAGAGGAATCAAACTTGGCCATGAACTCATTAAATAGAATTCCAAAGGAGGCATGTGTACCAATCAGTAACAGCTGTTGAAAGGTACAGGCTGTAAAGAAAATAAACTGATTAATAAGTTACTGAAGTTAAAATCCAAGTACATGTATGGCTGAAATTTTTATCTTATATTAGTAACCTATATTGAAAAAGTCAGTAAAACTCTTTTAGTTCGACCATGGATATTGCGAATTTACAGATAAAGCGAAGTTATCTTGGATCCCGCGCTATATAAATTCAATGAATTTTTTTATACAGATATTAGAATTATGGATATAGCAAAGTAATTTCACAGGTCCCTACGACTTCGTTATAATAGAGTTTTACTGTAGTTTTTCATGGTGACAGGGACAATGTTTACTCTTTGTACAGATCAGAAGTAAATTACTGGAAAGAGTTATAAAACTGCGCTTACAAGTTTATAAATTCACCTCTTCAATTAGAAATTATTGAAAGACCTACTTTCTGTTGTTCAAAATTGTTTATTTTTGTTTTGGGGTTTTTATCATGGCTTGTCAACAAAGTGCACACAATATATTTTCAAATACCACTAATTAGAATGATTATATAATCACTGTATTGAAAAAAATAGAAAAAAAGATTTTCTGAAGTCTTTAGAATTTTGAAAATAAATGTCATTTATAGATACATATATAAGAGTACCTAAAAGGACAATCCAGGCCCATCCCCTGTCAATAGGGTATCCATCTTCCCTGCCTCGGTCCATTTTTCTGTACTATAAATCGGACAGAAAGGTCAACATTCAATCCCTATCATAATTTCATCAGTACCCTCTTAAATAAATGTATCACACAACACTGTATCTCCTGAAAAAGAAAGCAAGTATGATTAATATAAATTATACAAGTGGTTAATTTGAAAAAAAAAAATGAAAAGAGAGTGAACGCAGAATGCAAAAGGATTGCTTGATGAATGCTGAGTCAGCACATGATGTATGCACAAAATCTATGTTTCCTATAATATTTTTGTACATATATTTTACCTTTAGCCAACGAAAGTTGATCACTCATGACTGAAAAACATTGCCACTGAAAACAAACTATGCCCTTACAATGAAAAAATATTTTTATTTGGTCTATAAAATCATTATAAATGTTGTAGCTTTTAGAAAAGGAGCTGGCCAATTTATGGAATGAATAACAAAAATGCATGAGTTTGTTTCCATACAAAGGTGATAAGCTGTGGAAGAGTTAAAACAAATGTCAATTTAGAAATATTTTACATGTCATAAAAATGTACAACCAATCAACTATTCTAATATTTCATACATTGATATACAGTGGAGCCTCATTTATCTGGACTCTGATTCCCAGTCAATTTGTCCGGATATGTGAAGCATCCGGACACCTGAATTACCAGTTAAACAAGACAAAGTAACAAAAAACTAACATTAAATAATAAGGTAAATTACCGAGTGTTGCGAAATGCGGGGTGATTTGGAATACCCTAAATGACTGTATACGTAAACCTTGACATAACAACATAAAGTTGCGGTACTACGAATCACCGGAATGCCCCGTAATCACTGAAATGCCCCAAGAAATCACCGAAATGCCACCGAAAAGCCCCTCATATTGTTAAGAATAAACAAAAAATTAATAAATATTGATAAAATTAACTGTTCTAAGTTCAAGATATCAAGTAAAAATTTAATAACTTTAGCGTTTAAGTGTTTTTATTTAAAGATATGTGCATCAAAACACGATAACTCTCGCTGATTAAAGACACTTCAAAAATACATGTAGTTTTATTTTTCCCCATTTTTATTAAATATATTCCTTACAATAAGTCATGATTTTTTTCTGAGAAATATCATTTTAATTCTTAGATTCGTAGATTTCACTTCTTAAAAGAATATCACAAAATATGAGTTATCGCCCTTTGAAGCACGATACGCTCCGAGCACAAAACCTGAAAATAATTAATTTTACCGTCAGTTATGCTTTAATGAAAAAATTAAGCATTAATTTTTATGGAAAACATCATGTAAAACATATATAAGGGCATTTCGGTGATTTTGTTGGGCATTTCGGTGATTTTGTTGGGCATTTCGGTGATTTATAAGGTCATTTCGGTGATTACGGGGCATTCCGGTGATTCGTGTTACCCAAAAAGTTGTGGGTACACTACACAAGTACATGTATACAGATTCGTAAAGTTAACTGAAATTTAATAATTGATAATCTTTGATTTTAATCTTAGGTAACACCGTAAGACTCTTTCTTCTTCAACGGGAACTTCAGCATATTTGATGATATTAATCACAATTTAATGTTACAATACACATCGACAAAATTGTGAAAATACACATGTATCTATCACCTGTCTATTCTAGAATCTATATCCTGCTCGATTTTTTTTATGCTATTCAAGATCTAGATTAACACTAACAATTCGCATCTTATATGTACCTATCGTCATAAGCTACAAGTTGTGTGTGTGTGTCCTTTCTATAAGTTTTTACCCACCTGTTCAACCAATATTCACGGCGTAAAATATACACCGGATATAAACCTCGAAAAGTAATGTAAATAAAAACCCGACAGCTTTCCGGAGACTTCATTTTTGTAGCGCTCATGAAAAAAACAAATAAATAAATGCATGAATAAATAGATTAATAAATCATATTATTAGAAATAAAACATTATAACAATTGAATTTTATGGAAGAAGAAGAATTTATTCAAATTAAAATTTATAGCAAATATTTTTTCACAGGGTAGGCGGTGATTGCACTCGAGTTGGAACACCCCATCCCCACCCCTTTCTCCTGAAATAAAAAAATCCTGGATCATTGCCCTTAAAAAATAGCTCCTATTATAGATATTTATAATCCTTAATGTCATTAATGTCATTAATGTATTTTGAAGAAATATTTTAATGGAGGGCTTTATTTTCCAATTCTTTTCCAGAATGTTGATTTCAAGATCGAGTCTTAAACTGGAACTACATGTAATCATTAAAAAACCCTCAGTGGAATACTAACAGCTGGGCAAATATTTAATACAATGTCATAATTTTTGAAACCAATAAATTATCTGCAATGTATCCAAGCAGTGAATCTGTTTTATCTGTCATCATACTGATTAACGACAAAGCTATTCTTTTCTTATCGAAGATGCTTCGCAGTATTATTTCTCAAATCCAATGTTACAGTATCAGAGCTGTCTTTAAAAGCTCTATACGGGAAAGAACAAAATTTACCTCCGGAATCACCCGTCAAGATCAATTTTTGTTCAGTTTTACGGTTAAATGGATACACTGCGTAATCTCGTGGAACTAATGGGGATATTTTCTACTATTGTAGCAGGTATTTTTTCAAATAACGCAGTATTTAAAAAAAAAAATTAAATGTTAATTTACAAAGAACACTTAATTCATTTCAAGTTAATTATAATTTTGGAAAACTTTCTATGAAGTTATTTTAATTTTCCCCCTTTATACCAACACACACGCATATTTTTCAATTAAAAAATAAAAAAGAAAGAGAAGAAATTAAGCCTGGTGAGGTATATATATCTTCTCAAGGTGACTTTATTATCACAAAAGAAGTTGTGATCCGCCGGAGGACGGGGGGGGGGGGGGGGGGGGGGGGGGTGACGTCAAATTTTAAAATTTTCATTTTGTATACTTATTTAAGATGATACTAGTATATTAAGTTCTTACTCAACTAAACACTTCCATACATTAAAAATATTTAAAATGTGTAACATGATAATATCTGAGTAGACCATTTATCCGTCACACCACCGATATCTTCTTCCTAACTCTCTTTCAGAACATGTATATCTAACACAGATTCATGCAGAATATATAAAATCTTTCAAGTTTCACATAAAGATAATAATGTCAAACATTTCTACTGAAATCTTATATGTAATGAATTAACAGACAACTAAAAAACAATCTTATTTACAGAAAAATCTTGTTACCAAGGGTGGACATTTCACCTCGACCACTGCTATAAGTCGTTTCCAGAGCCGCGTGCTTGGCGGGAAGCACGTGATTATTGTCGTCTGTTTCCTGAGGGAGACCTCGCCTGCTTCATCACTGCAGCCGATCAACACTTTGTTCAAACTGAGGTCATTCCAGACCGATTACAACATTACTGGATAGGACTTCAAGGAAATGTAAATATTATTTCACTTTCACTACTGGTCGAAGACCAAAACTTGCGTTTTCATAAGGTATGAATAACAAAAATAACCAAGCGCAAATCCATTGGAAAATTACACATTGGAAGCGTAGCAAACACGGACCTCTAAAATATTAGAGAAATGGGATCAAGGGTGCAATGCAAATGTTAACACGCACCTAAAAGTATCAGCGATCAGGTGCAATGGAGGAATAAGAATCCTCTGTCGACTCGGGTCACATGACCCGTGTGATCATTGATATTTTTGTGAACAAACGAAACAATCTAATTCATGTAAACTAAAACTTTATGATGTGTTTTTAAAAAAGCCTTATAATATTTCAGCTATCATCTTGGACATGGACATCTGGATCTGATATCAGCGCTTTCTCCAGTTTTAGAGGTGGATTCACAAATTTTATTGGTAAACCTAATAAGATGTTTTACTATTTGTATTTGAAGTTCATGTAGCTTTAAGCGTACTGTGTAATATTTCCATTTCTAATTTTTCTCTCTGTGATAACTCTTTGAAAGTAAGCTGAGTTGATTTCTCGAAAATTTTACCGGAATGTAAATTAGGCAGGTCGATAGGTCATGAGCTAAGGAGGCCTAATATACATGCAAATCTCGTGCCCATCTGTCTCTGTCTGACGCTAAGTAGACCAAATATGCATGAAAATCCCGTGCAGCTGTCTTTGTGTTTGACGTCAGTTGGCGATCGAGGACTGTTGAAATTGGCAGTCCTCGTGTAATTGAAATTTATCTCTCCATTTTTAATACCTAAATCTACAAATGAATTTTATTTCTAAATGAAATGGAAATATAAGGAACCACTGTCCAGTTAGTAGACTATGCCAAGGACAACAACGATAGTGGGAAACATGGAATAATTTTATGCATAACGGGCTTCGCCCCTTATGCAAATTATCCCATGTTTCCCACTATCGTTGATGCCCTGGCATACTCTACTAACTAGACAGTGATTCGTTAAAGAAATCTAGTTAAATAAAATAAGTCAATAAAATATTAAATAAAATATAATGATACACTATTTAATTAATACTTGTTATCTTAAGCTCGGAAAAAATCATACTTCGCCGGATATTCGAAATAATGAGTGTTAAATCGTAACTCTTAGAAAAAGTGGTTCGAACTTAATTAGAAAACAATTAGACAAATCCATGGTATTCAAGATTACGTTGTTCGAGTTACCGAAATTCACGTTTCAATAATTGTTGAAAGCAGATTTCTTCATTTATGCATATGTATGCAGTACAATAGTTTATTTTTTTCAGAATATAACTTTGGGCAATACAGCCCATCAATTTACAAAATAACAAATAACAAATATATATTACAATATTACAATGACTCTCTACGAGTCCAAATTTGGGTGGGGGTGAAACCCTAGTACTTGTAACTGATGTTGAATCTTATGTACTCTTTATCAGGAAATTCCGGTGACAATTTGTGTGTGATTCTTAGGAACAACTGGTGGTCTGCAGTGGCATGCGATGAGAGCAATCGTTTTATTTGTCAGGCAAAGAGCATAGGTAGGGGTGAACTTATTTTCATCATTTACATTAACACATTAAGATAACCATGGTTTAATCATCGTCGGAAACCCACAGGTGATCTGGTCTTTACTTATCACCCGACGATGTGGTTTAATGTACATTTTGCAAAACGACTTAAAGTTTTATTAATTTTCAGGTATTTTGTTTATTACTTTTATTATCAATTTTTCATTTTCAAATTTCAAAGATGTTGAGTATGCGATTTCATACTATTGTTAGGAAGGACGGTTTGTAATATATTTGTAAAAAATAAAGCTGTTTTAAGCCTGTAAGGTTAAAATGTACGACTTTTCTAAACTGTATACCACTAACCCCCCCCCCCCCCCAATGGTAAACTAAAAACTGTGTCTTTTTTTATAAAACAGACAGCTGTTTCTTTAAAAAGAAATGGAACTCAATTAATCTATCTTGTGATTGTTCATCAACAAAATTACTTTCTTTTAAATCACTATGATTCTGCACATAAGTACACTGAAGTTCATGTTTAAAAGATGCTTCAAATCCTCATTGACAACACTTATGTAGTCTTCGGAGACCAGGTCATCCAACAAAATGTTGGAATCTAGATGGGCACTTATTACGTTCCTTTATTCGCTAACTTTAAAAAAAAAATTTCCTATGAAGCAGACGTTATTTAAAAATTTTACTCGAGAAAAGCAAACACCTGCAATGGCCTTCTAATTCTTGACCTTTAGATTTATCGACGATTATCATCAATTTACAATGTTTATTTTCATTTCATGTCGAATCAAGATATCCCAGTGAGCTTGAAATAAAATACGCCACTGATTCTTGCGCATCTTTTTCGTATTTGAATGTTTTACTGCCAATAGACATTATATAGGCAAACTACATGTAACAACAAAATTGTATGACATACAAGATGATTTCAACTTTTCCATCGTAAGCTTTCCTGGTTAATATAATAATTACCCTCTAGCATCTCCCAACTTATTCGAGACTCAAACGAGTACATACAGTTTTTAAACAGAGGCAGACTACTAGCGGAGAAGTTGATGTTACATGGATTTCAACAACAGCGTTCGAAGTCGGCTATTTCCCCATTTTTTCAAAGAAGTCGATCGTTATGATGACCTTGTCTCTCATTCTGTCTTATTTCAAGCAAGGACCTTTGTTTTTAGACCAAATTGATTACGGGATGTTCCATCCTCTTGATCAATAAATAAGACTTATGGCAGATTTAAAAAGGGGTGCACTTACTTCTTTTACGTACATAATCCCAACCCTGGAATTTCCAGTTGATGCCCTCTTTATGTGTTATTGTTTGTATGGTTTTTAGCTCACCTGTCTGTCGTTCGTCCGTCCGTAAAATTTTACTCAGGTGAGCAATGTGGTCCATAGGCCTTTTGAGTTGTTTTTTTTTTAAAAAAGAGATCGATCATTTTTCATTATCGTTGCCTTTTTACATTTAAAGTGTGTGTGTGTGTGTGTTTTTTTTATATAAATGATTCATTTGTAGAGTGTCACATAGAATTAGGATGGATCATGACTATTTCAAAACACTGCATCAAAGTAATGACAGCGCCCTCTGGGTGGAACGATGGACAAAACACGTGCAGACGACAAGGCGCGGATCTTGCTCGTTTTCACAGCAGAAGTGAACTTAACTTCCTCACACAAAACTTGAGGTATTCTTAATCATGTTGTAAATTTTGTATTTAATACTAAAATGTAGAACATGAGAAATTCATTGCCTGCGACCATGAATCTTAGCATTATGACATAACGTATACGTATTTTCTATGTGATTTTTGATTCTAGCTTGCCAGATAATCAGTACTGGGTGGACCTAGGTTCTTTAGGGTATGTACAGGCGTTTCTCTGATTGCTTTACACAAACATTGCTAAAACAAATGTGTTTGTAATAAAAAGTTCGAAATATGTATTTAGCGGATGATGGTGATAAAGAATCAACCCTTGCAAAGCTTATGTGATCTTTTAAATCATATTTAAAATGAAATATATGAAACTTTAAAGTTTGTATAGTTTACCATTTCAAAAAAGTTGAATTATTTTCACTCCACTCAGATCCAACTGTGAAGGGATTAACATTACAGAAAATAGAGTGGATCCTTTCTACGAAAACTGCAATATCCATCAAATGTTTATTTGTGAAATAAGTAAGAATTAAACTTCAAAAGCTTTAAAATATTTCTAACATTTTTAAGAACCAGAAACAAAATATCTCCAGCATACATTGTTTCACAAAAAAGGATAAAGTTTCAGAATATATTTTAAATCTTGCATCTTGGGACAAATAAACATCACACAAAAGGAACAAAATTCATTTTTTCGTGTTCTTCGATACATAACTTGCTGTTAATTTTTGTCGTACATTGTTGTATCTGTTCATTTTTATCCATGTGTTTAGGCTCCTGCGCATCACGTGATGAAGAGTATGGGTGTACGTCAATGTTCTGTATTTCACGGAATCTTCTTTGTAATGGACGACCGGATTGTCCCACCGGAAGTGACGAATCTGTCTCTTTATGTGGTATACTTAAAAAGAAAAAGTTTTGTTTATGTTGTTAAATTAAAGAATATGTGTAATTTTAAAAGAAAAGATAATCCCTCATATTTATAGTATTTAATGCTCGTTAATGTCATTTTTTCTGGAATCTACTTAATTGCTACCTCAGATTTCTGGAATCTCCAAAAAGTTGACTTTCTACCTGATTTAATTCTCTTCTCTTTTCTGCTAGCGCTAATTTTCTTTAATTTGATGCACGAATTTTTAACCATGTTTTCCATAAACTACATGCATAAAAAATCTATTTCTTTATTTTATTCTTGCACTAATATTTTACCGCTAAGTCTGCTCCTGTGGAATAATTATGACTCAGTGTAAAGAAACTCCCTTTAGCAGATATGAAGTCTAAGCGAAATATTTCTCAACTTTCCAAGCCGGAGTGAGGTGTCCATCTATACAGTGTTGCTAAGCAGATATCCTTAAATTGACATGGGACGGGGAATCGGATAGGATGCAGACTTTACTATTAACACTAAGAATTAAATCAACAATCCTATACTTACGACATTGTATCCTTATATTTCCTATCTTACATCCTAGAGCGAATCAAGTCCAAGGATGCGTGTACTTAATTTTTCATTTTTTTTGTACAAAACGAAATAATTACATGATATAGTGTTTGCTTTCACGTGCAAGAATAAAGATAAATTCTTGCAATAATGGTTAGTAGTAGCTGTTTAATATATTAAAGGTATGGGTAGGGCAAACACTTAAAAATAAATTTATTTTTAATTAGCACTGTTTGTATTTTTCTTCGTCAGAAAAATTGACAGTGGCCTTGAATTTATTCCAAACGGTGCGTAAAGCATTAAATGTTTCCCGCTTTAAATCCAAAGAAATAAATGAAGCTTGGAAATGTGTTTTTTATCTAGTGTGGGGGTGTTCGGTACCTATTCCATCACATTTTTTTCTGTCACCCTTCACAAGATGATGACTGAAATTCAAAGCTGTCTAATATAATCCACCAGTATTTGAGCTTAATTTTCAATGTGCTGAAATAAGTATACGTATTCCAATCATATATTTTTAAAACATCGTATATTTAAGAAATGAATTTAAGTTTTGAAGATTCATGAGGTTATGAACTACGACGCTTCACGCCGGCATATTTCATGAAGCGCGTTAGCGCTTCATGATAAATACGCCGGCGTGAAGCGTTGTAGTTCATATACCTCATGAATCTTCAAAAAATTAAATTCATTTCTTATATTTACATTATTTTTCTGATGACTTGCCATAAATTTACGCCGTTCAACTGTCATTTTTAAAACAAAACATCGTGCACTATATTTGATTTACTTTTTGACGTCAAGAGCGGTATTATGACGTAACAATGGAGATATTCATGCTTATTCGTGATACATACCTAATGTAGTTCATGAGAAAATATACTGCATTTTATTTTGTAAAGAATCATAGGGGAAATTTATTGGAAATGTAAATATTTGAATTTTAGGAGTCCTAAATATAATGTATACATTATGAGAACATAAATATTCAATGTAAAAAATGAAGAGGAATAAAGTAAAGCTAATTGTTTCCTGTTTTTGTTTCATCATTGCTTTTGATTTTGATCGCTGTTTCCTTTTTCATTTAGAAATCCAGTGTTGATATGGATCCATCTACACTGGATTCACCCCCCATCCATTGTAGATTTTAGAACTGTGTATCATTAAAAGTCTTTCTAGGTAAGTCCACTGTAACAGAGGTTTCACCTGAGGTAGTCACAGAACAGTCTTATTTAAGCAGCTCAGCCAACCACCGTAAGAATCAAAGGTTTTTTAATTTCAAATATTGAAAAAAATCTAAAATAATTTATTATTTAAACTTGAGCTTCTTAATATATGCGTACATGTTATGCGTAAGCAAACTGTACCGATAAATATTTTACTGGACAATTTGTCATGTTCTTGATTAAACTTGGGAAGTGTTAATTGATAAGTTTCAATAAGAAGCCTGATTGATTAACACATGAATAAGACCTATAACTTTTATACATAATAAATAATAATTACAGTTCAACACACTTTTTAAACTCACATGGTTTTTCGCACAAATTAAGGTCACATTGTTATAATGCAAAATTGTGTAACGTGACAACAAAATATATTTTAAAAGGTTATAACTTAATTCTGATCTTAATTCAATACTAAAAATATTATTCTCGCATAATAATTGGTAGGATTTTTATATGCTCTTAGATGATAGATTATGACATTTCCCAAATGGTTTTTTCATGGTTTCTCGTCAAATGCAGCCGTCTTTGTATCCGTTCATTTTAAAGCATACTTTTGCCTTGCCTGAATACAGAAACAGTGCAGTTTATTTAACTTCTGTATTTTCTGTACATTAATATGACACTAAGGCGCAAGATGACAGAAGTATTTCTCGTCTGTTCGACTGCTTTTCATGTTAAAAAGATGGTATTTTCTCAGGTTAACTTTCTGAAATCTAGCATCATGAAAGATACCTTCCAACGAAAAATTTCAAAGTTTCAGATCATAAATGTAAAAGAATTTTCTTTTCAAAAGTAACAATTTACTATGTTGCAATAAAAGCAATACTTTATTACCCTATACTTTGACATGATTTCTCTATGCAGTTTTGTCTTTTTCAGCGTTGCATTTCGACAAAACCAAGACAAGTACGGAAAATATGCAAAGTAATTAAAAAAAACTCATCTGTAAGAAGTCAATTTGATCGTCTCAACTAAACAGTATCAAAGAAAGCTCGAATAATTAATTTGTGAATGACTGTGGTAGATTCGTACACATGTAACATCATGCAATTTATAAACACAATCCCTTTTAAAACATCTAGTTTTAAAACTTAAGATAATGAATTTAGAGAATATGCACCTTTAGCATGAAATATTTAATAATATAAGGATTGTGTTTCGCACTGAAGCTCGATAACTTGTTTTATTGAAGAACAATGTGACCTTAATATGTGCGAAAAACCATGTGAGTTTAAAAGTGCGTTGAGCTGTATATGTAATGTAATGTGTAGTATTTTTCAAATTATGCTATCATACATATATTGTATGACAAGATTGACACATAAGATTTTATGAAGTTTATCCTTTTGGCAGGTGATCAACTTACTGCTTCCATGTCATCGCAAAACACATCAAGTTCATCCATAACAGTAACTGTCGACAGGGGCCTTGGTAAGCTGAGAAGGTTTCCTTTCAATTAACGTTTAAAGTGATCTTTTCAAAGAAGTAGAACATATATAAAGATTGAACAATTTTCAACTCAAGGCTACAAGAACTTTAGAAGCTTGTTTGATACAGATAAACTCTTATTTTTTAAGATATTTTGTAAAGTTATTTATATACATGTATGTGTGCTAATGAGAGGTTAATTATGAATTGATAAATGTTAATGACCTCAAAGTTAACATTTCCTTTTAAAGCAAGTGTTTGTTTTAGGGAAAAAATAACTTGTTATATTTCCCGATTTGCTTATGGTAAAGAACTTATATTTTACAGGACCTCTGCTTATAGATAAAATCACAGAAGCTTCCATACAGGTATCTTTTTTGTTTTTAATGCATCATTTTCTTAACATAGTTTTAACATTAACCATTGCATTAAATATCAATCCACTTTTAATTAGTTGAATCTCACTGTAATCTTTTTTGTCTGTTATAGTAAATGCAATATCATGATGTTGATATTACATGCCATATAGAGCATGTTATACTAGTATACGTGCTGATGCACACATATCATAATTATTTTTAAATGCAGTCACTGTAATTTATTCCGTTGTCTGATGTTTAATTTACACAATATTTTATTCACTGAGGTTATTGTCTGACCTTTAATGTGGCATATTTATGTCACCCACATAATTACTAATTTCATGACTAGATGAGATAAAAAAAATCGTGCATCTCGACTAAACCACCAAGATAGCTGAATGTTATTGGACCTTTGTTGGGCCAATGATGCTCCTAATGTTGGGCTACCGTATGCATTTAACATTGGGCCATCGGTAATTTGCTCATCAGCCCTTAATCAAACAAACTTGTTGGCTTATTGTTGGGCCATTGTTGGGCCAAAGTATTCTTTCAATATTGGGCAAACGTCATTTTTGTACAGTTGGGCCAGTGTAAGCAATTAATGTTGGGCCAACAGGAATTTGCTTATCGGCCCTTAATCAGACCAACTTGTTGGCTTATTATTGGGCCGGCCAATGTAATGGATATTATAGAGCCATTGTCGGGCCACTTATTCTTTCAATAGTAGGTAAACATCATTTTTGGACCAGTGTCGGTTTGTATCTTTTTGGCTCTCCATCAGGACAACTCACTTGCTCTTCACTGGTCCGCCATTTTTCCTTAAAATTGAAACAACAAACTATATTAAATAAGATTAGACTAATTTCGTAGTACATTATACTGATAAATATAGGATCTCCCATGAATTGTAATTGGATATGATTTTTTATGTGTGTCGCCTAGGCTCGGGGATAAAAACGCTCAACGAGTTGGATAAAAAATCATATCCAACTACAAATCATGGGAGATTCTTTTTATCCCATGTTTAATACTTCACAACCGACGTTTTATACTGTTTTTATATAGGACTCCACTTAATTTTACTTCATCACGCTAACACAAAAACCATCATTACTGCACGTAACTGGGGGATATCAAAAATTTATCCAATGAGTCATATCCACGGGATAAAGGGGTAAACATGGGATGAACGCTCTTTAACATCATGTATGCTAGATTAATACATACACGTATTCACAATATCTCATCAAATTACTATCAACAAGTAATGCATTGTAAGAAGCTCTACATTAATGCGAAAGAAAAACCTGAGAAAAAAGAAAACAAAAAATTAAATTAAATTCTATCATGTTTTATTGGTCGGTTCATGAAGAAAACATTTATAAAGAAGAAATTCATTGGTAGCCATACATTTACGGTAACATGTATCCTCTGTGATGTGAATACACACGTTCAGTAAATTGCAGGTATTAATGAGCACGTCTAGAGAGCACTTCTGTACTAAAAGCAATACTAAAATG
The DNA here is from genome assembly GCA_003671525.1 of Saccostrea glomerata. Taxonomy (NCBI): domain Eukaryota; kingdom Metazoa; phylum Mollusca; class Bivalvia; order Ostreida; family Ostreidae; genus Saccostrea; species Saccostrea glomerata. The sequence goes on from PRKT01000275.1 coordinate 194,256, forward strand.
AATCCAGCCATATGGCTTACTTGAACAAAATGTTTATAGCATCTGCAGCGTGTGTGTTACCGACAAACAAACACACAAAGGGTAGAACTACAGGTATGCCACAGTATATAACAGAAAAAAAGTTATGCACTGCCACTTTCCATCTGATCCCTCTACCGAGTCTCCTCTTCTCTTCTTTTCTTCTCTTCCCGTTTCTTCCTCCCCTTTCCTGTCCTTGGAATACCTAAGCCATTCTTTGATAGTGTTCTCAATGTCTTTGTAGAATCTCCAATAGCTCGGTTTTTTGAACACTATCTAAAATTGTAGTATTTGATATTTATTACATTTGTTACTTTTTTCAGTAATAAATGTACAAGTATATCACTATAAGTTTAGGCTGTCAACATGGTCAATTAAAAATCGTCTATTTATTTGGTTTCATGATGTGTTTAAGTAATTAGCTTGCTTGATGATTTGCATCATCGCTGAAGACATTTATGCATAGAATTATCACGCAAACCAATGGCTTGATCATTTTCATGAAACCAAACAATCTGACAGTAATTCCTCATATTTACATGCTTTTGATTCTGCAAATTAATCCCTCCCCTGATTTAGATTGCTGCCCTAAGTAAATCACTATTCAACGTAAAAAATACATGTATAGAAAATTCGTCGATACAATGAACACATTTTAAATAAAACCATCTAACTTTTATTTTAGTACTGAATAAATTTTTATTTAACTTCGACATTTCAACATGTTTGACCGTGTGCTCGACAGTGTTAACCCTGCAATACCTGGATTTTGCACTTCCCCGTGTCTAATTTACACAGATTTTTACTCGACAGTGTTTAAACTAAACGTTAATAAAGCCATGTCAAAGCAAACATATTATAAATACTTACAAACTGGATGCAGATGAGCAAGCTATTGGCCTCACTGGGCTCGTACCAGATGAAAAATAGCGCGTATATAATAAGTTGCCGGGATGCTGTCTACCCATGAAACTCAACCAGAATCATGGTATCTGGCCAACTTAGGACCGATGTCAATCCCCAAACAAATATTATTCTCTCATTACATCAGTTTTATGATATAACGCCAAAATTTGGTCTAATTTTGGTTCCATGATCCATCACCAACTATCAGTATTTCAAGTTGGACGACAGTTGGCCCAATAAAGGTAACCCAACAGCGATAATACAACCATACTGTAAGATTGGGCCAACGATGTGCTGTTTTCTAGGCAGCAAGTTATCTTGACTTGAAATGATAAAAAAGTACTTTGCTTGGCATAAATATTCGACAATAGATCTTCATAAGAACTTGTTATTATTATTTTTTTAATATATTCGATCAATGCATACTATTAGTGCAAGATATATTACTGTATTCAGCGGCGACTCACACAAATTGTTCCGACGAAAATAGTTCCATCATTAATAAGTAGATACAACATAATTGTTCATGATAAGAATAATGTTGTGTATGTCATACGTAAAAGAAACCAAAATTAATGTTAATTTTTCCTCCAAAGATCACTTTCCCCCCTAAATGAAAATAAAAAAATGTTAATATTCCTACGCTCGCTCCCTCCTCAGCTTGTTTGATAACAGAGAATATATAGGTCATTCTTCGGTTGATATTTTTTCACTGATGAATTGATTATACTAATATCAACAACTGTAGTAAAATCATGTTAATTGTTCGTTAATTATCATATAGTTTCATCTAAGAGAAAAAAAAATAATCATTCTGTGTGTATAGTATATTAAATGACGGAATTTTCAATCCTGCACATGTGTAGACAAACTACACATCGGGAGAGTACCTGTAAAATGTGTAACAAAACCCGAACTGGCCGAGGATTTCTAAACTGACAGTCGTCTAATTTTTAGGAATCAAAATTTGTATTCATGTGATCTAATTATGAAAAAAAGTTCTGTCTGCCATCGTAACTTCTCTGTTTGCGGGAGTCCGTTTGACAACTCCATCGCACGTGTGTATAGACCAAGGCTAACTGGTCTTGCGGACATAGGTATGTGTACTGTTTGTTAGCATGGTTAGGAGACTGGGTGACCGTAATATGCTACGGACTCACGAAATTTCACAATTTCTTTAACTAGACAGTGCAGTTTTATTTTTATAAATGTCATTAAACACTGTTAAACATATTAAATCTAAAGGTCGAATATCTTTGGATATGGGGTAACCCATATCTATTCTTGTTTATAATTATTTTAAGCTTTAAAAAGGAAACATTTATACATGATAAGCAACCTTGAGCTACAGATAAGGGCGTCGTAAAAATCCTTTGATTTACGCAGTCGTATTTTGGTCACTCACTTCGGGTACTAGTATTATTTTTTGTATTTTATGCTTTTTCCTCTTTACAAATGGTATCCGATAATTAATCAAAAATCATACATTTCCCATCCATACTTGAGTATGCATACATAAAGTACATAGACGTCGGAATGTAAATATATTAAACCGATATTCGAAAACCATAAATGGCTGTTAGGTACCTTTGTAAGGTAAATAAATTTAAAAAAAACAGACTTGTATTTACAATTTTACCGAGTACCCTGGTACTTGATCGGAAAAACGTCGGAGTATAACCGATTATCAAATATTGACCGATTTGACATCCATAAAATAAAGTATCAAAAATAGTTTTGAAATATGCTTTATGATCGGATATCATTCTTTAAGCAGTGTTACAATGTACAACGCACTTTGAAAAATTAACCACTTTGAAAAAAAATTCAAAATGCGTTGAATTTGGGACCAAATTAACGCACTTTGAAAAAATAAAATTTCCATCAAAGTGCGTTGATATCGACCATATTAACGCACTTTGACAAAATGTGTATGGCTTGGTCAATATTCTTGCAAATCTTAGGTATGGTAAATAATTAAACCTGTTTGATAACTCTTCGGTGATGAGGTCACTTCAGAAAGTGAGCGATTTTGATTTTTCCATGCTTTGAAAAATTCTTTCTCTCATAAATTTTGTACAATCACTGAACTTTTTTTTCCAGTTTGCATGCATTTTATGTAAACTAAAATTGAAGTTTCGAACGTCATATCAGTTATGCAATATGGTGTAGCATAGGGATCGGTACCGGTGAGGGGAGGGGGGTGTGGGGCTTAGGCACACAAATGTTTTGCAAAGATAAACATGATATTTGCATTGAAAATCAGTGCTTACCTCGGGGGAGGGGGTCCACTTTCATTTTGCTACCGGTGGCTATATACAATGTATAAGAAAAAATTAAGCTAAGAGACCATCTATTCATCTTCTCTTGTTCTCAATGAGGTTAAATGTGTGCATGTAAATTTAAAAAATTTCGAACGATTTAAATATAGCAAAATTATTCTCTCAATTACTAAATCTAGGTCTATAATTTTTTTGTTTTATACATATTTTTTTCAAAGTGCGTTAAATGTCCCCACGGTAAAAAAATGTTTTTGTACACTCTTAACGCACTTTGAAAATTTTTTTTCAAAGTGCGTTGATTTTGTCCCAAATTTAACGCACTTTGAAAAACTTTTTCAAAGTGCGTTGCCACATTGCAGGGAAAGCTAAAAATACAAGAAATAATACTCGAAGTGAGAAACCAAAACACAAAAAGCGGCAGCTTTACAACGCATGGATTTCTTCTCTCTGCTTTATCTGTCCGAATTTTATGAAGCAGAGAGCTACAGTTTCGCAGCTAAAGGATTAGCTATAGAACATTGTTCAATATTCTGTGAATTAATAACAAAGTTATCGCTCTTGACCTCCATGGAAAACTTCCAGACCTTTTAACAATAATGAACAATATTTTTAATGGCAATTTAAAAAAGAAAATACAGGTATTTGTTTTTTAATTAAAAACTTGAATTTTTTGGCTTTTATTTTCAGTGTTTCATAGGTTCGATTAAAAATTTTTATGATATATTTCATACAATATATCTTTTTCTACATATCATACTGATAGGAATACTAAATAGCATAGGATTACACTTTTTCTTAAAGTATACAATTTCATGTTAATATCTTACTGAAACCCAGAAAAAAATGTAGGATAATTATGTTAAAGTTGATCATAAACTACTTTTATATTCAATTTGTTCATAAACCTAGATTTCATTCAAATGCAAAAATCAACTTGGGAAGATTATTTCTACAAAATATTTTATGCTGATAAAGAATATATATATCAAGCTCAGCTCAATTAAAAAAAAAATCTGTTTTTATATATGTTATATATCAGAGCTTAATATTTTTCTACTTACTGTTATACTAAATAGTCCTATGAAAATTTCATTTGACATATGATGATAAGTATCTAAAGATCAAATAAGTTAATTTTATATTCAATTAAATATACGGAGATAACGAACAGTATTCAAGCCTAAAAGTTTATTAATCAATTGAAACAAAATTGTAGCAAAGCAAACACTGACCTCCAAAACATCATAGGTTGAATCAGATCCCATCTGACCTTACTGACCCTCTGCCAATTCTGAATATGCTGGGTTCCTTAAATTCCACATATGACATTTAAAAAACCGGTACTGCATGGTTTATTTTTGCTTCAAAATTTTTGCTGTTGCTTGCAAGATAAATTGTACAATAAGATCAAAATTTATTGCAACCCTAATTATATAAATAACAGTATATGTTTTTAATGGTTTGATTAACGGGGAACTTTACATTCGCTGTGTTTTTCTACAAAACTCGCATATTACTTATGACTTTTTAAAATCGTTTTTTTTTTTGCTTTTAGAAATGTTATATATATATTAAATGCCCGAGGACTTTTTATGTAATTGGTATGCCAATTTTCTTGTCAATTAGATTGGTAAGAATTATTTTTATTTACGTGAAATGAGTTTGTCACGCTTATATAAGTGTACATCAGTTAATGTCCAGTTACATTGGAGGAACCACGATGGACATGAAAATGCGATTAAAACAAAAAATGTTAAAAGTGAATAAAATTATCACATATTTGATGGCATTTTATAAAGTTTTTAAAGATTGATTAAATTTAGTAAAAGAAATTTTAAAAAGTAGGTCAAACTCCAAGGTTATAGTAAAAGGATCAAAGTTCTTGGTATCCAATGAAAGGTCTTCTCATAAGGATTTTCACCAAGGTCAAAGTGGAAAGATCAAATCTGGTGATACCCAAAAAAAATGTCTTGTCACAAGGAATACAGATGTGAAATATGAAAGTCATAGCTCCACTAAATCAAAAGTTATGGGCAAGGTTAAAGTTTCTGTGACGGACACACAGACAGCTAGACAGACTGACTGACAGACTGACAGACAGACGAATGAGGTTTAATGTCCGCTCGCTATCGCGAAAGCGGGGGACAATAAGAAAATTTTTATGGGTTTTCGTTTGCATAGTGAGGAAATCGTATTTTCAAATGGTTTGAAATTTTAAAATGATTTATGTTTCACTGTTTTCTTTGGATAAAATCTTAATTTCTTATTGAGGCTTTGATTGTCACTTTTGACACTTTCGAAAATGCATTCTTAAGTTCAATTGATTAGATATTGTCTTAAATAATTTCAATCTGTTTTGTTCCCTAGCTTTCTCTCACATGATTTGTGTAATATAATGTAACATTGCAAAACATGTAAACATCTTTCGACTGAAAAGCGCACCTCTAGTAATTTTTCCTTAGATGTGCACACGCCGTAAAAATGCTCTGATTGATTGTTATTTTACATCTTATTCACAAAAGTTTCAGTTAAATAAAGAAGTCACAATATTTTGGTGAAGGACTTCAAATTTCTTCCTCTACTCAGCACTTGGGGTCATAAAACAGGGAAGGATATTAGCGTGCTAACGTTTGTGGTGACATGAGACCTCAGTTTTCTTGGTCTCATCTGTAAATTCTTAATTTTCACTTCAAAATAACAAGCATCTGGCATATGGACAGTTACTGCCATTTTTTAATCTACAAAGGTTACTTTCTATTTATTTGTCAAGAAATAGAGACTGAAATGAAAAAAAGAAGCAAATCAAATATTAAAAAAATTCAGTCATTTTCCGTCTCATAGGTAATAGTTCAAAAACTGCATTAGAGTACATGTAGCTCTTCTAAAATGTTTATTCAAAATATCCATAGTCAACCTTATACTAATGTGTGTCACAAATTTATTCGCAAAGTAATTTATTAATTTTTCAGCATGAAATTCTTAAAGGAAACCCCCATCTTTCACTAAGAGAAATATTTACTTGTACTCCACAGAAAATGTCATATTTTAAGTAATTGATGAGGTTGTTTATTAAGAACGCATATTTAATTTGCATATTTTCAAATCATGTTTTTTTTACCATTATTTGATGTATTTTTCATTTTTAGCTCACCTGAGCCGAAGGCTCAAGTGAGCTTTTCTGATCAAAATTTGTCCGTTGTCTGTCGTCGTCGTCGTTGTCGTCGTCGTCGGCGTAAACTTTTCACATTTTCGTCTTCTTCTCAAGAACCACTGGGCCAATTTCAACCAAACTTGCCACAAAGTATCCTTAGGTTAAGGGGATTTAAAGTTTGTTCAAATGAAGGGCCAAGCCCATTTCCCAGTGGAGATAATTATGAATTAGTGAAAAATTAATGGCATTTTTCAAACATCTTCTTCTCAAGAACCACTGGGCCAGGAAAGATGAAACTCATGTGGAATTATTCTTAGGTAGTGTAAATTCAAGTTTGTCCAAATCATGACCCCTGGGGGGTAGGGTGGGGCCACAATGGCTCCAGCTGAATGGCTCATCAAAGTTTTACATAGGAGTATGTAGGGAAAATCTTTTAAAATCTTTTTCTCAGGAACCACTGGTCCAGGAAAGATGAAACTCATGTGGAAGCATCCTCAGGTAGTGTGGATTCAGGTTTGTTCAAATCATGACCCCCGGGGGTAGGGTTGGGCATTAATGGCCGATCAAAGTTTTACATAGGAATATATAGGGGAAATCTTTAAAAATCTTCTTCTCAAGAACCACTGGGCCAGGAAAGATGAAACTCATGTGGAAGCATCCTCAGGTAGTGTGGATTCAAGTTTGTTCAATTCATGTACCCCGGGGGTAGGGTTGGGCCACAATGGCCGATCAAAGTTTTACATAGGAGTATATAGGGAAAATCTTTAAAAATCATCTTCTTAACATGATTAAGAACCACTGGGCCAGGAAAGATGAAACTTATGTGAAATCATCCTCAGGTAGTGTAGATTCTAGTTTCTTCAAATCATAACCCCCAGGGATAGGGTGGGCCACAGTGGGGGATCCAAGTTTTACATTAAAATATATATAAAAAAATCTTCCAAAGAATAGCAAAGCTATGATTAGTAATACTTGTATTTATATGGAAGCATTTTCGGGTAGTGTAGAATTAAATTTGTTAAAATCATAACCCCCAAGGGTAGGGTGGGGCCACAATGGTGGATCAAAGTTTTACGTAGAAAAATAAAGGAAAAAATCCCAAGAACAGAAAAGCTATGTTTAGTCATATTGACATTTAAGCATCCTCATGTAACAGTATTGAAGATTTAAATTTATTCAAATCATGGCCCTTTGGGGTAGGAAGGGAAACAATGGGAATTAAATTCAAATTATTATGAAGTTATATATAGGAAGAAAATGTTTTTGAAAAATCTTTTTATTAAGAACAGCAAAGTCATATGCTGTATTAATATGAAGACAATCTCAAGTAGTATTAAAATTCCCCCCCCCCCCCCCCCCCCCCCCTTCAGTGAACTTCTCAGTTCTGATCTGATTTGTGCTTTTTCCTAGCCGATTTGCTCAGGTGAGCGATGTGGCCCCTGGGCCTCTTGTTGCATTAAGAGGATGGATTGTTTTGTATTTTTTTCACCTTTGGCGTTGAGGTAAATGTTAGTATGATCAAAAAGTTTTTTTTATGATAACTTGCTTATTATTAGTACATAGAATTATATTGAAAAGGGGGGAAATGACAAGCTGTGATCGAATTAAATCACTTGACAAACAATATAAATTTGTGAACATGTAATAAAGTCCTCAGAAATTCAAGAGGTGGGATCAGTTGTCTAGAAAAAATTCACTTTCCCAGTCAACCGGTCCCACCAAAGTGTCTCGGGTCTTAAGTATTGATTAGGCCTCAAGTCAGAATTTCAATGAAATATATGGAAATAACGAGCAGTTTCAAGCTCAAATGTCCATAAAATAATACAAAATAGGAGCAGAGCAAACACGGACCTCCAAAACATCAGAGACGGGATCAGGTGTCACGGAGGAGTGAGCATCCCCTGTCGACCGGTCACATCCGCCGTGTGCTCTTTGTCATGATCATGAAATAACAGAAAATTCCGTCGTCAATCCTGTGTAAATGATGGACTAACAATTGGTATGAAAATGATATGAAATGAATATAGCTTTTGTAATGATTTTGATAATTAAATAAATTTTTAATCATACGTTCTTATTTAAAAACCATACAAGTATAGAATTAAAAAAAAAAAGAAATAAAATATAAGATATAAAGGCTCACATTCCTGACTTCTACACTCCGATTATGTTCTTTGCGCCAGGTCTCAGGATCAAAAGGAAGACTGAGACCTAAGGTAGTAAATGCAGCCATGAAACTCTGTTTTGATCAATTTCTTCTATTGTTTGTTTTATGTTGTTAAACATCCCTCCCGTATGGATCCTAAAGTGATTTGAAATTTTCTGATTTATTTAATTACCTTTTTGTTTTTAGAAAAACCTTCATCTGATCGTAGAATATACTGTAAAACAACAAGTTTAAAGTTTCTCATTTACAGCCGTACAATATTCTATGATGTGTAAGATAGACACTTGGTAGAGCATTTGCTGGATCGAACTATATATCTTAATTAGTAAGGATTTTTATGAAGCCGTTGAATCCAGAATGCATTGGTCAGATCAAACTTACTTTGATTCAATATCTATTAAGTATCCAATTTCAGTATTCATATCATATATTTATGAAGATCAATAGTTGTAAAACATCGATTCCAATACCGGGACTCATTTTTGCGGTTTAATTGTTTGTAATTGCAAACGGGCTTTATTTATATGGCTTAGTTACACGGAATGAAAATACTCAATAACTTTCTAATTCTGCATATTTTTCAGTTCGATTCTGGTTTGAAAGTTTGATTTTATGGATGAGCAGTTCCTTATTGTGCACATGAAATGAAATTAAAATCGATGACCAAATTGTTTTCCTTAGAGTGTTTTACAATGTATATTAATGTTCTTGTATTAATAAAAAACGTTGGACTGAGAATAATTTGTTTTGACTTCGTCTGCTCTTGAATGTTTTTTACTTAGTTTTATAAGACAATAATAACATGTTTATAAGGTTTTTATAAGGTTTTGAATATAAGACAATAACACACTTTTTTTCACCTTTTTATTTAAAATATTTTAGGTTATTCTGTATAAGAAAAAATATTCTAACCTTCATTTTATAAGATAATTTTTAATGTCATACATTACAGAACATAAAATTCATTTCATCTACTTTTTTCAAAATATGATAATTCTTAAACAATCTTGTACATGTAGCATTTTTCTGGAGATTCAACTTTTTAACGTCTGTATTTAACCAATAATCATGAAATGTTTTTATGTTATCAGTCTCTCTCTCTTTCTTTCTCTCTCTCTCTAGTCCAAGAGATTTTAGAGGTTTTTGTTCTCTGCCAAGGGTATATTTTTGAGATTGGATGCTGTTTGTCTTACAACTTGGGGGAGGGGGGTGAGTTTACATTATCATACATCTGAGGAATACATTCTATTTATCGAAGTTGAAGAAAAACTTCCATTTTTATTTTCCGCAAAATACTTTAACATTGCCAATTATAACTTTTCACAGGCTGGGCTATGGCTTTTATATTTCAGAGATATATTGCTTTTGACAAGACCATTCCTTGGTTACCATCAAATGTTACCTCTTTACCTTGAAGTTAGCAATTTTTAACTTTGGCCATAAGTTTGGAATTTCTGATTAAGGACTAGGGCTTTCATATTTCACAGGTGTAAATATTGTGAAAACACCTTCATCTTGATACCAAAAAAATTGTACTTTTTGACCTTGAGCTTTGACTTTGAATAGCATTTGTTAAATTTTCACCTTCGCCATAAGCTGCCATAATGGGACATCCGAGTTTCACAAACACATCTTGTTTTGTTTAGCATTTAGCATTTATTCTTATATTTCTAGCAATAATATCATACAATCATACCACCTAGTGAGGAAACCCACTTGTGACACCTTTTAAAGATTGTTGTTTTTTCTTCTGATATTTACAACACATAAAACATCATAAATGTCATGAAATCACCGAGTCTGAATCTAATTACAGTGCTTCAAAACAGTGGACGATACCGGAAAAAACCTTTGTTACAAAGAGTTAGCACGAAACTTTTCTGGAATCGTGGGATATGTTGGAGAGATGATTCGCGCCTTAAATTTCCCGGAAAGTGTGAAGGTATATTTTCCTTAATGTCCCGGAGAAAGTTTATTAGAAAGATTCAGTATGGATAAACTAAGTTGATGAGTGTCAGTCAGTAATGATTATTGATCTTTAAGATTCATGATATTCTCCTTAGCAAGAAAAGAAACTGCTTTTTAAGGAAATATGTGGATATAACGAAAAGTGGTCGAGCTCAAAAGTCCATTAAAATTACAAAATAGAAGCGGAGCAAACATGGACCTTCGAAACATCAGAGGTGGAATCATGTGCCTTTCATAAGCTGATTCGAATGACATATTTTTGAAGCGTGAAAATCAAATCAAACATCTTTTTATGAAATTTATAGTACAATTCTGTTTTATTTTATGTTTTCAGATGTATCTGGATATTTATAATGCCATATTGTCATTAACTGCAGAGAATGGTCATTATGTAAGTTATTCAATAAGTAACACTTCGGTTTATGATTTTACCGTAATTATGTAAAAAAGAAATTAACTTCTTTTAATTATGTGCATCTTTTTTTTCGTTGTAGGCAAGTGTTTCTCATATTATGAACATTTCCTCCGTAGTAGAAAATGTAGAACGCGACCTGACATCCAGTTCCTTCTTTAACAATGTATATATTGAAGAAAGAGAAAACATAGGTATAGATTCGAAGAAAAGTTCCCTTAATTACAACCCACATCTCTAGCTATATTTTTAGGTTGCCAAGACTTAATAACGATAAATTCAAATCGTCGAAGGAGTCATTATTTATTTTGTAGTTCAGTGTTGAACACTCAAGTATACCATCTTATTAGATTTCAGTTTTATTAACCTAGATAACGAAGATAACGAGGGATATATTTACTATAAAGATAAATAATTAAAAAACAAATATGACACTTTCGAAGTAGAAAAAATGTTTTGTTTTTTGAAGTAAAATTGAAACTTAATATAAATGACAAATTAACTTGGACGCTTTTAGAATGAATAAATAATTTAAGACAATTTCGCGCAATATTGCCAAATTAACATTTTGGTCGTTATTTTAGAGTTGCGAATAAAAACCAATGCCTTGAAGATGGGTTCCAATAGCAGACGCAGTGGGAACAAGACAATTCAATTGTTTTCAAAAGGTCATAAAGGCAATACTGATGATTTTGAAAACATCTTGATTAATGGTTCCCATGAAGGTATACAATGTATATTTATAAAATCAGAAAGATGAATCAAGTATTAAAAATCTATTATTCAACGTTTGCCGGGAAATAACATGATAGATATAAATTGACTAGCAATTTTTATCGATGACAATTATTGATTAATATAAATTTTACATAATTTTAATTTCATCATTGAAATTTACAGCTTATCTTGCTTAGCTTTTTTTGGATTTTACAGAAAGGAACTTGAGACAAAACCTGGTAGAGAAATTGTTAGAAATATTTGTCTAGATCTTATACTCCTTTTATTTTATACAGATAACATAACGATAATTGTGATCATTATTGACAATTATCTAACAGACAACAGGACAATGGGGTAATTATTAACATACCTCTTGCATTGAAAGTTGTTTACATCATCAGCTAATAGGTTTCAAAGTTATAATTACAGAATGCTCTTTTAAAGGAAAACAACACTTGTTACAAGATAATCATTTATGAAATAAAATTTAGGACAGTGTTTAAAGTATTCTGAAAAGATGGTTTAATTCAATAAAGTAAAAACTGTTCAGTCATCTATGATAAGGTGCTATGATTATTTGTTTCATAGTTTCCCTAGGACTGTTACAGATGACGTAATAAGAATAAGCCCCGTGTTGTCCCTGTCAGCCTTCAAGAAGGGGGACTATATCAGCCTACAGCATACATTTACACTACAACACTACACTTCTATGATTCAGGTGAAAGCAGAAAAAATATTATTAGATTTAAATGCAAATACTCGTTTTTGATGAAGATATATATCTTTTTCGCATAAACTCCAGCCAACTCTAAAAAATAATTTAATCTTATTGAAAATATTATTTTTGATGGATGTCTTCTTAAAATAGCAATAGTTAAACTTAACCATACGGAGATAACAAACAGTATTCAAGATCAAAAGTCCATAAAACAATACAAAATAGGGGCAGAGCAAACACGGACCTCTAAAACATCGGAGGTGGGATCAGGTGCCATGGAGGAGTGAACATCCCCTGCTGACCGGTCACAGCCCTCGTGTGCTCCTTGTCATGATCGGGAAATAACGGAAAAATCCGTCATCAATTCAGTGTATAAATAATAAGCTAAGAATCAGTTTGAAAACGTCAGTCAGCATTTATAACTTAATGATAAATTTAACAATTTTATGCAGGATGGCTTCCTGGAAAATGATACTGTAAAATGTGGCTTTATAGACAAGCAAACAAGGTGTGTTATTTAATTTACTATTAATCATTAGTAAACAAACAAATAAGCTGAGTTCCATAAATTTGTGCATATCATTTTTACGTACATGTTTTTTGTTCAATCATCTAGTACCTACATTAATGACAACATAAATTATTTATAGTTACTTAAAGTTTGTAACAACAGGTCATGGTCATATGACGGATGTGTCGTATTGGACTCAACTTCGTGGAATACAACATGCTTTTGTAACCATACAACTAACTTTGCAATACTTATGCAAATTAAGGATTTCAAGGTAAAAATAGAAAGAGATTTTAGTATTATATACTTTTAAGATCTCCTGAATAACTCATATGACCTTTCCTTATCTGTTTTTGTCAGTCGTCTTTTTGGAAAATTTTAACTTTTAGCTTTATCTTGAAAGAACTGCTGCAGTATTTTTCACCTTTTTTTCATTGGCATCTATGACGGAATAGGAATGAAAATTAAAATTTTGAAATATTCTGGTTGCTGCTCCCCTTGGACGTGAAGGCTGGGCCCAAAACTATAAAATATAAAAACGAATAACTTACTGCTTGTATACATAATAATGATTGCATAATAAACTGTATGAAAGTGCGTTAATGAAAAGCTTTCTTATTAAAAGATGTATATTATAAATTTGAACTTTAAATGTATACAAAGTAAAGTGAACTGTCATTATAAAATTAATTAAAATTTAATAAAAGTGCCGTTCTGTGTACTTTAAAATAAATGTTATTAACACCAGGAGAAACCGATGAGCAATGCATTGATAAAGGCCTGTTCTTTTTATTGTCCATAGCTTTATTGCTTCGCATAGAAGTGGCTTCAGCATTAAAACATATATTGTATTTAAAAAGAAAAAATGAATGATAAATTGCCTTTACCTTTTAGAACATTTTTTTTTCTTCTTAATCTGAATTAGATGGAAAGGAACCATGCTTTGGCCCTCAACATTATTACATATATCGGGTGTACTGTTTCACTGATCACTCAAGTAATCGCCATCACTGTGTTTTCGTGTGTTGGGTGAGTAGCTAACGAGTACATGTATCTATAAAAAAACATTGTATTTAGGCTACAATTAGCGAAGTCACGATTAGTTTTAGTTAAATTATATTTGCAGGTCCTTGAATTCAGAAAGAATTTGTGTACACAAAAATCTGTGCTATGCAATTACTGCAGCACAATTAGTATTTTTGGTCGGTATCAGAGCAGTTCAAATTAAGGTGAGATACTTGTACTTATCTCCCTCGTCTTTTGAAACTCTCTCTCTCTCTCTCTCTCTCTCTCTCTCTCTCTCTCTCTCTCAGCATATAAGTGTGCAAAAGGAACTTTTTTTTCATTAGGAAGTAATTTCTGATAAAATTTTAATTCAAATAACATCATATTAGGTTTTAGTTCTCGACACAAATATAATAATGATATTGCAGAATTTTCCATTTTCTTTTCAGATAATTTGTTCTATTATTGCGCTTTTATTGCACTACTTTTACTCAGCTGTATTTGTTTGGATGTTGGTGGAAGGAATGCTTCTGTACAGTAAAGTGGTTCAAGTATTCGGATCGGAAAAGTCCCGGATAGTGTATTACTACGCCTTTGGTTGGGGTGAATAAACTTTCTTACCTTCAAGCTGAATTATCTATCTTATATTTCTTTTGGAATTAATGTCGATTATAATGAACAATTCATCCAAATTTTCTTAAATCAAAAGCTGAACTTTGAGGTTTGAGGGGGGAACCACCACTGTTTATGTACATGTAACTTTTTTATCTTTTACGTAAAAGTCTTCCTTAAGTCTTCCTAAGATCCGCATTGTAATAAGTGTCATTGTTAATCTTTACCATTTATTGTCTTATTTTCATCTTCGTAGGACTCCCTTTGATTATTCTCATCATATCAGCTACAGCGAACTGGAAAGGATATGGAACAGAACGAAGGTTAACTGGTTTGATGATTCATTTTGAATTGAATTATATTATGATTATGATTTTAAGATATCTTTTAAGTAAAAAGGGTAATAAGGTTTGCTTTTCACTTTTCATTACTAACCAAGTTTTTCATACTTAATAGGTAATTTGAATAATTGTTTTCAATATACATGTACTGCAAAAAGTGCTTTCATACCTTTTGTTAGCCCGGTAGACATAAGTAATGATTGAATCAAAATGAGCACCCCAAAATTTATATATTATACATTTCATATTATTCAAAGACCAATTGTTGTGCTAAGTTAGATATAGAAATCATTGAAATATATAAGTGAACGTACCGATTACACGTTTCTTTTATTAAACTCCAATCATGGCATTTCTCATGCTTTTAATTTATAGTTATTTTGTAATATTATATACACTGCAGTTGCCCATTTTAAGATTGTGTTATACTCAGGTGTTCTTTCAGGCCCCTGGGCCTCTTGTTGATTAAACGGGTTGAAGGACTCCAATTTGCATTTTAACAAATTATTCCCATTTGTTAAATGTACGGTAATATAAAATTTTGAATTATACATGCTGTAATTTGAATTTACACATGAGGGGAAATAAATTGATATTTTGTTGAATATTTGGACATGCATATTCATAATGTGATTAATTTTAATGAATAATACAGTTGCTGGTTGTCAATATCGGATGGAACCGTTTGGGCTTTTGTTGGTCCAGCTGTGTCAATCATTCTTGTAAGTCAAGATTAAAAAATAACAAGATAAATGCATTGTTAGTCTGACTAAAATCAGACCCTACTACCATTTCATTCCTACGAACAAAGTGAAATAGTAGGGACTGACTTTAGTCATACTGATGCATTGTCTAATTGACATAAATAATATTCTATTTTAAAAAGCTACAATTAAAAGAATAAAAAAAAAGTATATGATTGTTTGGAAGTACTTGAATATGAACTTATCAAACAAAAAAAATAACATCCATCATATGTCGATTTCAGACTTTCATAGGCTTTCACATGTACTGCTCATTTATTTGTAAACAGATGTATGAATTGTATGTATACTAATTATAATTTCTTAAGGTAAATATGGTCATTTTATGGATTGTTATCCGCATCATTATTCATCTAGAGAGATCTGATGAATATAAGCAGATCAGGTAAGAAATCTTGTAACTCTGGGAATAACAACCCTCCATCAATTATATATCCAAAAGAGTTTCAAGTTTCAGCAAATTGTAGAGATACCTTATTTAAATAAAACTTTTCAGGAATAAAAATAACCAAATGCTGTGTATCAAAGTCTTTTCAATACGCTTTTGTTTGTATAGTAAACTTCAAGTTTGTGTGCATTTTAAAATCTTATATTATATTAGTTATATAGTTCTTTTTTGACTTTCAGGTCAAGTGTCAAAGGGGCCATTTTTCTGCTTCCTCTTCTAGGCTTGACCTGGATATTTGGCCTCATGGCTGTAAATAAAGATACAATCATATTTCAGTATCTCTTTGCTGTCTTTAATTCGCTACAGGTAAGTATACATCTATTTTGTATATTACACACTTGGCTATGATGTATTCTTCAAACTAAAGGCTAACACTAAAATAAATGTTATAATTTCATTCTGGTTATTGCAAAAAAAAATCTTTTGTTTCAAAGTAAAATAAGATCAGAAAGCTTGTAAGAAGACTTCTCACTTGAGTTTTATGTAAACCATTTAATATATTTTTCTTTTTCTGTAGGGTTTCTTCGTTTTCTTATTCCACTGTGTATGTAACTCTGAGGTATTTTTTTACTTTTAATATCATGAACATATTTATATTATTTTATAAAAAACAATCCAAAGTTAATTCTTCGATAAAAATAATTATTTAGTTCCCATTTAGACTGTGTCCTTGCAAAATCTTTACCAATTTTGAAACATTGAAAATATTTTTGTACGAAAAAGCTTGTTCATATGTTATGCCAGTAATAACTTTTTTCAGTGTAAACTATTTGGTCTATTTTTAATTAATGATATTCTGACAGATTCACAAAACGAAACAGTTTCTAATATACGAAAACCGGCTAAAAATTATTCAATTGTTTAAATACCCACCATGCAACCTTGACGATTCCTTCCCATTCAAATACAACATTATACTCTACATCATAATTAAGATGTCTTTTGTTAGTTAGTATATACAGAGAAAGTTTCACTTCGTATACAGTGTAATTGAATGAAGGAGATACTAGTACATAATTATCATTCTCTTTGAACATGCTTTGTTTAGGTAAGGCAGGCTCTTCAGAGATTAAGAGAGAAACGCATTTTGTCGAGAGGAGAATTTATCACTAGTTCGGACATACCAACTCAGACTGTAAGTTGAAGCATGTATCACTTTCGGGGGGTAGAAATTTATCGACTTACAGAAGTACAGAAATAGCGCGCTAGACCGCTCGACCACCTAGGCAAGTCAAAAACGAAAAAGATCGCTTTTAATGCCGACGGAATTTTCACAGCTCTGTCTTTTACTTCAATGTTATTGAGAATGGAAGTGATATACAGGTCTTTGGATTATATTTTATTGAAGAACCCTTACTGATTTACTCTGCAGTGAATTTAACAGACTTAAACGTAATATTTTGTAATTTCTATGGTCGATGCATTGACCGTGTCAAATACAATATATATTTAAGTCGAATGTTGAATGATGTCTATTGAAACTGCCTGATTATCATTTTCACACTGAATTGTCAACGAAATAATTGTGTGCTATATAATGTCAAAGAGAACACAGGTTTGGCGGGTGTTACCGGTGGACAGGGGGAACCTTATTCCTCCATTGCACCTGATCCAAACTTTGATGGTTTTAGTTAGTTTGTTGTGCTCCCAATTTGTATCGTTTCAGTAGACTTTTAAACTTGATTACTAATCGCTCTCTTTATTATATTTAACTATCAAATAATTGATAAATATTGATTTATCTTGGCATTAAGTAACAATACTATAAATGTGAAAGGTGAAAAGTACAAATAGTGATCAATTTTATCAATCTCATGAACAAATTAAATTGTGGACGAGACAAAAACACGAACCTTTGAAACACCGGAGATGGGATTAAGTGCCTAGAAGGTCTGTCAGTCATATGAATTGTTCAGGTACATGTACTCAGTATACCTATCGTGATTTACATTTTGAAGCAAGGAGAATTTACTTTTTTGAGCGTTTTTTGATATTCGTCTGAAATGATATAAAAAAGTTTTTGACAATATTTTATTTTGTGTGATTCTAAATTACATTTGTAAGACCAGTACTCGTACTACACAGATATTCTTTGTAGGAAAGTTTAGGTAAATATAACTGAAAATTGAACAGTACACAATAAACCAGTGTTTTATATTCATTTGCTACTAGTACATGTATAGATGATTATTTACTTTTCGCTACGAACACAATTCTTATTTTTGATTAGGATGCAACTGTTTCCCCTGCAAACGAAGAAAATATTCTAAGACGAAATTCTAAACCAGCAAAACCTTATAAAACATGTCCGCATGTTCAAGTGACGTCATTAACACACGTGAATAGCAGAGAAGACATTGAAGCAAAAGGTAAGTTTAAAATAAACAGCCACATTGTACCAATTACTATTATTATAACATGATTTAACTAGCATGGACTTGAAACTCCACTCTTAATAATGCAAATACAGATCTTGTAAATGTTCTAATCATCAAATACAGCCACAATAATACTGTATTTAGACAATATATGGATTGACTTGATGGCTGAAGGATTTCCTTTTTGGAATTGAAAAGCAGTAATATCAGTTTGGCACCATTGGTGAGCTAAATTCAATACTGGTTATAGTTAAATATCTAACTGAGCAATGAGCTTTACCTTGTAAGAAGGTGAAAAAATGCAGACGTTATTGTTGAGATACTAACAAGATACTAACTTTGATATGCAAGAGCATGCTCTACGTATGAACAATTTCTAACACGAGGTACATTATTGACAAAAAAGTTGACGAAACAAGAATATCAAGTCTCCTTTAAAGTCATCACATCGTAAGTTCAATGGACGATACAATGGCCTTGTCATCAAATACAACTTATCATTGAGTTGCAGGGGATGCTCACTCTTCGATGGCACCTGATCCCACCTCTGATATCTTGGAGGTCAGTGTTTGTTCTGCTCCTGTTTTGTATTGTTTTGGACTTTTGATCTTGAATACTGTTCGCTATCTCCATATGTTCCATGGAAAAATATAATAAAGCGTACTTGAAATAAAAAACCCAAAAATAAACTGGGTAAAGAAACACATATTGTAGGGTTAGTTTTAGTCATTGGATGATGTAGGTAAGAAAGTTGAATTTTTCGGGAAAAATACTTTTGCTAGACATAACGAGTTCTGTTGGTTGTGTTTGACTAATATTCCCCAAATCCCTAAAGTGTGGAGGATTTTGATTCCAATAAAGTTCAGAAAAGATTTTAAAAATGCCAAAATAATTTTAAAAAAAAAGAATCTTAAAAAATACACAATATTAATAAATAAGCTAAATTCCACTCGATAAATGGATTTAGCCTTGAATGGTTAAAGCACAAAATTACGCAAGATTTTAAATATTCTTTGCCTCATTTAATCGTGTTGAAAAAGCTATCATTTTATTGCTGTTGAAATACAATTTTATATGAGCATATATAAAATACAAGAAGCAATTAGAGCGACATAGATGAGAAAGGTTTCGTCTTTTTTATTGTCAATCTGAAGCTATGTAAGCAAGCCAATATTTTTATGATTTTAGTATGATTCTTATCTCTTAACGGCAGTAAAAAAAGATCCATATTCCGATATTGACTTGTTTTTGAGCGTGAAATCTATTTCAAATTAATAGTTAATGAAATAGCTTTGATGAAAAGTACAAACACCGATTACATAATGATTGAATCGGTTTGCAAAACAGATGGCCAAATATGAATAATGTATGAAATAATTGATAAGGAGAAATATGATTGAGTGTTTACCTACTTATGATTTCTTGTCAAATAAAGAGTCGAATATCTATTGAGTACATACATTTACACTGATAAAAGCGACGTCTGTATTTGATACTCTGGGGAACAATATTTTGCGAAAACGAAAACTTTACTTTTAACTCTTAAACAGACACAAGGTGCTATTATACACTCTATAAATATTGCCTGGGTGCTTATGGTAATCGCAGATAGTTTATGATCTTACATATCTATATGCTAACAAAATAAAAGATTGAAATACTTCTGAGGATAACATGACTTAGATTGATATACATGACCGCATGAAAGCGTTTAAAAGCCATTTATTTTGAGCACTGAATTCTAAAGAACTAATAATGTTTTAAATCATTTGAATGCAAGTTTAATGTAGTTCTTTCTTCTCGTGTAAACTAATTGATTGGTTTTTCGGTCTCTTGAGTCACTCAGGTGACCTATTGCTATCCGTTTTTGTCCGTCGTCGTCCGTGTTAACATTTGGGCATTTTCAGATTCTTCTTTGAAACCACTGAACCAATTTCAACAATATTTCATATACAGCATCTATGGGTGAAGGGGAACAAAATTTGTGAATTTTATGGTCCCCCTCCCGGGGGCCTTAGTGGTTGGTCCAAAACCGCTAAAATAAATGAAATCTTTAAAAAACTTCTTCTTTACTCCTAGACATCAAGCAGGCAAACTGTTGGCATGAATGTAATGAGCATTAAGTTCTCTAACACGTGACCTATAAGACCCGTGAGCCTCTTGTTTTTATATGTACATATAATAACGTCCTACTTGAGAATTTACATTCCTATTGCAACATAACAATGGCAACATAATCAGTTCCCAATTAAAGTAACCCATCCAAAATCATAACTTTTTTGACAATCAGGTTCATTGATAAGCCAGGGATCTTTATCATGCTGATGTCTACCGTGAAAACGAAGTCTCATCAGTTAGACGCGCAACTTTAGAACTTCAAAATACCCGGCTTGGCAGGGACCAGTAATTCTTTCTTCCTGTTTTTTGACTTAAATCTGTCGGACTGGCGTTCGAACTAACGACCTTCCATTATCGATTATGAAGAGAGTCATTTATTCATTCAGCTTTATATCCACAAATTACTATCACTACTAAATTACTAAAATATCATTAAATTAAAAAGAAAAATCTTACATTTATTATGCGTGCTCCTTATTTTGAAGCTCTAAAATATACATGCCTCAAGAAGAAATCTTTTGGATCGATATCATAGTTTTTGAATATTTGCAGAGTAGATTGTATCCTATTTTAATCCTCTTCATTATTAAAGTTTTTAAATAAATAAAAGAAAGTTAGGGAAACGGTGTCGTTTTAATTTGATATCTTTTAATTCTAGAAATTAGATTTTAAGCAATCCAAAAAAATATCCTATCGTCAACAAATACATGTATATAGTGCATTTTCATAATCTTGTGAGAATGTATGTGTAAAGACTAGTATAAGACTTAAGTAGTGCATCTCATACAAAGCATTCAAAATGTTCCTTTTCAATCTGTTTACTGTAAAATTACGTAATTTTCGAGGGTTCAAATAACTTCACCTAACAGATTGACTTTTCCTTTCTTGAAGGTGACATGAAACTCGAAGACGTTGACCGTGAAAACGAGCTCGTTTTTATTTGAGGGAAGCTGAAGGTCATCCTGTAGCTGTTGTAAACACGTAAACAATTGTAAACAATTTGGAATCTAAATATCAGTGTCAATGTCCGATGATTCAGCGAAATACTAGTTTGTATATTTAATATATTTATTGTCCTTACAGATAAGAAAGATTATTTTGAATTCTAAATTTGCGTTCTCAATTTGGAATCTAAAATTAGTAAATTTAAACGAAAGAATGCATGTATATTTTAATATTTTTACATAATAACAGATGTAGATTAGATAGGAAATTTAAGCTTTTATATATCGTCTGTAGAATAACATTATACAGTTCAGAGTAAAAGCCAATGTTTTTTTTTTAGATTTTGAGTAAAGCATTCAGATTTTTTGTGTTTCACAATTTTGAGAAAAACAAATCGAGCATTTTTAGCTCACCTGAGCTGAAGATTCAAGTGAGCTTTTCTGATCAAAATTGTCCATTTCTGTCGTCGTCGTTGTGGTTGTGGTCGTAAACTTTTCAACTTTTCATCTTCTTTTCAAGAACCACACGGCCAAATTCAACCAAACTTGCCACAAAGTATTCTTGGGTGAAGGAAATTTAAATTTCTTTAAATGAAGGGCCACGCCCTCGTCTAAGGTGAGACGATTATGCAGTAGGGAATAATTAATGGTATCTTTTTAAAATTTACTCAAGAAACCCAGGGCCAGGAAAAATGAAACTCATGTGGATTCATCATCTGGTAGTGTAGATTCTAATTTGTTCAAATCGTGACCCTCGAGGGTAGGATTGGGCCATATTGGGGGATTGAAGTTTAACATAGGAATACATGGGGGAAATCTTTAAAAATCTTCTTTTCAAAAACAGCAGAGCCATGGTTGGTCATAGTTACAATCGAAGCATCCTCTGGTTGTGTAGAAGTTTTTTTTTAAATCATGACCAACCAGGAGAAAAGTGGAGTCATAAAAATGGATCATAGTTTTACAAAGGAATATAAAGGATATATCAATAATTTTTTTCATCTTATAAACAGCAAAGCCATTATATATCATATTTATTGAAAAGTATCCGTAGAGAGTATAGATTAAAGTTTGCTCAAATACCCACCTCCCCTTCCTCCCTTGAACCCACTTTTATATTCAAACTTTTCAATATTTAACTGATTTTTGCATTTAAATTTCACATAGCCAGTTGCTCAGGTGAGCAAAATGGCCCCTGGGTCTCTTGTAATTTGTTTACAATGAAAGCGGTGTAGTGATATGGGCAGAACATTGTAAAAAGCAAACTTAAGGATTTCTCTCATATAGTTGTAATTTAAAATATTTTTTATATTCCTTATAAAAAAAACTATAAGATGATTAAAATTTATGATAATAAAATATCAATATTGTGAAAAGCAATACAGTGTCGTATTTTTTTTTGCTTATGGTGGCATATTTTGCCCCTACATATAACATACTGTAGTGCATGATGTTAACATGTTTAAAGACATTCTATGTTAAACGATACCTTTACAATATGTTAAACAGGTTACTGATTGATTGATTGAATATGTATATTGTTTAACGTCCCTCTCGAGCATCTTTCACTCATATAGAGATGCCACAACTTACGGTTGGAGAGCTGCAAATTTTGTCCTAAACTCGGCACTCAGGGCCAATGAGTAGGAAGGGATCTTTTCATGCCAGCACCTACTGCGACACTGGACCTCGGTTTATACGGCCTCATCCGAATGACTGGCCTGCACTTTCAACAGTGGGATTCGAACCCGTGACGTAAGAATCAACTCCTTTCTTCGCGACTCTAGAGCAGACGCTCTAACCACTGCGCCACGCGCGCGACTAAACAGGTTGAAAACAAACTATTTTGTGTTTAACCTGGTGAAGAAATGATATACTCAGACAAAAGATGACCATCAATATATATTGAAAGTTGAAAGTGACATTAATGCTTTGCAGGGAAAGAGAAATATAAAATGTTTTTTATTGATGTTTTGTGATTGATTAATTTATTACATAATGTTTTACGTTAAGATTCGAGAATGTATCACTCATATAAAGCCGTTTCCTTATGTATGAAGGGCTTAAAATTAAAACTTTTACGAGTCACTCAAGGTCATTGAGCGGTATTTTTAAGATGAATTTTTAACGTGCCAACGCATACCAAGACTCGGGGACTCGACTTTTAAGGTTTAAATCAAAATCAAAGTGACGATGGCTTGGCGAAGGAACATTCTAAAATACCATTTTATCAACTAAGGTTGCGGCCGTTATTCGAGGATATGACCTTTCTATACACGGAGCGAGTGCTCTACGGGCTGAGCTAGATGCTTTTTGAGATGAAAAAGAAAACGCATATTTAAAGATGTAATATGGAGAATGATACTGAACAGCTGTCAAGCTCAAAACAGTACAAATAGGAAGAGAGCAAACAGGACCTCATAAACATCAAAGACGGAATCAGCTGCCATGGAGGAGTAAGCATACCCCATCGAGAGGTCAGATCTTTTTTAATTGCCTTTCCTTCTCTCAGTTTATTACATATATGCAAACAGTGAAATAGGCCTTTTTTCTTGACAACTTTAAACATTTTACAAGCAAATTATGCCCTGTTCACACGGAGAGTTTAATTCGAATTAAACGTAAGTTTACTGCGAATTAGTTTCGCTTAGCGTTCACACGGAGAATTTACTTGACTCCTGATCTCACCTCTTGAAAACTAGTATTCAGGGTCCATATTTCATACCTTCAGGACTGATTTGTATTGAGTTTTTAAGGATCGATCAGTGTTCGATAATTATCTATTTTGTATTCATTTAGAAAAAAAAAACCACTCTGTGAGTACATAAATTCTTTCTTAATATAGTCAAGGCAAAAACTTGCTGATAATATTTGTCGTTCGAGTGCGTGAAAAATTCTTACTCGCACCGACTGCTCACATTATTTGATTTAGAGAGTGTGTGCTTTTGTGATAATTTGGAAGAACTTGCAATAATTGAAATGGGGGAAACCAGGCATATCTCGCCGATTGTCAATTATATGAAAAAAGCCTGAGATTTTTAGCTAATTCCCCAAACAAGAAAAAGTTGTGTTAAAAAACTCTCTTCACAAATTATATTATTATTGCCTTTTTTTTTTAGAGCAAAAGAGCGAGTTTGATAAAGATTGGGTGTTTTCATTTAATGAAAACAAAAATTACCAGAGAGACTTTTAATGTATTAAAGCCATTTTAACGCGTTTTCCTAATTTAACCACTTGCAATTGGCATGGCAAACCTTTTCTACATAATGTTATAAACTAAGTAAAAAAAATCACTTATAGTTATATTTCATACAGACCATCCCCTTTATTAAAATGTTCATTTAATTACATTTTTCTGAAGAAAACTCAGAGTGATGTCATACTTATAAAACGTAGGATCAAAATCACCCCCCCCCCCCCCCCCCC